>JAYRBT010000082.1:44344329-44360257 GCA_036023395.1 Myiotriccus ornatus
TGTCTCTTTCTCAGTGCTCAGAGAACAAGCAAAACCTGTACCTGAACTGCTGATCCCAACTACAGAATTGTCAGCCCAGATGACTGTTGCCTTGTATAATATCTAGCTGCTTTAAACAATTCTGCATAATAGTCTAGTAGAGTTCCTTTCTTTCAGGTATGCAGAGTAACCATGATATACTCATGAATCAGGATTACTGTCTGATAAGAAAAGAACAGTAAGAAGTACTTGGCAATATGGGGCTGCATGGGTGATACTTGTCATATTTTAGGAAAGAGTGTGCTTTTTCAAAGGGCAATGCTGAAAAACATATTTTCTATAACACGCTTTGACTTTCAAAATGTTCCTTGTCTTAAGTGGTGAATGATGCTCCTATCCCAGCAGCAGCAATGCTTGCTAAGCCTCCTGGTATGCTACCTGCAACAAAGCTGAAGCATGACAGAAAAAGCTCTGAATTTTCTTCAGTTCCAGTGAGGAAACACATCAGTTGTAAATGTGGCTCTACACCATGAACGACTGGACCAGAAAGTCAGGAGTTTGGGTGCCAAAACAGTATAGAAGAATAATGACCTGCTTCCTGGTGCACACAATTTTTGTTACCACAGAATGTTTATTTTAAAAACAGGGCCAGACTGTTTAGGTGAATGAGGGAAGAATCATGAAAAATATTTGGACCTCAAAGAAAAATACAACAGCAGTGGTGTTGAAAGAAAGGCTATGAAGTTTGCTTTGGGATAAAGAAGTCTCTGGAAAAAAAATTAGCAAATCTGAAGAAATCTGGCTCGACTGCCCACTCCTGAGAAAGCTTGTCCCATTCAGACCTACAAACAGTTCCAGAAAATATCAAGCAAAATAACCAACCATTGAGTGAAACAATACATCCTTCAGGCAATTATTCAAAAAAATATCACTAGCTAGATGTTCAATAAACTGTTGCACAGGCAAGCCATTACCCTAATAGCAGCACAAAGTGCAGACAGTTACTCAATACATTCAAAGGACAAATGATTGCTCAATGCTATGCAGAAAGATATTTCACAGGGCATACAATAACTATAAATGAGAAAAGGGTGCAGCTTATGACAGCTTAATTTGGTTTTCTCCCTTCGTTCTGTCTGACATTACTCTCACCAGCCAAGTCTCTTGTGCGGATGTACTGCTCTTGCCCACAGCACTCAGTCTTGTGGCTTTCAACCTGCTATGACTGACAGCACTCAGGGCTTGCAAATGATTTGCCCTGGTTCCCTGTTTGATCATTTAGGCCCAAAGTCAGCTGCACTCTCCTTGAAACAGCGACTGATGATGTGAACAGTCTCACAGGTGTCTATGAGTTGAATTTAGGAGCTGATGTACTACAGACACAATAGATTATATAAAGAAAAGGGATAGAAAATTCCTGAAATCTGTTTCTAGCTGGGGTTGCTGATCTTTTAATTGGACACAATCCCTTGTTATTATTACCAGGGAGAAGTGAGTAGATTTTGTTTTAGCTCAGAGTTATTTAGCTTAATTACCCAGCAAAAGACCTAGAGGTAGGTATGTATAATGTAAGTAGCATATTTTACTTGAGGCAGCTGAGTTGTTCAAAGATATTAGGGATTTAAAATTGCAGTAAGGTCTTACGTGTACACACTAAGTAGGCACATGCAGTCTTCCTTTAAGCAATATACATCAGTTTTGTATGAGACTTTAAGAAAGGATTCTGAAGTGTACCTTAAGAAAGACTTAAGAAAGAGGAGTTTTGCCTTTACTGCGGTGCAGGCATAGGCCAGGACAATGAGGGAATGCTGTTTGCCTTCTCTGTGTATTTAGAAGAAAAGAGGCAGCACAGCTACTCCTGTTTCCTCTCAGCAATGAAACTCCATCATTTTTTTCATGGCAAGGCTAATTCTAAATTCTGAACTGTAAGAGCCAAAAAAATAGTTCGGGTAAATTAAAACGTATCCTGAATTGCTTGGTGAGAGAAAAGGAAACCAAGACAGAAATATCCTTCTTCCCTCATTGATGTATCTATGGATACCGACTGTGATATGTCTGCCTCCAACTCCTATTGATATTAATTGGGGTCTATCTATTAAATGCTTGGCAGGGTTGGATTCTTTCCCTCATCCCCTTTCTGGATTTTGAAGGAGAGGATTTGATTCAATGCCCTCTGAGGTCCACAGGAAGTCTAAAAAAGGAACAGGATGTAACCCCAAAGCTGGACTACCCTGATATGGAAAAACACTAGAAACTTCACAATAGACAGGGCTATTGCAGTCATTTTAAAAATGTGTATTGGGCCTCTTGTGCGCTCTTGTGAAGTTTGTGGTAAGGTGTCAAGAAGTGCCAGCACTGGAACTGGTCCTTAATCATATCTCAGGTCCCACTTCCAAGACTACAGGAAGTTTGGACAAGATTTATATCAACTGCTATTTTACAGAGATTCACAGATTTATCACTCTGTGGAAATTTTCCTTTTGTGGAAATTTTCTTTGTGTCATTTTCCACCTGTTAAGAGAAAATGGTTAATTCAGACATGGTTAATTCAGTCTCATTGGTTTAACAAACATATTTGATCCGCTGGGTCATCTTAAACTAGTGGGGTTTTTTTCTGTCCAATCTGAAAGGAATAAATTCAGAAAATTTAAAAGTATCACTTTTGCCTTAATTCAGCTCAAGACCACAGCAAACACTGAACTGTAGTTTAAGAAATTAGATTTAAGAAGGCAGAGAAGAAAATGGAAAAAATTCCTCAATCTAAACCATAAGCAGTAAAGCTGGAAGCTCAAAAGAAAAATTATGAATAAGAAAATCAGTTACTAATGATATTTTGAATCTTATTTTACATCTGCTACCAGAAATGACTGCTAGACTTTCATCTCTTTCTGTGTTAAAGCAGTATTACTTTGGAAGATGTCAAGGGAAACTGATCACTGAAAAATCCAATGTTGACAAATTTATAGTAACTATACAGTAAGTGATTCACAAAGATTGTGTCCACAGGCTCAGAGAACTGACTTAATTCTACCTCAGTTATTTACAAACCATTGCAAATCCATCTGACTGTAAATCTTTCAATTCATATCCTTTTTAAAGATCCATATCCCTCTTAGAGCAGAAGCGTTATTGTTGTGACTAATTTGCTTTGTTTATGTCGTGATGTCAGCAATAGTACAGTAAAATTAGATCTTCCACCATGTGAAAATTACTAAGTTCACAAGTGCCACATAGCATTCAACTGAATGGATATGGATAGCTCATTTATTATAAAATATTTATATTTTCCAAGCCTGTCACGAGAGCACATACCCTTGAGGAAAAATGGCTTTTTCCTTTGCTTCATCATTTCAGACAGAATTTGTCATTTGATAGGCAGGTATTATTACCTTGGCCTTTTACACTGGCCAGGGACCTGTTTAGCAACAAATCAGTCCAGTGAGACTCCCATATCATTGAAATGGAGAGGAAAAGCAGCTTAAACATAAGAAAAAACCACAGAACCCTATTTTACTGTGACAGACATCCAACCCTGTCATAGGGTGCCCATAGAAGTTGTAGAGTCTCCATTCTTTGAGATATTCAAAACCTGACTGGCTATGAGCAACCTGACTGAGCAACCTGCTCTAGTTGGCCCTGGTTTGAGCAGGGATGTAGGACTAGATGATTTGCAGAGATTTCTGCAAATCTCAGGCATTCTGTGAGTCCATGCCCCATGTCTGGCTCATGTTTGGCACCATGCAGAGAAGGCCATTTTCCTCCTGCCCCCACACATGTACTCAACACAGTGCAGAAGAGACTCTGATAAGAACACTCAGCAGTATGCAGTGGTTCTTCCATGGCCAGACAGTACGCAGGCCACCTACCAGCTATGATTATACAGTGAAGGAATCCTCCCTCTCTAAGGTACACCTCAGAACCTACAGACTGAGCCTTGGGACATTATTTAATCAAAACTTGCAAGATTTCACCTTTTTTTTTCCTTCCAGGAAAAAAATACCACATAACAACAACAACCACCAAACAAACAAAAACCACAACAAAAAAGCCACAGAAGAATCCAGGGCAATTTCTACCTCGGCTTCAAGTTTTGAGGGCTCATATCAACCATGTGTTCCTTACTGTCTTTGCAGTCTCTCTGAGATACTTTTCTACCACATCAATTCTCCATGTTTCTCCTCCCACAGCTTTTCTTATCCTGCATCTCTGGTGACCTTCTCCATATTCAAACACAGTCCTTTTCCTTCCTGGGTCTACTGCCTGGACTGCGCTGTCTCACTGAAGCCACTCCTGTTTTGCAGGCAATTGCAGCTTCAGAACGTAGAGCAAATGTGTGTATCTGTATGTGAATGTATGTCCTCTCATAATGGAGGTCTCTTCTGGAGAAATAGTTTAATCTTATTGAAATTAGCTTTTCAGAAGAGACAGTATCAAATTGCTAATTTGACCATTTTTAATCTCCTAGGTTAGATCAAGCTTTTCCAGAGAACTAGGACTCTACTATCTTTGAAGTCGGTGGAGATTTATCACCAGCTGAGCTCTTTGGAAATTACAACCTTAATGGAGATTAGTAACAGCAATCAACTAGTGATCAAATCATCTTGCTGAGGGATTGCCCATTCAGCAGACCTTTTGAAAAAACAAAAACTCCCTCTGCATCCTGTCTCCTGTTTTTGGCCTGTTGCCAGAAACAGTCCTTGTGTTTGCTCTTCTGTCAAACAAACTGAATAAAGAAACCAAAGGGGGCGAGAAACAAGGGCTACAACCCAAATAACTCCTCTGTCTCAGTCAGTAGCCTGTTGTTTGGCAGGATAGACATGCTCTTCTGTATCTCTGTTCACCTGTGCTTTTGCACATACTCTTCATCGATGGTACTGTTTGTACCAACAACACACACAGGATTAGGTCCACTTCAGTCTCTGTCCAGAAAAGCAGAAACAACTCAGGGAATTCTAACTGTTTCTGCTTTGGGTCATTTCTTAGCAGCTTCTTCAGAGGAAACGGACACTGCTGAAAAACTGCATGTTTCCAAACTTCCACCAAAAGAAAGAGCTTGAGAAAAAAATCTGATTGCAGTTGACAGATCCTGTGTTGGCCCTGCAAACAGACAAATAATTTCTTTTTTTTTCATTTATACCCCTGTGTCTGGCAAGCAACACTTATGGCCAAACCCAAATCAAAGTGCAGACACTCCACACAGGTTGAGTGCTGCTCCCAGGACGTATGTATACACGCTGGGTGCAGATGCAGTTCAATTCCATTTCTTTGGAATCTGAAGTCTGTTTAAATATTAATAAAATCTACAAGCATTTGACAGAGGTATCACCCTCCCTAACTGTTGATAATATCACTGCCAAACAGATTGCTTTGGCTTTGGGGAAAGCTGCAAACATGATTCTTATTAGACTTAACCAGCAGAAATATCTACAGTGTTTCTTTCTGATCCCTTTTTATTTTATTTTAAGCTGAATAAACCAAGCAGGTGGGAACATAAAATAAAAATGAATGGGTTGGGAATATGCTTTGAAATAGAAGCCATTTCTGAACAAACTGCGATGAAATTTCTGAAAGGTCTATTTACTTTTACTACAATCCATTTATTTTGCTCCTGATTTTCACTGTTCATTCTTATCTGTAAGCATCCTGAAAGCACGGCTGTGTGGAGATAGATTCATGTCATCTACGGAGCATCATGTGACTGAGGCACCTGAGACAACACGCGAGTAATTTGATAGGCACTCCATGGTGAGTGACCAAGATGATCACCTCAGGAAGTGATCAAGCCTACCAAAAACCTGAATGACCATATGTAGGCATGGTTTTCATGGGTTTTTCTAGGGAGGAACTCATACTTTTTGACCAAAAAAAAAAAAAATTAATACAGGATGGTGGGTAAAAGTGTGCAGATGAAATGATCCTGTGCTGTTTGCAGTTTCCTTGCTGATCCCCTGCCAGCACCCTCTCGTTCCCTGCTCCTGGTTGCAGGGATGTTTTGTAAGCTGGAGGAACATGATGCATTTTCCTTAGTGCCTTATATGAGTCCACCTCCACGCAACTCCAGTGCATGAGTGCATGTTCACAGCTCAATCCAGCTCTCATTGACTCTGTTGAGAATTACACAAGGACTCTTGTGGGAGAAAACACAACTTCCTTATGGGTGTAGATTGTAGTTCACACATTCCACACAAAATAAGCTTCAAGACCACAGAAAGTCTTGGCCTTGAGAAGGATCTTTTTATGTGCTACAGAGACATTAAAATAAAAAAATAAAAAAGAGCTATACAGTGACTGTGGAGTTGCTGTACAAAGTCTCTATGTTGTACTGTCTGCGCTGTATTTTACCACTTTATTATCTATACTACTTGCCCACAATAAATTGGATTATAGCACAGATTGGAAGGGTTTGTTGCAATTATCCTATGGTGCTCCTTTCAGAAACTTCTTGTTATTTTGACTTGACCTCCATGTTTCACAGGTGTGAAAGCGAAAGAAATGGAAAATGCTTATCAGCATTCATGCTTTGTTCTTCTACATCACTTCACTTCCAGGGACACCCCTGCTGAGACAAAGATAACCCTTAATTCCAGGAAACCCAGATGGCAGAAATAGAAGGGATCTTTTTCAACAGAACATAGTAAGTCATAGAGAGCTGTTAATTTGTGGGAATTTCTCTTTTTGGGAACATTTTATTGTGACATTCATGCTTGTCATGACTTCTCTTTTTTTCTTTTTTTTTCTTTTTTTTACATTAAAAGTATTTATCCTTGCATTTTTTTCTTTTTTTGCACTCTGAATAATGACCCAACAAAGAGCAAAAATTATCCTAGTTTTAGCTTATTCCTCTGAGTTACTTTAAATTTGCTGCTACTGGACAAGCTTTAGCTCTTTTAAAGAAATGGTGCAAAACACTAATCCTCTTAAAAACTCTTTATGGTGTTCAAAAAGCAAGTACAGTATGAAGAGTTATTAGAAAGAAACCAAGAAGAAAACAACATTACATGCCACAATGTAAATATGTGTTTCCCCACATTTAAATACAATTTTTAGGTTTTTAAGGTATTTTAGGGATTTTTTTTTCATTTTTTTGAACTGCTGAACTCACAAAAAAGATTCAGTAGAAAAACAGAGAATTACAGATATGGCAAACAAGGATGGCCAAAGGTAAGTCATGAAAAGAAATGCAAACTCAAGGTTTTTTAGAAAATACATTTTCTAAAGTAAGTTACACACAGGAAATGTAAAGAAACCCCACCACTTCTCTGAATTATTTAGAGTACCACAAGTTACAAAGATTAAAAAGAACTACTATAGACTTTGGGAATAGCTTGTTACTGTGTATGCTTTAGATTTCTCCAGTACTTTTCTTTACTGAAAGGACAACTGTCTCACTAACATTTTTCATTTTAATCATAATAATACTAACCTGACTTCTTACTGATGCCTACATGTGCTCATTAATTAAGTACAAATGTATGGCACATCAGACTGGATTTTTGGCTTCAGTTTTTCGGTAAGTTCTGTGTAACAATGCCGTCTTTTGCGCACTTGCACACCAACACACACAGACACACTCTAGCAAGGTCAGTGCCTAGACTTAGACCAAGTCTCTTTGTCCTCATGAAAACACACATGAAGATCTGTTCTACAGAAAAGTTGTCTGAGGTGTTTTTTTCTGGTTTATCTCTAAGCGCTTGATCTAAGATAGTCAGGACAAATAGAAGACTAGAAAATGCATTGAAACTCCAGTCTTGTTTTACACAGGTGGATTTAAAGATACGAAAGCTAAAGACTAATGCAAAATAGAATCATTTAATATGTAGATCTTAGCATCTGAAAAGGAAAGATAATATATGCCAGCATTTACTGCTTAATGGCTTTGGTCAGTTTGGCTCAATCATCTTCAGCAACCCTGAATGACACTCTTTGCTTTTAACAACAAGTTAAAAACTGAGTTTTTATCTTGTGAAGGGATTGTTGACGTCAAGATCCATAATGTTGTGTACATCTGTATTGGTGTGTTCTTTGAAAACGTGGGGTTTGGCTTTGTTTTTTTAAAGATGTCTTGTTTGTAAACACTAAGCAGTGCATGTTCTTGTTCTAATCTTCATCGACATTTGACCATTTGCTTTGCTGTCTTGCACAAGATGCATGTTGACATTAGGATGCCATAAACAGTTGATGATGGTTTGTGGAATTAATGGGCCGGGAAGAGAAGGCCATGTCATAAATTTATTCCTCATTCTGGATTACAGGTTGATCAATGGTACTGCACTGTAGCTGTCCCTACATCTACAGGAAGCTCAGGACTCAATTTAATACTTTTTTCAATATAGTCACTGGTACATTTTTAAAACAGGCTGGCACAGCTTTGTTTTCTCTATACTTTGTGATTGATTATATCTGCTGCAGGATTAAGCTATGCTATTTGATTCAATTTAATGATTGAACTGAAAGGTTTTTATAGAAAAGCATCTTTGTTTTTTTTTTCCAAAGGGAAATGAGGAGATGGTCTATCTCACAATAAACTTTACTGTAGTAGTAATGCCTCATAAACTTCCTATAGCGCTTTACAGCATTAGAAAGAACTAAGGACCCTTTGTTGACTCCATTTACTTTTTCACTAGCAACAGAGCTTAGTGTGTTAAGTGTCAAATGACAATACCGTCTGTTCCTTGAACCTAGAGGACAGTCTCCCTTAACTGTTACAGAATAAGGCCTCATTCTCTGTCCAGCAGAAGGTACAGAGAGTAATGTTACTGCCCAGACTGAAGCAGGTTTCTGTCTCTTGAACAATGCACAAAGATATCCTGTCCCATATATGTATTATGTACATCCAATTTCCTTTTTTCTTTGAAGTCACTATTAAAAGTCAGGCCTCCACTCTGCAGTACACCTCTAATCGTTTCCCAAGAAGATAAATGTCAGGAAAGAGATTTTTCAATGTGCCCCATTTTGTGTTCATGGATGCACATGCAGGGGTACAGAAGAAGCTCAAGGGGAAGCTCACTGGAGCAGCGTAGGCAGAAACATCACTTCTTAGAGGTCTAGAATCTTTTAGGTGATTCTGGCCAAAGGCTGTCCAGTGACTAGTGATGTCCTGTGCATATTAGTCTTCGAACAATCTTTCTGGGAAAAAAAACTCAGCAGATTCCTCTGTTTTCAGGGTTTTTCCAAAGTTTAAAAACAAGGCCGTATGTTTTCAAAAGTGACATATGGTTTTCAAAGGTTCTGGCCTGTATGAAATGGTTTACAATGTCTTGGCTTATGGAAGCAGGATGTTGCTTGAAATGCATCAGTTCTCCAGGAAAGTAGTGTCTAAAGCCTAAAGTGGCCCAGGCTGCAGCCTGTTTTCACTTTAAGATTATCCTTCACTACTAACCAGAAGAAAATGTTCTGGTTTTCGCAGAGCTTTATCTTCTCTTGAGGAAGGGTTCTCTGGTGTGTTTTATGATCTGCTCCCTCATTACCATTTGTGGGAGGAATGAATTATCAGTACTGACTTGCAAGTATTGATTGCATTCAGTGGAAAAGTAATCAGTTCCGATTGCGTCGCATTAGGAGGACAGTTTATTGCACAAAATAGATGAGCTTCTGTCATGAAAGGTGTATTGCTACACACATAAAATAGCACCAACACACAGGGAGAAAGGGGGTTTTACACCTGTGAGTGCTGCTTTTAAAGTAACAAAAATCTTCAGGCTCTACAATAACAGTTATTTTTCCTGTTAACATTTTGTACAGATTTTTTTCTGCTCACTAAGTTTGCTGTTGTTGGACTGAAACAGACTAGAGAGGATTGGCTCTCCTTGGCAGCTGGTGAGTACAGATCACACTTTCTCAGGGCCTGGCTCTCATGTGGCTACCCCAGTTTTGCAGTACCTTTAGTGAAAGCTCTGCCAGTTCATATTAGCACAAGTGAGAGAGCAAGGACAAGGCATCACCTGCGAGTAGCCTGAGGGTAGAGCTAGACCTTCCCTCGATCCAGCTGATGCCATTAGTAACTCTGGCAGGTATTCAGCCCCACTCAGCACGCTCAGCAGAGCATTTTCACTTCCGTGGCTAAACTTGTGCCGTGGAACACGCAAAGGTATGTAGGGAACTTCTTCCTTCTTCCTCAGGTAGAAGGGAACTTCGGAGGAAAGTAATGACTGTGAGATGCTAGCCACCTGGAAGAACAGAGTAGTACACTTCACCTTGCTTTAAACATGCAGATACAAATCCTAAACATGAAAATTTCTACCTTAACTTCCTCATTTCTGTATTGGATTTGGATTGCAGCTGTGTTTTGGCCCAATGACGAATCAACTTTGAAGTACTAGCCTGAATTTTTGCTTTGGGTCTATTTCAGAAGTCAGGTTTGAGTATTAGAGACTGATAGCAACTCTCAAATGTATTAGTTTTCAAGCTGTTCCCTGGTCTAAACAAAACAGAGCAGAGAAGGCAGCAAAGGGGATACTTATACTCTCAGGTACTACCTGCATTTTTCCATCTCTGGGAATACAGACACAAAACAGCATGATCCAGTAAAACTGAGGGATCACTATGGAGGCAGGGAAAGAGAAAAATTCACCAGAGATTTGTTAGAGTTTGCATGACGGATTCCTAAATAGGCAGCTGAGAATAGCATGTTATCTCTGCCAAAATAATGAAAAACAGATTGCAAAATAAATTAATAACAAAGGGCAGCATCTGGACAAAAGTAGCTGCATCAACTTCTGATTTATTCCAAGGGGAAATATGACAAAACCATAGAACTGAACTAGAATATATTATAATTTTAAGTTCCTCCTCCAATGCTTATCAGCCTGCTGAGCTCTTGTTTCCCTGTACACTGCTCAGTAGTAGACAAAATAAATTGATATGTGGATAAGATTAATCACAGTTTGTTAACCATGAGTCAGTTTAATTAACTAAAAGGGAAGGAGCCATTCACAGATGGACAGCAGTCTTGAAAAAGAGCTTGTTATCCAGAAAACCAGTCCAATCAGGAATCTGACGTCCACACTGGGCAAATTGATGGAAATCATAATAAAGAATCAGTTCAGTAGACACAAGAGCAGTGCTTGGGAAAAAGCAAAAGCCTTTATGGGATGGAGCTTTAAATCAGAAACAACTTGAGTTCTATGACTAAAGATGGTTTGGTTGGTATGGTTTATAATGCCTTGAGAAGGTTCCTCACTGAGAGCTTTTAAACACACTGTATTTTCGTCAGATAAGTAAGATGCATTAAGAGTTTAAAGTAGGTATTTAGATCCCTAGAGTAAGAGTTTATTAAATGACAACCACAAGCTTTGAGAAAGGACAGAAATATATGATCAGTTTTAAAAATGGAGGAGGTCATCAATAGCACCAATGCTTTGATTTATGATGTTTGTTATATTAAGCAGTCCTAGACAAAGTAGGGAGATAGGGTCATTTAGTACTGAGACAAAATTATCCTGGATGGAGTTACTGACTCCAGAAGCTCACAATGTTGAGAGGCTGGTGACATCTCAATAAAATAATTTAAAAAGAAACATCAGTGATGCATACACCATGATGTACTCTAAATAGGCTATAAGGTCTCAGAAAAAGGTCTTGAAGTCAGTGTGGATTAGTCCACAACTTAAAGGAATAACAGTCACAATTTAGAAATTGTCCAGAAGCCTCCAGAAGATACACAGCACAAATAGTAGCCATTGCTCTAATAGTATACACTGAAAAATGGCATGAGTATTTTTTATAACCCTAAATAAGCTATACAATTTATAGGAAAAAATAATTAATTCAGAATATCCCAAATATTTTTGTCCCAAAACATGTTCTTTCACCCAGTGTGCAAGAGGTCAAACCCCACAGAGAGCTGATGTATTTGATTTATTTACAGTTCTGATCAGAAAGGAGTACTGGGTGCCAAATCCACAAAGCCAGCATGATGACTATCAAAACTTTTTGCTATTTATACATTTTATCTAACAAAGGCATTAATGTTCATAGGCTACAAGTTACACAGTTCTCTTATTAATTATCCTTATCTTCTATTGGTTAAATTATTCCCTCTCTTCTTGTGCTAATTAAGCTGCATTGAGGTGCTGAAGCAGGTCCAGAGAAGAGCAACAAGGCTGGTGAAGGGACTTGAACACAAGTCATATGAGGAGAGGCTGAGGGAGCTGGGGTTGTTTAGCCTGGAGAAGAGGAGGCTCAGGGGAGACGTCATCCCTCTCTACAACTACATGAGAGGAGGTTGTAGCCAGGTGGGGTTTGGTCTTTTCTTCCAGGCAACCAGCAGTAGGACAAGAGGGTATGGGCTTAAGCTGTGCCAGGGGAGGTTTAGGTTAGATATGAGAAATTCTTTACAGAGAGGGTAATCAATGGGCTGCCCAGGGAAGTGGTGGATTCTCTGTCCCTGGAGGTTTTTAAACCGAGACTGCATGTGGCACTTAGTGCCATGGTCTAGTAACCACAGTGGTAGTGGATCAAGGGTTGGACGTGATGATCTCAGAGGTCCTTTCCAACCCAGCTCATTCTATGATTCTATGTATAGAAATTATTATGCAACTCCCAAAGCTAGCAATGCAATATCTGTAAGCAAATATTAGATATTAACTGAATATAGTAAGGAATGTAGCACTGATTCCAGAGAAGATGGACATTACGTGGAATGTTTGATACTCATTGTTCATCACCCTGAAAAAAATAAAAGCTTCATAGTGGAAGGAATATTTAATGGAGTAAGATAATTAACACATTCTCAGTTGAACAGAAACCTTTAATCTACTTTCAAAATAAAAAGAAAAAAGTAGTTCTTGGGGGAAAAAATAAAAATCCAAATACCTGCTCAAAATCTGCTGCTGCCCCAGCTTCCTCCTTTATTTCCATTTTCCCTGCAAAGGATGAAGCTTCTGGAGTTTGTTCTGAAAGTGCCATAGAAAGCTTATTTTACAAACAGCACAGCAAGATCATGCATGACAGGACAGCTTCAGTTCTAATAGGGATCTGGATTAAATGAGTTTGCACTGATTAACATTGGAGAGAATAGTACTGAAATTCAAGGGTAGACCCTCAGTAAGAAACAAGTGGCACTGAACTCTGAGAGGCTGTGCTATTTTAAAGCGATTCAACCCATCCCCTGTCATCAGAGGACGTGTATACTAACTTATAATTAACATAACTAAATATGAATGTACATGTCAAATATCAGAAATTAAATAAAAAAAACTTGCTTATGTTACACAGCTATTCCAATGCTCACTTCCAAGAATGCTGACAAAGATTAATTACAAAAAATAAAGCCGAATAAAGCTGAGTTGGAGCTTTTAGGAATTTATTAAGGTAAGCAGTCATAAGTGCTTTTAAAAGATTTCTCCCTTTTGCATCATTTGAAAAACACTTTTAAGGGAGCTAGACACTTGTAGAAAATACCAGACTTGGTAGTTATATACAAAACAAAGCTTCATTCACAGACACTATTCACATGTCCTCCTTTCCTTCAAACTGAAGCATGGGGTGGAATGTGCCTTGGTGAAGCTGTCTGCAGATGCATGAGGTTTTTTTTCTCAGACTATTACATCTAGGTCTACTTTTGTGAAAAGGTCTAGGTTATGGTTCTGTTAAAATGATATGGCAATGTTCATGACGTTTTCCTAAATTTCTCCATCAAAGACACAAAATATCTGTTAATGAACAATGGTTGCTGTTCCTTCTCATTATACTGGCATCTAAATTCCCTGAGGTTAACTTAAGAAACAAGAGCTGCTACTTCGATAAATGTTTCAGTGTGTCAATCCTCTGTAAAGAATATTCTAGACAAATATCTGACTGGGTGTAACTAGTAAATAGAAAGAGAGTGGGTATTACACAGTAAATTAATCAAAAAGTGCACTAGAACTATATCCTTGAAGTGGCTAGAATACTGATGAAATCTCATAGTTGTTTTTTGCTTCTTTGAAGGGAAATGATAGTAGGAAATTGAGGAGCTCAGTGTTAGGTTAAGCCCTGAAGAACTAAGTTTTTAATGGCACTAGAAAAATCACTTTCACTTCTGGCAGATAAGCTGTGTAATATGGACACAAAAGCAGTGCGCCTAAACACAAAAATATTTGGGAAATTCCTGCGGTGGCTGATTGTGGTTGGTTTCTCTTGCCTCGTCTGGAAACACAAGAAATCTTCTACTTCAGTTAGATTTAGACCAAAACAATTTTCTCCTTGATCTTTCTTTCACTGTTTGTTTTTCACAACCTGCCTCTCTTGGACATATCAAGCACGACTTTCGGGGTACTCAAGAAAAGCTTTTCAAGATACAACCTTCTGCCTCAGTAAGATCAAGAGAAAAGTGATCAAATGACACCTTCAGAAAGTTGCAAGGTAGAAACTGGCACTCAGTTTTATGAACGTGGCCTTCTCTATGATGAGCTTGAAAAAGAGAAGAGACAATAACAGGATCAGGGCCAGGACTGGGAAGCAGTAAACAGCTTCCAGACAGTCCCTTTGTCAGCTACATTCGGGCAAGTCTGGATGCAGCAAAGAATTTTCCTCCATTCAAATTATTCTTGGAGCCTGAAAATTATAAAGTGCTGAAGAGTGAAACAATCTAAGTGTCAACATCTCACAAGTGATCTAATTTTTTGGACAAGAACTCGGAAATACCAGATGATGAGTGCACAGACAATCCTATTTGTGAGACTTGGTGAGGCTGTTATGCTTTTCCTTGCCCCAGCGTTGATCTACAGCAAACCTAATGAAGTCAGTGCCACACAGATGTAAAATCAAGTCTTTCTTTTTTCATGGCATGAACCAGTAAAATCTGTTAAGAAAAGGAGCCAACCAGAATGTACAGTGGCTTAAATGAGAAAAAAACCCTGTTATTGAGCTAATTTACCCAAACAAACTTTACAGTGCCAAGGTCTAAAATTTATGAGGTTGGCTCTGAAAAACTAGGAAAAAGACACCTGGCAGCTTCCCTGACAAACCTCTTGAGCAGATCTCTCTTTCACAGTGCAAATTCAGAATTAGATACAGAGCATGCACACACTCTTTGAATGCTCTTCAGCTTGGTCAGCCCTACCTTTGTCCTCAGCTGATGATCTAAAATAACTTGTAATAATCTATACAGTAAAGGGATTATTAACTTCTGCAGTCACAGCTTTTCTGAAAAGTGAGACTCCCCTGTTCCCATCTCTTCTACAAGGATAACAACAGCACTCCAGCAAACAGAATGGTTTGAGCAACAGAACACAATTCTAAACAAATTCCTGCTTCACGGAATTACTCTCTGCAACAGATGGATGAGAAATCACTTTAGTGAACATAATTTATTTCCCCAACTCAAGGATATAAGCCATCCTCTTGTGCCTCTTCGGCTGTGAGGCTCTTTTCTCTCTGGAAAATTATGTATATAAATATGTTATTTCAGTGGGCAAGAGGATTGATTAGAAATTAGAGAATGCATTCTTACCTGTGAATGGAACAGATACAGGATTCCTACCCTTAAAGTAGTGGATCAAAATCCAAAACACAGCTTTTAAAGACTAGCAGTACAGATACATTGTAACACAGAATATTTGTCAGGTTTTGTTGTCACTTAAGTCTGCGTAGAAAGAAAGAATGAACTGACAGATACAGATCCCATTTCACAGATCTATTCTGCAGGCTTTTAAGGAAGAAAAGACTGCTGTTGTAGGATAGAGGTGTAAGTTTTTCTGTTGTTAAACTGAGGCTGAAGTTGAGGGATTCCAAGTGATATGTCTTCTGGTATATACAAAAAAGTGACTTTCATATTTCCAGTGCTAATGCTGTAACCTGTAACTTCACTTAGCAAACTGCATAGTTATGAGAGAAAAAAAGGATGGCAAACACCTTATCTACTGCTTCCCTTATTTATATAGGGTTTACCGAGAGGTCTTGAGGAGAGGTGAGCTTTATGGTAAATTAAGATATGCCATTATTGCACAGAAAAGGTCCCCTGGAACAG
>JAYRBT010000082.1:44367424-44426306 GCA_036023395.1 Myiotriccus ornatus
TCACTGTCATAGTGTAATAAATTTCTAAATTGCTTACACCTCTAGCAGCTAATGCTGATCTTTGAACTGATATTTTCTAGCCATGATCAATTCCCTACTCATCTGACATGTATTAGCCCTGACTGCATGGAAAAATCAATCATCTTTAGTTGTTAAGCTGAGATCTAGCTGACACAGACAGAGAAATTATATCCTTCATCCTTGAAAACATCTAGAGCTAAGATAAGTGAAAAAAGCCATATGAAACACAGCCATACAGCAGCCTTCTTCCAAACAGCATTTCCTGCCACGTCAGAGCACCATGTTTGCCTAGTACCATACTCTTGCTTTTGTAGTGCATCCCTTAAATATTCGTGCAGTGTGCTCCACACCTCTGTCACTTAGGATAGAGTCACCACTGACCTTCTGCAAACACAAGTCCAACTGCCTACTCTCCTGCTGTGTTTGTGACAGATGTGGGACCAGTCTGGAAAAACAATCTTAGGTTCTTCATCTTTGAGTCTCCCATTGCTGCTCGTTCTGTGATCACTGCAGAGTGCGCATGCATGGTTCTGCGGACTGCTGAACACTATACACTTAAAACTAAATAAAATAAATGTTTGCTAACTCAGTGCATTAATTGAATTAACACTTATCACAGTATATATAAGGAGCGGGATCCTTTGCATTTGTACAGTGACAGGCTTCGAACCACACCTAAAATTAAGAGGGGAAAAAAAGCAAGACTAATCAGATTACAATTTCATTCCTGGGTCAAATTTATCCTTTTCATTTCCTTAGTTTTTGCAGAATTTGTTGTGATCTGTGAAAGTCTGAGGCAAATAAACCAAATTTCTGTTTCACAGAGGCACCACACAAGTATGAAGTCAGGCAAAGAAAAAGCAGGATGCAAGCAACAGAATTAGAAGCAGACAGCACAGCATGAAGGATACCTCTTACAATTCTTAGTAAAGCATCTTCCCAGGAACCCTGATCTCACTTGAAAGAACTAGGAACAAAACCAGAAGTCTTCTCAATTTTTTTGCGTGTTGTTGGTTTAGAGGCAATTGAAAAGCATTTGGGTAGCTAAATTATAGTCTAAGTGGGCTTTATGCACTTGAGGTTTTTTAATTAAAAAATGTGAAATACGATTAGTTTTAAACATTTCCAAGGGTTCAACAGCAGTTATGGAGGTGGTGAAAAATTAATTGACTAGCAATTAAGAAGTACAGAAAAATAGAGAAAGTTTTAAAATCTCAATTGGAACATGAAAAAACAATGCTACCATTGTCTAAGCTACCTACCTGTAGAAGAGATTTTTGAATGTAGACCAGTGTCAGGGAAAAAAGATACAACGCGGTCTAGTGGTTGCAAACTGATGTCACACCAGAGCAAAAATGAATCGGCAATTATGGGCTGTGATGCTAATTTTCCATTGGATTCATTTATTTGGGAATTAGGGATTTCCTTAAGCTGTGTCCAGCTGCCTTTAGAGATGTACTACAGACTGAAGAAGACCTGGTGGCTGAGTGCAGAAAGTATCGCTGACATTCTTCATCTTGCACAAGTTCAAGACTTGAAGGTCACCAGTTCTTATGCTTCATGAGATCCTCAAAGCTAGGAAAAGGTGGGAGGGGGTCACCCACTCTCTATGCGTAGATAGTGATGAACAAAACTTTCCATTCTAACCAGCAGGTCACACTCTGCTCAATTCCAAAAGCTGCATTGTTTGGCCACCAGGTGCCTCTTTAAGAATATGTAAGGTTTTTTGCTTGCTCAATAAGCCTAGTTACTGCAGATTTAAGAAATCACACAGAAAAGATACTGGCTTTCTTCATTGCTATTGGCTCTCATGACATCCAGCACTGCTCCCATCAGGCTCCCACAGCCTTTCCCATTGCATTTCTGAGGAGCTCCAAGAAAAGACAAAACTGAGCACAGATAAGGAAAAAATATAATAGAGTTGAAATTCTCCACCAAGTTCTTTCCATGGATGGGAAGCCTGACAGTTGCAGGTAGACTGAAGGTCAGTAACAGATTTGATATGCCCTAGCAACACATTTTTACCAGGCAGATGACAGTACATTTTCTAAGTTTTATCACATTAAATCCATATTTTCATAAAAACATCTAAATATAGAAATTAGATGAGCTAAAAATACTACAGAAACAAGGGTTATGAATGAAAGCAAAAGGGCTGCCAACACTTTAGTTAGCTCTACAGCAATAGATTCAACCATAATATTGCCCTGAATGACTGATCTGTCTTGCTCACTGAGGCATCAGCTCACTGAGAAAACTAATGTTTTCATACAGTTTTTCTGCTAAATTATAAAGATGAAACTGAAGAATGTTAAAATTAGACAATTTTTATTTTTACACCTTGGCAAACCAATCCAAAGCTATATTACAGAAACAGAATAGAGATTACAGCAGTGCAGAGGACTAAGACTTCACCTAAATGAACAGGTTAAGCTGGAAAATGTCTAGGAAAAACCCATTGGATGGGTACCTCAGCACTGTCAGTGGAATAAGTCCCTAGATCAAACACTTTGGATTATAGAAATAATATTTTCATGCATGTGTTAGCATTTTCAAGACCTGTTTCTATGCTTCAATGATGCACAATGGTAAATCAATAAAGTTTGGTTATTTTTTTTTTTCATTTTTTTCCTCAAACTTATGTGGCTTTCAAATCACGTGGCAGAACTACTTGCAAAATGCTGTGCTCTTGGAGGTCAGTTTTTTGTATTTGTGGAGTGAAAATTATAGTAGATTTCCCAGAAATTTACTTCTCTGTGAAGGACATTGCAGCTGTAGAGAGCCTTGGGAACAGTTGTTCTGTGAGACTGAGTTTTGGCCTTATGTGCAAAACACAACACAAACTTCACACAGCTTTCTTGCAAGTTCTAAGTACAAACTGCCTTTCTATCAATGACTTATCCAGCCCGTAAGTATAACAGATGCTTATTCAGGATGGTGTTTCTAGGTGCTACAGTAAGGTAAAGGAAAAATTAAAAGGATGAAATCTTTTGACTTACACTCCAATTACATAATGATGTCTGATACCCATGACAAATTAAGCTGTGAAATGACATCATCCAATCTAGGCCAGCAACACAGGGATTAGATGCTGTGGGCTTTTTTCTGAGCTTTGCCACTGACTCACTCCGTGTGCCTGGAGATGTTGCCTCTTGGCTGCCTTTTGGGTAAAGTGAAAGTACTGCAATGTATTTCATTTTTAGCTCCACAGAGGAGCAATAGATCAGAAAGGTTTTGCTAGAACTATTTCTCTGCTTCAGTAGTTGTGAATCATAAATGACAAAACACGAAATATGAAATGCAGAACAGGAGTACAGGTTGAGTTGATTTAATACACACTTTTGCACAAAGTGAGCTTACTTCCCCTCCCCAGTACACCCCACTTCCCTTTTTTGGTTTAGGTCTGCTACACAGGAAAATCTGGATATTGGAACTGCATGAGGAAATACAGAAGGAACAGTCCTGAAGATCCCCCCCATTACCTCTGCTCTAAATACTAGAGAAAGACTTGAGTCAAGCTTCAATATATGGTCATTTGTTTTCTGTGAAAATTTCTTTTCATATTAAAGGTATGTTCTTTGGCTAGCAAGACGATTATAGGAGATCTGTGAAATGAGTCAAAAAGAAAGATCATTTAAATCTGTACTAGGTGATAACCTAAAATTGAGCAGAATTCACATCAACAAGTATGATCAAGTAAGAGATCAATTAATCAACAAAGACAACATAATCTCCCAGGGAAAAGTTTTGTGCCAAAGTTTTCCAGAGGCCACAACAGGAAAAGCAGAGCTACACCTTGGCTGTGCATTCCTCCTGTCTCACCATCTCTTTGCTTCCATAAAGGAAACTAACCCTGTTTATGGTATGCCAGACAACAAGCAGGGCCAAACACTGAGCTACAGCAAATCAGAATACATCCACTGATTTAATGATGCTATCCTAATTAGGCTGGCTAATATATTGAAATTTGAGATTCTTTTAATTGCTTTGGGAGCCAGCAAAGATTTTGCCTGCGCAATAAACATGTCACTTTCCTCTGAGGAACCTGCCAAAAGTAGAGGGAAGATGACTGTTCTTTGTTTTCCAGGCATTCCATACATTTTCTACTACAAAGATTAAATTCCCCCTTAGCCCATTTTCCTGAAGCACTGTGCTTTCATGTATCCCAGAAGTATTAATGAAGCAGCTGGGACTGCAGCTGGAACAATTTAGAGATTTTTCCTCATGTTTAACCATCTGAGAAGGAACACTAGTAGTGCTAGTAGTAATACAAAGATTTACTTCCTATTTATTTATTTATTGTGTTTATTTTATCCCTCTTTATTCATATTATGGCTATTTAAATTACTAATTTTATATTATTTATATTTATATTATTAGTTTATTTATATTATTTGGATAGTTCTAGAAGGCTGCTAACCTTGTCTAATCAAGCCTTTTATGTAGTCCTAGCTTCCACTGATTCCTCAAATTGCAGACAGGTTTAATTAAAATTTTAGGTCACTTGCATTTCTGCTGTTATTAATATTGTTTACATAAAAGTGAGTCATTAATTTTCCAGAAATTTTATAGAGAACACAGTTGCCTAGAGCTGAAGTTTCCCTTTGCAGGTCAACAGCCTGATACATAGATGGATAGATGGATTTGATAAAGTCACCTGCAGAACCATCACTGAACTTTTCAGAACAAAGTAAATGAAGATAGAATTTCAAACCCATTAAAAAAAAAAAAAAAAAAAGAAAGAAAGAAAGAAAAAGAAAGGGGAATTGGCTTTCAAAGAGGTTTAAGCACAGGTAGACAGACAAGTTCAGAAAACAGACACCACTGATACTACAAGTCTAATAAAAGCTGCCCCTCTACAGCTAATTAATTGGTCCAAAATCAGCATCTTGGACTGGAGCCCCAGAAAACCTGAGGCAAAGTGTACCTTACAGTGCTCAAATCAAGATCCTGAGCCAGTCAAGAGTGGGAGGGGGCAGTTCCCACCTCGCCAAAGGAAGCCAATCCCACCAACCTTCTTCTGAGGACACTTCATGTCTGATGCCAGTCAGATCTTGCTGCGGAAGTTTCGTGAGGAGGCAGTTGTGCACCACGGCATACACACAAAAAACCACTGCACTGAGAGGGCAGAGAGTTCTGACTGTCAAAAACTCGGGGGGTTTCCACAGCTTGCTAGCAAAAGCCTATTCATGGCACAAGTGAAGGGAGAAGTAACATTGTCAAACACAGAGAACTGATCATCTAGCACACACCTCACCTTGTAATATCAGGTAACTCTAGTACTGTCTTGCCTACAAAGCATCCTTTCTTCAGAGCTTACTTCCTAAGGGCACTCCACAGCTTACTTCCTAAGGGCCCTGGGAGGAAATCACCTGGCAATTCGAGGTCTGAAAATCCTAGGAACTAGCAGGCTGCTTTCCAAAGTCTGTGCCTGAATTTCCAAATCCCGTGCTCTCTGTAAAAGTATCTATTTCTTCCTACAACTAAAAGACAAAGACAAATTCCTTAGGTGGAAGCACAATAGAAGATAAAGTTCAGAGGCAGTAGGAAGAACAGTGTTCACTGAGATGTTAACAGGGTGTCCTTTCATGCCTCCACTTGACCTGAAGCAGCAGCTAGAGGAGTCATGGAACAGCTGAATAGCTAGATAAAAAAATTGTTAAAGGGTGACTCTAACTTAAGAAAAGAAAATCTGTGCCCTTGGGGAGAGAGAAGTCAGGGAAGGATCAGTTCTGCAAAATGTTCATTTGCACATTTAAGTCTACTTTTCTAAGAGACACTTATAGTTCAGTTCTGGTGAGCAGAGGTATAGGCAAACTCCTATGGTCACTCATCTGAAAAATAAGTAACACGTGGCTTATTGCTCTGCAATTGAAGAGTGCAGAGAGGGTCACCAAAGGGACCTTGCACCCTTCACTTGGCTTTATGGTACACAAACAAGTGCCTCATGACTGAACCTGGACTATTAGATGTCAAAGAGAAGTGGATACAAGAATCATTTAGACCCTGCAGTGCAGGCAATCTGGGCTGTTCATCTTTCCACCTTCACCATGATAAACAGAGGAATCTTATCTTTGGTCATTAATTCGTAGGGAAAGTCTCAGAATCGTTGTCATATGTCTGATTTTATTACTCCGAGTAAGTGTCCCTATGTGCCTTTCCCCATGGGTTCTAGTCTACAGATGTACAATTCCCAATGAATTTAGTTAAAAATCCATTTTGTGAAGTTCAGTGATGGCATAAATAGATTGAACAGAATTTTCTCAGTTGTCTTTCAGAGGGAGAGAGACAATTTTGCTGATCTTTTCTAAAGAACCCACTTTCAGAGATCACTAATGTGTAAATATTTGTGAATAGGGGAACTACTAAGCACTGCCTTGCCTTTAAGATACTTAATCCAAATGTGCTGTAAGAGGCCACTCATTGTACTTCTTCTGTTGACACCAGCACTGACTGATGAATTCTAAACAATATAATACAAATATCAACAACCATCCAGTCATTTGCTGCTGACAATAATGCAAGTCTGATCCCTCTGCTAATGAAGACCTGACATGGTGAGGAGTATGAGAATGAAGAGAGTAAAACATCTGTAACTTAGCTAAGGCGGTGAAATCTGAATTTGTTTTGATGGATGGCTGCTTGAAAAACACTGTAGATAATACAGAGATGTTCAAACAGTGGAACTCTTCTGGACACAAGTGTGCCACTATCAAGTCACAATGTTTCCTGCTTAGCGGGTCATACAGAGCACTGGCTCAGTGGGTACTGGTGTCTAACTCGAGGACAAAATCACTGCGAAAGTACCTGGAGATTTTTCATGCACATGCTTCATTCTTTGCTCCTTAGCAAACTTGAGGCCTGAGGCCCTTTTGCAGCTTCACCATGTGCACCTTTAATGTCTATGCTCAGCAGTGTTCATACCATGACAGCCTCCAGAAGAATCTGAATCCACCATCTCCAAACAGAATATCTGTGAGAAGGTAAGCAGCCTAAAAATTGCTTACTGTTCTCTCTGCCTGGAAGGATTTTTCTCTGCTTATCTTTGTGGGGAGAATAAAAAGCTTTTGTCATAGAAGAGATGAGGATGAAGAAAAAGGCTTGAAGATAAGAAACAGACAGTTGCTTTAATATATTAAGTCTGAATCAATGCTAACACCTTCATTATGTTTGGTATCACACCACACCATAATTCACTGACCCCATCCTAGACTGAACAAACTATTCTGGTGGAGAACCGAGACTATTTTGAGCCTGGAATCTAGAAAGAGAATACTTCTGCTCTCTGTAAATTACTTGATCACTAATAATCAACTTTGGAAACACTACTAGGAATGAAGAGAAAAATTTGAAATAGCCAGAAAGTAAAGCTTGAAGCAGAAAAAAAAACCCAGCCAAACAAAGAAAGCCAACAAAAAAAATCAAACCACAAAACTCTCACCATTACAACTTGCATTTCATCTCAGCACCTACATTACTGTTGGTAAATACACCACAGGACCCCAGTAGTACCAGCAGTAGTGTTATTAGATATAACCTGTTGTTTAGCTGATTGAAAGAATCTGTAGAGCCATTTTCAAACACTTATATAGGAAGAAGAAAAAAACCTTTTCTTTCTCACACCTATCAGTCTTCAAGATACTTCAGTTACGTTTGCCTTCACTTTTTGCTTTGCCATTGTTTGCCCCTTACTCCCCCATGCCAAACCAGTTAGCGTAGTTACCTTGGTCAGTACGAAGAATGAGCAAACCATAAAGCCATCAGCCTATTTTGCCTGAAAAAAAATCCACGTATATCTTTATCTGTGTTTCCCATTGTTTCAGGGTTTTTTGGCCTACAGTGTCAACCTCATACCCATATTATGCTACTGCTCCAGTGATGCTCTTGGGTAGCAGTTTGTTAGAGAGTGGGTAGAAAAAAAGCAAACACTCCACAGCTGAGCGCAGTTCCCCTGATGCAAAAAGGGAAACACAGCTGCCTTTCTGTCACCACCAGTCCCATCAAGAGAGGATCTGCCCGAGTATAAAATGTTCACAACAATGAGCTGAAATTGTGGCAAAGTCCAATTTTTTTTTTTTTATTGCACTTTAACAAGTGCATCTGGAGGAAGTTACACCACTTGATGACATTGGCAGTGAAAAACTTTCTTTCTGGGTCATATTATATTTAACACAACTATGATTAACAGCATCAGTAAATTGGTAGGCTGTTTTTCACTACCCTAGAGTGGTTTTGTAAGCCTTGAGGATGCTAAGTGAAACATACTGGTCGAATTCCTACCTGAAATAGCATTTCCTTTTTTATTTCCTCTTCTGTACCTCACTGCAAATTGAATACCAAACCTAGTGGTTTGTCAGGGTACACTGCCCTGCCATAAGAGGCATTGAATTTACATTTGCATTCCACACTGACAACACTGTGACAGAGAGCTTATCATCTTGTCTTTCTAAAAACGTTTGTGAAAATCACAACTTCATTTGTTGCTATTTTTATTATGATTTTGTCTGGTTACAGATAAGTTTTTCCTTCTCTTCCAGACACAGGGGGAGAGAGTGGGCATTTGCTAATTGCCTCTTTATTCTCAGGTTTTGCTAAGTTCAGCAGTCTAGCTACAAGGCCTGATTTAGTTCTTAGCAAAATCGATAGATGCACTCCTATTTATCTCAATTGTTACAGGGGCAGGTAGAGTCACATTAAAAGGTGGTGAAGATGTGTATTCTACATCTGCCTCATCAAGAAACATCAGCGTGAAGAATAGTAAACTTGTTTGAATGACAATGACTGTATTAAAAGTTATCAGCTCAGACTTCTCTAAACAGCAGTGGAGCTACTCTACTTTTCACTGCTGTGATGTGATACATGTAGTGGAATTTCACAGGCACCTGGCAGAAGGCAGGTTTTAAGCTCACATGTTCAAAACCTCCACTAGAATTCCCAGTAATGATAATACAACTATATTGTAATAGATACTGCTGTGAAATCTGTACAGGAGAAATTCAGAAAAAAACACCCCAAACCAGGACACGTAACTATTTGACTCATTCTTTTAAAAATATTCAACATTTTTAAAGCTTAAAAAATACAGTGCTTTTATCTCATCACTTCCCTGTAACTTACTATAAAGTATTTTTCCAACTTGTTTCCAGCTGAGTCCACCTGCACTCAAACTGCTCACAGCTTGCAATCCCACAAAATAAGCTGATTTTCGGATTCTTTCCTCTTGAATGTGCTATAAAACACCTTTTTATATTACGTATTGCACAAAGCAAGAAGAAAGAGCAGGATATAATCTGTGCTGCATTCTTGTTTTATAAGCTGAACAGCTACTTTAAAATGGGATATTTTCACTTCTCCTTTATAGCATTTTCCTGTTGGGCTTTTTCTTTTACTTGTCACATGCGGTATAATTTCATGATCTGATGATCAGTTTTTCAGCAGCTACTCTAACTTCTAGTTCCAAAGCAAGCTCAACTCCTTGCTTTCTAGCATTTCTGTGCTGGTAGCAGCAAAACACTGCCGTGTTTTCTATCCAAGGGGGTTACAGTTGAATTACCATACTCTACTGAACATCAAGGCAAGCACTGAGTCATTGGTTTTAATTGCCATTGGTTAAAAAAAAAATCAAAAAATCTTATTTAGAAATTAATTCAGGCAGGAGAATCCCATCTGAATGTTATATGTTTCTTTTAAGTTTTCCTTGTCACTTTGTTCTGCCTGCTTTGCCCCTCCTTGACCCCTTAGGAAAAATAAAAGTGGTCCCTGTGGTAACAGAGAAGATCTCTGCACTGTTAATCAAACAGAATAATCACTTACACTATCTATAATACAGTAGTAAAAGGGCCAATTAGACGATTACTATTTATGAGAATAGCCTTTCGGTTTAATGGCATCCTTCAGATTAGCCGGTCATAAGATTTAATTAATTATTCATCTTAAAAAACCAAGTAACTAAGGAGGGAATCAAATTATTTTACCTGAGCATTGTAGAAACCAAAATTATTAATTCCCAAAGACATTAATTTAAAACAGATTAAAAGCAATCAGTGCCACTCTGAAAAGAAGCAGATAAATGAGCAAGCAAGTAATTTTAAGCAGAAAAGATCCCAAGGCACTATTACTCTAGGTGACAGTGCTGTGATCTCATAGGGAAGCTGACATCTCAATCAGATAAAAAGCAGCAAGGGAGATCGTGAACAAAATTTATTATACAGTTGTGACAGTATCTCCTGAGGGGCTGCCCAAAATCAAAGTGTAATGTACTATTACATAGTTAAAGCATCTTCTAAGTCTTGGGTCTCTTCTTGCCATCCTTAAAATCCAGCTGGCTCTTACAAAAGAATAAAAGTTATGAGGTTATGCATCTGTTAAAAAGTATATGTGTGTACCACTGTCACAATAAGATTTGGCTCCAGGCAGGCCAGCAAAGGAAAGTGTTTAGTTTCTGGGCACAGTGGTTATACAAATCAGGACAAATTGGAGAAGTGTAAGAAAGACAGTGTCAGTCTCCCAGGTGATGTCCAAAGCTTCAGACACAGGGATGAGGGAAGCAAGCCTTTCAAAGAGCTAGGCTGAGACTCAGGATGGTAGGAAATGTATGAAATACCTTTACACTGGCATTAATGATATCACCACAGAGTTGATTCACAGCATGAGCTGGACACCACACAGCACAGGGTCCAGCTGCCAAAGTTTCATTTTTCCCTGGATGGATGGATGACTGACAGAGGACTGGAGCTTAGACAATTCTGCTGGTTTGAAAGTGGTGGGAGTGAAGCCTGTAAATTTTCAGACATTAATGTCTGAGTCCAGAAGTTTAAAAGAATCGCCACCTTTTTACCACCCAATTCCATATCTCATTTCTATCATTACTAATTTTTCATCCATAAAGCTAACTCCTTCACTGTACAACCACTTGGATAATTTCTATATCTCTTAAAAAAATTCTCCTACATAAGTTTCTTCACAATCACAGAACACTGTTTCGTAGCTTGAAGGATACATCAAACAGAACTGCAAAATATATCCTTTCTTCTTTTCTATCTTTTGCAATTCACAGAACAATTTCTACTTAAAGCATTTCAGTCTTCACATGTTCATACCTCTAGATCATCATTGCTACTCTGTTCCTGACATTCTATAGTGGGCTACCATCATTCAGGGGAGACCTCACCACTCTCTACAACCACCTGAGAGGAGGTTGTAGCCAGGTGGGGGTTGGTCTCTTCTCCCAGGCAACCAGCAGTAGGACAAGAGGGAAAGATTTTAAGCTCTGCCAGGGGAGGTTTAGGTTGAATATTAGGAAAAAAATTTTTACAGAGAGAGTAATTAGGCATTGGAATGGGCTGTCCAGGGGGGTGGTGGATCACCATCCCTGGAGGTTTTTAAGATGAGACTGGATGTGGCACTTAGTGCCATGGCCTAGTAACCACAGCAGTGTTGGATCAGGGGTTGGACTTGATGATCTTGGAGGTGTTTTCCAACCTGGTTGATTCTATAATTCTATGATTCTATGATCTTCTGCTGCCATCTTTGCAAACTCTGTCTAAGTTATCGGCATCTGCCTTCAGCCTCCTTCATGAACACTTCCTCAGGAAAAGCCCCTCATTTATATTTGGATTTACATCTTTAGCTGTCTCACATTGCAAACTGTCATTTCTTGCTGACTGACTCTTGGACATCTTACTCATCTGGCTTCAGCTTTTCTTCACTTTCTCTATGAAAACTCTTATTTATAAAGAATCAAATAGTAACGTGACAGTTGATAGAATTGCTCTCTTCACTAGGGATGACATGTGCGTCAGCACTGGGGAACTCAGAGACTTAAAGGCCAAAGGCAACTTTCTAAGTAACCTAAATGACTGACAACACAACAAAGTAATTGTCCAGAAGAAAAGAATGCAAGAACAGCCATTTCAAAGTCTGAGCCTAATATACAGCCTCTAACTTTGGCTAACTTTGAACATCTAGGGAGAAATACAAGAACTAGGCAAGTGTAAGAGATCATTCTCAGCAGTTTCTGCATTAGGATTTTGATTAGCTTGAAAACATTACAATGCTAAGGGAAGAACTCTCCTCCTCTAGTGCGTGGTGCCGTGACACCATTTACAGTTCTGTTTTTGTGACCCTGGGTTAGAGAACATATTTTATAGGTGCTTTCACAGAGCAAGTACTTAATAACAATGTCATTTGTTGCTTTTTCTCTCAGTCCTAGCTCTAGCCATAAGAGTGACTGAGTTAATGGAGAATTCAATCTCCAGGGAGCACACCAGAGCTGGAGGTTTAGGAAAAACTGTGTTTAAATCAGAAAAGAAAATATAATCAAATATAATTAAACAAATACTGTCCTTGTAGTAGATTCCTCATTCTGATTAATCTTCAAAGGCTATGTTTCCATTGCATGTATTCCACGTTGTCTCCCACATAGAATTAAACAACACTACACACAGGTAAGGAACGCAAGAGGACACCAGTGGCAATGAGCAAAGGTCTGAGTTCCACAGATCCTACATTAGTTTTGGCTGCTGGCTTTATAAAGAAAGAAATCTTTTAATTTACTTTTTTGATCAATCATGCACAGACCAATGGAGACTATCAAAGAGGAGTGAAAACTTTAATCTTTCTGTCCTGTGTAGCGAAGAATGAAATTTTCCCTGTTGCTCTCTAACATTTGCCAATGTGTCAAACAAATGTACCCAAGAAAATCTGGGGTAGGAGTCAGGATTCCAGCCAGGTACCCCCTGTGTAACAGCAAAGAAAAGATACATACCACGTGAACAGAGCTGACTGGAAAAGGTCAAATGACTGTTAGTGGAGGTGGAAGGGCATCATGAGAAGAGGGAGGAAACTGTAACTTGCTTCAGTCAGTTTTGGCATTTAGAAGTATAATTGCTTCATGGAAATATAAACTACTTCTCAATTCCACAGACTGCAACATTTATCACTAGCAGAGTTTTAAGGTGTGTGTTTTAAAGATGTGATTATTTGGTGCCCAAGTTCCTTGTACAAATCATGTCCAGACTGAATGGGACAGCTGTTTTATCTTCTAATGGCTGGAGCAACTGCCCAAAAATTACTTCCTTTGCTTGAGGCAAGTTAAAACTTCCTTTCGCTTTATAAGAAAACATTTGAAACTGGGCAATGACACTTTGTATCCCTACTATAAAATCAGGTAACAATGTGCTGTTCTCCCTTAAGAACAGGCTTTTGCAGTCTTTGAATACAATTTGAAACAATGCTGGCAACAGTGAAATAAAACAAGTGAATACCTTCCCCCACGCCCTGCATGTGTAGTTCGCTGGATACCAATACTTTATTTAAAAAAGCATAGACTGCTTTTCATAATACTTCCTCTGCACAAGAGCCATAGAAAATTTGAAAGAATACACTCTGACTACTAAACAACAACCTTTTAGCTCAAATGGCAGCAGTAGATTCTTCTCAGCTTTTGATGTCAGTGATTCAATCACAAGTATGAGAATCAGAGCCCACCACACTACACATCACTTTTTTTATTTTTTTTTTTAAGAGTTTTGGTGCTGTCTGTAATCAATATATATACATTTGAATGTAGTTGTTTGCAGTTCTTTGGGCCATTAAAGTGTTTGCCCTTTCCCACTAGGCTCACAGAAAGTGTATCATTCAAAAGAGAAGTTGCACCAACTGTTGTTGATCAAACAAACTGAGGAAGAACACTTTGAGAGACTATTCAGTTAACAATCCCTTTAGTAATGAAGATGTAAAAAATTTTATTTTAGTACTTCTGAATGTTCCTTAAGAACAAGCCAACAAGTGCAGCACCGTATCATAACAAAAACAACAGACTGTGCTAGAGCTGCTGTTAGGGATAAATCACTTCATGTTATGGCCCCTTGGAATACTCTATTTCAGTGGTGCGGTTAGAAAATAATTGTGTAGTGATATTTGTGTTGATTAGAGGGAAACCTCTGGGGGTTACAGCATCCAGCAATCAACCAAATTCCTGATAGTTCCTTGGAATTTTGTCAGCGTCATAAATAGTGAGTGAATGCAAGAAGCAGACTCTCAACACCTGTGTGAGATGAGATGAGATTTCCTTTGTGTGAACTGAAAGAACACAAAACTCTGTAAGAGGCACCTGGGAGAGACAAAAGTTTCCAGCTGGCAAGCTGTGTCTTGCCTCTCTGGTAAGCAACATCTCTTGATGATACTCTACCAGCATCCACAGTTCTAGTACGGGAAACAAAAGTAATACATGGAATAATTGTAATTGCTGGCCCTGATCTAATCTACTACAATCGTGGTACAGTACTATTTCCTGTACCATTTTCTTCCATGACTTCCAATGCCCTCATGACAAGCATTCCCTCTATTTTATGGGCAAACAGCACCATAACCTCAGAGATCTTACTGTCACTACTATTTCCCTTATTGTTTATGCCCTGGATTTCATCCCAAACCATTTAACACTCCTACAGATTGGAAGCACAAGGGAAAGGTTGCAGTAGGCTGAAATTGCAGGGAGCAGAGGAAATGGCACAAAGGATGCAACCTCAAAGGAGGATAAGAAGCAGCAGTTGCCAGTGGGTACTACTACTCTGGGAAGATGTAGGCATTAGTAATTATTAGTCTGCAGCCATGAGCTTCTGACTGATATTGGATTTGCAATGTGAAAACTCAAAAGAAGGGTAAATTTCCAGGCCTCTGTCATTCACTTTTCTCTTAGTATCTGTCACAACATTCATGTACTCCCTGTATGTTCCCAGAAGCTAGGAACATTTCTGTCCCATTTTTTACAGCTATGCCCTTGCTGATCAGCTCTTCATCCCTCAACTATTATAGCTATAGTTCTTCAAGAAAACATAGGATCTACAGCGTTGATACAAATACAAACAGCGTCTTTGGAAAAAACCATGTCAGTCACCTCCTTTTCCCCAGAAAAGCTGCAGAATAGATCTCCCACCTAAACCAACACACAATGCCAAAATCTCTGCTTGGCTGATCCTCAACTGCATCAATGATTCACCCTATAAGAACCTCCAGATTTCAGAAGAAAAGGAGTTTTAGTTCAGACCGCTTAGTAAATGGTAACAGTGCAGTAAATGTGTTTTGTACATACACAGATGGCATCTGAAGTCAAACAGGTGAGTCAGAGTTGGTTCATCTTCTTTAACCCTTCTTCACTGTTTTCCACTCCCTCTATCTTCATCCTCCTGAGGCCTTTTTGTTCTAACATATAACTCTCCATTTTCAGCAGTCTAAGAGAACAGGGAGGGATACAAATGGGGAAGGAACAAGTGAACAGGAATACCTGGAAACAGACTTGTGGGAAAAGAGGGAACAGAAATAACAGAGACAGAAGACATGAAAAGCAAAAGAAATATTGATCTGGATTATATGGTGAAAAGGCCCTGCATCAGGCTTCGTGAGATTGAGAACAAATGAGAGGTCAGAGAGGGCAGCTCTGGGAGTCCTTGCAAGAGACTATGAGATCAAAGCAAGTAAAACAATGGGATAAGGAACAAAAGTGAAGAAGCAGACTACAGTGAGCTGAAAATAGGATGATGGAGTGAACCTCAGAAGTCCTTGACAGGAACATGTTAAGTGATTGGACTATGAGAATCAAGCTAGCGTGAGAATATCAATAACAGTCTGAACTATGTAAGCAAAGAGGATGGGACAGGAAGAATGGACAGACCACAGTAAGAGTGAACCAGGGTGAAGAGGATCAAGGTATGGTCAACTAACAAGAAGGTTTGAGGCCATAAGGCACACACTCTTCAGGTAGTTAGAACAGGATACAAGATTCCTCAGTTTGAGTAGTCCTCTCCTGTATAAAGGAAACGCATATTTCATCCTTTGTAAGAGTTGATAAACTTTTACTGTTACCAAGTAACTCCAGGAGTGAAGGTGAACACAGAGAGTACTAGCAAATGGCTGTGTGAGTATTTCTGATAAAACACAGAGAAATTTCTTATTTGGTTCAAGGTGAGGGTATAATCTACAAAATTATGCTTACGAGGTCTTGATATGCAACATGTATTCAGTCATATCAATATCCCCAACAGTAGGAAAGGTAAAGACTAAATTTCTTCATAGACATTAGGCACATAAATATAAACTCTGGGCAAACATTGCAGAAATTGAGTTTCTTGATCTGAAACCAACAAAAGGTTCCAACAAATAAGATGAACACATGGAAATTCATATTTCTCAACACTATCAAGTATCAATCACCTGTTCTTTCAATATGCACAAATGCAGTAGTGGTATTCCTGCTATCTAAAGGGACACAAAAGTATCTTCCTAGATAGAGTTAGTCTTGTGTTTAAATTTGATTTGTCATGCAGCCCCTTCACCTTTTAACTCATCACTAGTTCTCTGATCAATAATTTAAATACTGTTCCCTAGGAAAAAATAATAAAATTATAGTTACATTTGCTCGTGCTCTTTATTGGAAAACATGTGCAAGTCTTACAAAGTCAGCATGAGGTATTTCTGTAAAATACTTAACAGAAAATGGCTGCAATTGTAGCTTTCCATTAACACACATGGATATAACAAAAAGGCATTGTGTTATGCAAACAGTAGAGTCTTTATTTTTCTTCTTTATATTTAATATTCCCATATAAGCAGTTCACGCAGAAGCGATCTCAATTTATAGTGAGCGGGGTTGCTCATGCTAAATCCAATAAGTGATTTCCACACAGATGGTTCCTAGGGACCTGTTTTGGAGACATGTTACATCTAAAGAGTATTGCATAGAGACTGTCTTAAGCAGGGTTTTTTTGTTTCTTCACTGTTCAGATTCACTGTTAAAGAAATTACAACATTATCAAAACTTCTGGCCACCTTTGGTCCTTACCAGGAGAACGGTTGGAAAAGAAGTGTGGTGCTTTCTTCTCCTCTTTGCATTAAACATACCAATGGCCTGTTTTAGCATTTCAGTGTGTTTTCACCAAAGCCTTTTTCAGACTGTGATGAACATTTGTAAGTTCTCCTGCATCATCAACAGACAAATAGATCAAAAGTACTCTCACTACACGTCTACTCAAACGCATCTTAAGTTACTCATAGTTTTTAAATTGCAAGGGGAAATTTGTCTATGATGATGTGCCAGTTATCCATGATAGGCCCGCTTCACGCAGCTCACTTAGTATCTTCCAGTCAATACTATTGATCAGATGTCAAAAGTACTTGCTCTCTTTCCTTCTTGAGCTCATCATTACATCTTTGCCAAACAGCCTATAATCCTCTTACGACAAAGCCCACTGATACTGTACCAAAAGCTGGTAGCAGTCACCTGTATTTCTTCACTGTTGTTTTGCTTTGGCAGCTCACTTTTACCATAACTAAGACAGATCTTTACCAATACAACTGTGACAGAACTTTGCTTCTGTCTTAGTCTTCAAAATGAGTGAGACAAAGATGACTTTGGCCAATGAGCAATTTTGTGTGTGTGTGTGAAAGACATATCCCAAGAAAATGAAAAATGAACTGTTAACATTGAAATGAGCCAGCCAATTATAGTTTGCACTGTAGCCAGATAAATCTGTTTTACAGTCAGAGAGCACCTAGATTAATGAATCACAGTACCTCCACTTCATGCAGCTTTAAGAAACCCTCAATGTTTCTTTGTGATATGTGATGGGCTTCTACTAGAAAAGCATCATATTAGGCCAGGGAAAGCCCTGCAGGATGGGACTTTCCAGAAGCAAAGATGCTACATAGGGGGTGAACCATTTGCTTGCTCAGTATATATCCACACCAATAGTATTCAAAGGAGTTTCAGATCTTATAGCTAAAGAGAAGTGGAAAGCAGATGTAATACCCCAGGACATACTGAAAAGTCTCTTGATCAGAGTTTGAAACTCAGGGAAAATCAGGAGTGAAAAGGTTCAGTGTGCTGCCTGTTCCCTAGCTCTGCTCAAGTTAATTGCAAACTCCTGCTGATTTCAATAGGATCAGCTTTTCTGCGGGCAGCAGTGGAACAGACCATTGAAGATAATAGCCTGGCTTATAGATACAAGTGACTAAAACTTTAGATTAATACCTGTTCTCAAATAGTTTAAGCTGAATTTGGAGTCCCATAGACACTGTTAGTGCTAGGAATCTTTCACATCCCTTGCCAGTCACATCATAACATTGCATTGCCTCTTTAGGCATTACAACAGATTAGCGTTTCTACTGCACATTCACAGAAAACAACATTAATTTACAGTAAGGTTAAGCACTATACACAAGTATATGATCTGACTATAGCACAAAAATCTCTCTGAGGTAGTGCATGATTTCTAAGGTGAATATTTCTCAACAAGTAGCATGAACATCAGCAGCAAGACAGAAATCTTATTAAAAAGACATGAAAACTCTTTTTTTGATTGTATGTGCAGCACATTATAGTTTTTCCAGGAGAAAGATTAGGAAATTGACTTCTCTAGTATTTATGCTTAACAAGACAGAAAAGTATAAGAACATTTGAAATCTCTAATGAAAATTGGCAAGAAGCTCTTACCCAGCGTAAATTTCAGTGCCTTTCTGATCATTCTCTAGCTGGCACAAGCATCAATTATCCATCAAATAAAATTCATCTATGTGCAAGAATCACAAGATTGTGAAGATGTTACATAAAATGGAAGCTCTGTGCAGGACATTTTCAAATTCTGACTCCTGGGGCTACAAGCTGAGCTGATTTTTTCTTTACTGCATACAATATTTTTTCTCTTGTGATGTCTGTTATTTGTATTGCTGCAGACAAATAACTACACTGTGATACAGCTGGCTACTGCTGTAGGCAGTACCTCTATCCATGAGGACTTCAGCAAGGCTTCTTATAAAGTATCATGTATCTTGAACTGAACAGCAGAGAGGCATGCAAATTGAGAGATTTCTGCTGTTAAATGACGCGATAAATAAATACATTTGACATGATAAAATAACCGACGCAAATCTTTGCAGTGCTACGTTTTCTTTACAAATGTGTGCCATGGCTACTTCACCACAAGACAAAGTCTCTGAATTTGATGCCAGTGTTGCTGGGTCATAACACAGTGGAACCTTCAGTACCAAAGTGCTGCATCTTTAGGCCAAGTTCTTGCCATTTTGATTCAGACTAAAGCTACAAGGAAATACGTTGCAAGGAGAAAACGTATAGAATGCTTCAGCTCTACAGCATACAAACTTTTCAACATGTATAAAGCTATTTTAAATCCCCTATTGAACAGAAAATTATGACTCAGAAAGAGATAGCATTGGTCTAACTTCTCTTCTCATGTGTTCAGTCTTAAGAAATTGGCTATGACGAGTGGAAATTTTCCCTGGCTGATATGATGCCCCGGTTGTCCTCCAGACCATAAGAATTCCTTTTCAACACTTTAGCAATTATAACTTCGACACCTAGTAATACAGCTCTTCAGGACTTTAAAAAACCTCATTTGTAAGATATATCATTCCCACACAGAACAGTTATACAACTTTGAGGTCACTCGGACTTTAGAGAAAATAGTTATCACATAGATAAAACAGGGAAGCTGCACAACTCGTGTGGTCCAGGACATAAGCAGTATGTAGGTCAGGTAACACGGGGTAGCCACAGAAATTTAGCTGACACTTCATAGCCAGTGTAGTGCATGTACTTTGTCAGCTTCTCTACAAATGATCCAGAAAATAATTTAGACACTTAGAACCCTGCCTGACACATTTGTTGTGTTGCAAAGGACAGGAAAGTAGGAATGTTTAGTTCGAACTATATTCTACTGTAGACTGAAATGATAACAATAATAAATGTATGGATTCTTACTGCATGCTTATATTAGAATAATTTTACAGTTGCTCTGATTTAATACTAAAGTGAAGAGAATATTGGCAACAAGCCACAGTTCATCTACTGTGGTTACACCAGGAGTGACTGTAACATTTTTAGTGTGTCCCCTAGGACAATTATTTTATTTTCATTCTCGTCTCTTTTTTCTTCCTTTCTCTTTCTGCAAATTTTAGGATAGGACATTCTATGAAAGAATGTGACTCATCCTGTCTCTTTTATCCTTTATCCAATCCATTCTTTTAGGAATTAATAGTTTTCACAGAAATGTTGCACTGGAACAACCTTTAAGTTGGATCTAGAAAAAGTGCCAGCACTAAGGCAGAATTTAAGCAATATGCTGACTGATTCTAATGGATAAAGACCCAGTCTTGAGAATAGCTAAGGTCACTGCAACTTGCATTGACCTTAATTGATTATAAACCTTGAGTCTATAAATAGTAGTGTCTTCATACTTTCCAAAGTATGTTTTAACTTAACATTAAAACATAGTCCAAGCAGTTGGTTCTATAAATGCTTCACTGGCATAAATAAAGCAATTACCTTTGACACAAATAACCTCAGCAAACTGAATTAAAATATACCCTTCCCCATGCAACACCACACAGACTAGGTCAAGTTATGAGTAGTACTTCTGTTTATTTTCGCTCAGAATTGAGCATTTTCTCTGTGTGCAATTGATCTCTCAGGTCCTCTCTAAGAATAAATTGTCTTTCTGCATGTCAAGATCTTCTGAGCTCCTGCATATATTATAGCTGAACATGCACAGAAATTCCTGTAGAAAAAAATTAGTGTTTTATCTATGACCTTAAGTCCGGCAGGTTTTATTTCCATCTCCTCTGCACTGCCTATCTCCCCAGTCCATCCCATAATGCATTTCCCTGTCCATGATAGCCATGATAGCCACCTTTTTCACTGTTCAACCAAAACCACTTCCTTCTAATTTCCCTGCTTTTACTGAGCCGCTACATAGTCCTGTAACACCTGCTCTAAAAATAAAATAAATTCAGCTATTTCCTCAGTGCTCCATAAATATTATTTACATCTTTTTTTGACAAAGTTAAAAGACAGAAATTTGTTGGTCTTAAGTCTTTCCTTCTTGTCTGAGGTTGGACCTTTGAACTGAGGTGATTCCCTGAGCTAGAGCAATTTTTTTCCTCAGAGCCACTGGAGCAATAGGAGATGGAGTCAGCTTATTTTTATAGCTAAAGCATTACTATGAGAAATCAGGTGAAGGCTGATGATATCAAACAACGTGGTAGCTATGCTTCTGCTCTACATTTTGGTTTTGTTCTTCTTAAAGACTTCCTTGGGCTAGAAAATGGCATGAGTATTTCTCATAATTCATTCAGTTAATGGTTTTGCCCTGGTAAGACCTTGCCCTTGTTGAAGGAATTCAAAATACAGGTTAGCTGTTCTGTAGAAGGACATTTTGACTTAGTTATGCTTTTTGTTTTATAATGCTTATTGGTCTTTTATCATCCTGACTGAATAGGAATATAAATGTTAATGCACCACACACTGTGACATAGGAAAATCAAAATGTACAATTGCTGTCATAAAGCTTTCACTTTTAATTTTAGGATAGGTTTTGGTTCTTATTTATAAGGCAACCTGAACAATTTCTGAAACCAATTATGATATGGCATTTTAAAAAATTATCTTTAGTGAGTTACCATGATATAAAGTACTCCTATTAAGCTCATACCATGCCAATTACTAAAGAAAAAGCATTTATTCTAGCAGGACTGTGGGTGTGCAGGCCATTTGCTACTAAGGGGCCTTTTTGCCTTTAAGGTCACCACTGAAACAGAGGCCAAGATTAAGTCCAGGTCTTTGTTCATTGCAAAAGAACATGCCCTAATCACAGGATAACTACACGGTAAACACAGAGAAGCTGAAGAACCTAAGCATATTCACTGTGTAAATCTTATGCTATCTCCTTCCACAGAATGGATATAGTGCTGGGCTTTCTCAGTTGGGGTAGCTCATCTAATGACTAAGGGTAAAACAAAGGCAACTGTTTTCTTAGTTTCCAGAAGTCCCCAGAAATTATACCTCACAGCCTCACATCAAAGCAACAGCAAAACATAACTCAAGTATAGATGGTCTTTTCTTCTTTCAGATGCAGCTTCACAGAAGAGGACTTAGAAGTCCTGGTGGACAGCAGGTTGAACACAAGGGCCGGCAATGTCTCCTTGCTGCAAAGGTGGCAAAAAGTATCCTGGGCTACATTAGGCCAAGTATTGCTAGCAGGTGAAGGGAGATGATCCCCTCTACTCAGCACTGGTGGGGCCAAACCTGGTATACTATGTCATCTCAGTACAAGTGAGAGAGGAACACACCCGAGAGAGTCCAGCAGAGGGGCTAACTGTTATTAAAGGAGATTAGGGGAGACTGAATCATCTTTTCTATGAAGAAAGGCTGTGACAGATGGGACTGTTCAGACTGGAAAAGAGAAGACGCAAGGGCATCTTATAGTACGTACAGATACATGAAGTGAGGGTGCAAACAGCATAGAGGCAGGCTCTGTCAGTGGGGCACTCAGTGGGACACAGTGAGAGGACCAGAGGTGACTGGCACAAACAAAAACACAGGAAGTTTCCTGTGAACACCAGGAAACACTTTTTCACTGTGAGGGTGACTGAGTACTGTCACAGGTTGTCCAGAGAAATGGTGGAATCTCCCTTCTCAGAAACACTCATAAACAGCCCGGACATGGCCCTTAGTAACTGACTCTCAGTGGCCTAACTTGAGCAGGGGGGTGGGCCAGATGACCTCTAGAGGTCCCTTTCATTCTCAACCATTCTGCAATTCAGTGATATGTAAACTAAAATTTCAACTAAGCATTTTCTAAATGAAGTGTGATATCAGATGAGGATTCTGCTCATCAAGAGATAGAGTGAAGGATATGCCACTTCTCAGTGTCACACCCTTCAGTCTTGGTTTTAGTGTCACCAGCAGTTTAATCATTTTAAGATATGGATTAACCACTGACAACTCCTTTTAACATCTGTTTCTGCTGACAACTCTAAAGAACTTTTTATGACACTATATCCAGACCATTAAAAAGGTGTGTTTTATGCTAACTGTCAAAGAAGTATGAAACAGACACAGTAAAGGAAATAAAAGGCATTTGAGTGAATTTTTATAGTTGTAACACTGAAAAGATGGATATTTCATAAAGAATGCATGACACTATCACTACTACAAATTGCAGATAGTCTTACACAGAGAAAGACAGATTGACCCATACCTGAAGGGCTGGCAGAACCATGATCTGTTGAAACCTGTATCTAATGCTGGTTTCTCTGAGTGATTGCTATTCCATAGACCTACATTTTGCCTGCAATAGTTTCATCTGTTTTATATGGGCTCCTCCTTTGTGAAAGAAAGTTGCATCCAGCAACATAAACAGTTACACTGCATTTTGCTTTTGAAGCTGGCAATGGCTTAGAAAATGGAGTGATATGAATATGTTTTAGCACTAGAATAAGTTAAATCTTTAACAGAGGTGATTATCAACCTCATTCTTCTTTTCCGAAACAACATTGACCTCATACTTATAAAAACGCTTTAGAGATACATCTGCACTTATCCAAATTTGCATTTGGGAGCTGCTTTTAAATATGAGATCAGAAGAGATTGCAACTTCTTCAGTATGTGGAAAGCATAGACCAGTACAGGGTGCTACTTCTAGTTTCCATTTTTTAGCATTCAAATTACTAAGACATATAAGTGAAAGAAAAATCTGAGCTACAGCATAATTCTCCATCAAGTCAAAACTAAAAAATGCCCTGACACATTCACCTTTTCAAAGAGAAATGTTTCAGAGAGATGTGCTAATGCTACTGATTGTGATGTTAGGATGGTTTCCCTTGTCCATGGAAGGATTTTTGTTCAACAGCAGCCTTGCCCCCACAGTACAGGACCTCTCACCACTGTGGTCAGAGGCTGCATACTGCAGCCTCGAGGAATTTGGCTGAGTGATGGCTAAGCAGCCTCAGATTTTGCTCTACCTTGCCAGAACAATAGCTTAGATAGTATTGTTTTCAGAGCACCTCCTGTACCTGGGAGAACACGAGTTGTCCACACACAGATACCAGCCCAAATCAAGACTGCTGCATATGTGGAGTCTCAGCAAAATACAGAAGGAGAGAGAAAAGTTTTTAAAATTTTTAATTTCATTCTATAATAGGATGAAAAAAATATGCAGATTTCTCAGTTTCCATGGAGTTGAACTGCTTTTTCTAGCTACCTTTATTTTCCAAAGATTGCAAGTCATATTTCTGGATGGGACTGGATAAACCTAAGGGTACTGAGGGATCTGGTAGAAGTGCTCAGTGAGCCACTTTCAAACCTATCAGCTGTCCTGGAAAAACAGGGAGACCTCAGTTGACTGGAAGTTAGCAAATATGATGCCCTTTTATAAGAAGGGTTGGAAGGAGGATCTGGGGACCTACAGGCCTGTCAGTCTGACCTTGATGCCAGGAAAGGTTATGGAACATATCACCTTGAGTGCCAGCATGAAGCATGTACAGGACAACCAGGGAATCAGACCCAGCCAGCATGGTTTTCTGAAGTGCAGGTCCAGTTTGACCAACCTGAATCTCCTTCTATGACAAGGTGAATGGCTTAGTGGATGAGGGAAAGGCTGTGCATGTTGGCTACCTAGGTTTTTAGAAAAGCCTTTGTCACCTTTTCCTACAGCGTTCTCCTGGAGAAACTGGCTGCTCCTGGTTTGGATGGGTACACTTTTTGCTGGGTGAAAAAACAGCTGAATGGCCAAGCCCAGAGTGTGGTGTTGAATGGAGTTACATCCAGTTGGCAGCCAGTCACAAGTGGTGTTCCTCAGGGCTCAGTAGTGGGGCCGTTTGTGTTTAATGTCTTTATCAATGATCTGGACAAGGGGATCGAGGGCACCCTCAGTCAGTATGCGGATGACACAAAAATTTTGGTGTGAGTGTTGATCTGCTTGAGAGCAGAAAGGTTCTACAGAGAGATCTGGACAGGCTGAATCGATGGGCTGAGGCCAATGGTATAACATTCCACAAGGCCAAGTGCTGGGTTCTGCACTTGGGTCACAACAACCCCGTGCAGTGCTACAGGCTGGGGGAAGAGTGGCTAGAAAGATCCGTGATGGAAAAGGACCTGAGGGTGCTGGTCAACAGCCAGTTGACCATGAGCCAGCAGTGTGTCCAGGTGGCCAAGAAGGCCAATGGCATCCTGGCCTGTATCAGGGAAGTCCTACACCTCTTGTCATGACATTTACTTGCTTTAGAGATTATCTATGTCTCTGCCTTAGGCCCCTTAGAGTTGGTTACTTGTCTTCCCACAGTGTGACCAGATTGATGGTGACACAGTCTTAAAAGGTATCTCTTCTCACTAAATCGTTGTGTGGGAAGAGCGTTAGAACCAACAGCCAGCAATATGTTCTTGTGTTGGTTTCCTTCTGTCATGTGCACTCACATTTTGAACAGATAGGTTTTATTATGCTCCAGTCGGACTTTATGCACACATTTACATGGGTTACTACTGAGTATGTAAAATTAATACAGATTATGTCTTTGAGGAGATATTTGCTGGGAAGAGCTAGAGATAGTTTGTGAAGACATCCGCAAGATAAGGGTCAAGAAGAGGATTTCAGCATTAAGATCAGAGCTCTAAGAAATGTGACATTTTTATGCAATGCTTGCTCCCGACACAGACATACACATAAGTGATTTTCAAAGCTGTGAGCACATATCTGCTTCCATTTCCTTCAATGAGAGCTACTGAATGCTTTACACAAAGAATTTATCCAACTACAGGCTCCCATTTTTGACCATTCTTGGCCCAACTATGATAACAGAAGTTCAGCTGGGCTTTCCTATAAACTCTTAATATAGAGAGATTTTAATTTAAATATCTCAACAATAATAATAATAATGTGCAGAAATTTGTTTAGAGATAGGAAAAAGTATTTTCAAGGACATATCATTATTCTTCCCCTAGTTACAGTACTTGGAGCACCAAATATCTCCAAACTTCCTCAACAGCCTCCTTTTAAAAAATTCTTTTTATCTTAAAGAGACCATGTGAAGTAAAAAGACTCCATTTTTCCTCTCAATCTGTTTCCTACGTGACACTTTGCTCTCACCTAGACTGCATTCAAGAGAGCAATTTTTCAACGTTCTGGAAGGGAATGTTATATTTAAGATGAACAGATGAAGAGAGAGTTCAAGATGAAGTTTCTTGCAGGATAAATGTATTTCCAGGATGCTTAGAGGGCTAACTGCGTTATTTAAACTGAGAGTGCCTTAGAAGAGCTTGTGACTGGCACAAATCTTAAGCATCACTCAGTTTAGACTCAGACATTTGATAAACAAATATTTGCAGCAACTTAGAGCCACACAAATATCACAGCTTAAATCAAGTCATCTCTCCCAGTGGTCAAAAATAAACTGGTTAAGTTTGCACTGGATCACACAAGGAAGACTAAGAAATTCCCTTCTTCTGATAGGCCCAAAGAGGTGTAAAACTCCTGTAAGAGGACAGCTAAAAAAAAAATAAAAATTATGAGGATCACATCTTCAGCCACCAGAAGCACATGCAGAGTGAATGTATGTCTCTGCCTCGGTAAGCTCTTGTTTCTCTCTTCGGAATAGGGCATTGTAGTACTGGGATCATATTTTCAATGGCTGCACTTCCATTGCTTCCAGCATAAACTTAAGCATTAAAGCTGTTCCCAGGGAGAAACTGGCCCTTGGCATTTTGAGCAAGATGCTGGCCTTGCTCAATAAAAAGCAAAGCCAGTTGCACTCACTGCATCGTAGTGAGACAGTCTGCCAGACACATAAACTGCGCTTTCCTCCAAACACCTACACACAGTTACAGATTCGTTCAGTTCTCTGGGGAGTCAAACCAAAAACATTTTTCATGAGAAAATTCTATCCAGAGATAGAATATAATTATAGCACTTTGTCAGTGCTATAATAATCAGCACTGACAAAGGTAGAAATTATTTACCTGAAGTCTTGTGGTGGTCAGGTAACGAGGTTATTCTGTTGTATCCTCTTTTTGAACAAGTATTCTCACAAGTAGCAAATGTGTTAAAAAGTAGAGGGAGAATTAATCCTGGTTGAAAGATGGACTGTGGGACTACACGGTCTTTCAAGGAGAAAACAGCTCTTAAATCAGTTCAGCTGTACCAAAACTTTGCCTTTGAAGCCAACAGATGCAGATGTGAACTCCCAGCCCGTTGAAGCATTCGAAATGAAATAGGCAGATCGACAGTGAATACATTCTTATTTTTAGAACATTTCTTCAGGAAGTTAGAAAAATCTCTGTGTCCTTTTTAGCTACCTGAACTCTCCAAAAGTACCTGCTAATAGGATACTTTAGTTAAACTGGGACAAGAACAGGCCCTGCCAGACATCCTATCCTTCTGTTCAAAGTTTAATTAAAGGGAAAAGATACTTCTATTGCCTTTTGCAGTTTTAAGTTGTAGAAGGCAGTTAGAGTGGCTTTTGCCCAGTTATGAGGCAGGTACTTGTTCTTTTGAGAGAACCAACAATGTTGTCCTTGTATTAGTTTAAAGGACTGCTTATTGCAGCCTAGTAAATCATATGGCATCCTGAATAATCTATAGTACATTCAGATACAGAGTGCTTTACATGGCCACATCGCCTTTGAGCCCAGGCAGGCACCAAGTCAAATGCAAGCGTGTTTGATTTTGGTGTTGTTTGTTTTTTTGTTTTGTTTTGTTTTGGGGGTTTTTGTTTGTTTTGGTTTTGTTGTTGTTGTTGTTTGTGGGTTTTTTGTGGGGTTTTTTTTGCATGTTATTTTGTTTGGTTGATTTTTTGTGTGTTTTTTGTGTGTGTGTGTTTTTTTTGTTGTTGTTTCAGATTAAATGCAGAGGTAAAAGTCCGTGATTCGTTAGAACACCACTGAGACAATTACAGAGAACTGACAGTCAAGTTTCTTTCTTGGAGACTGGCTCTTCAGGTAATGTGCTAGCCATTGGAACCATTACCAGTCTGACCTTAATGTACATAATAAAGTACTAAATCATTAAACAGATTGCTCAAGTAGATATTATGATTCACAGTATATGGAATAAAAATACAAATTAACAGAATATATTGTAATTTTAACATTTCTGTCATATTAAACCTTCTCACTCATGAGCTATTCACAAACATTGTAGGCTATTTTCTGTTATTCATGAGTCAGAAATGTTGTGTGTCTAACAGAAAAATAAAAGAGAATGGCTTGGGTTTGAAGCAACTTTAAAAGATCATCTAGTTCCAACCTCCTTGCCATGGGCAAGAATACCTTTCACTAGACCAGGTCTTTGAACACTTCCAAGGATGGGGCATTCACAACTTCTCTGTCTTGAATAAGAGTCCAGAGCAGAGCGGAGGGAAGGAAGAGGAGGACTCACAGGACCATGCCTCCTTAGCAGGCCAAGGTCTTTCTGAAAAAAAAAAAAAAAAAAAAGGGGTAATTTCTCCCTCTGCCTTATGAAACCCTGTTATTATTCAGTCCTGCTAGATGAGATGACAGAAGCACTCTCATTCTCAAACCAAGATCTCACCAGAGCATCTGGAGAGGCCCATAAGAACAAGAAGCAATGTTAAAGATATTGGATAACATTAGATATTCTTTTTATACAGTAGGGCAGCAGGTTTAAGGTGAATTTTAACATACCATGAGAAACTGAATACAGGATCTGATAATGGGAAGTGTCCCAAAACTGTACAAATAAATGATGCTAACACCTCAATTTATAAAGCCAAAGCATGAAAGATGCAACTGGTTGGAAGGAAAACATCGCCTTGCAAGGTGAGTGGCCAATATTGGTGCAGGCAGAGTTGCAGAATGGTTGGTGTGGGAAGGGGCCTCTGGAGGTCATCTAGTCCAACCCACCATGGGATTTTTGTTTGTTCATTTGTTTTAACAGCAAGCTTTCATTTTTGTCATAAAGACCCATTTTCTTTGTCTGCAGAATATTTTATCTCCCTGGGAAGGCTCAGAAACAGAAATTTATGTTCACAAGAACATATTTTTGAAGCTAAACCACACAGAAGCTCTCCCATAGTGTTTAAGATTTGCATAGGAATGGTTTGTGACATTGCCCATGCAGAAGAATAGTAAGTTTTATGAAATATAAAAGTCCTATAAGTCAGAATTACACAAAGACAATTCTAGTAAATATAAATTAATCCCTAGACATTTGTCTTTTTTTCTAACAGACAAATACATTTAAGAAAATCAGTCAGGGGAGATGTATGTTGATGTGCATAGAAACTTTCCCGCCATTACAACAATTCCTGGAGAAAAATCCCATACTAACAATCACAGAGAGAACTGAAAATAAATAGAGAAAACTAGAAGTAGCTGCAACTATGTTTTTGTAAGATAGTATTCGTTGAACTGCACCTGAGTACAGAAGGCAACTGAAGACAAGTTGCCAATGTTGGACAGAAAAAAATTCTGAGCTTTTAGGACTTCAATCTTATTTCACTATTACTTGGAGTCATCCACTCACAAGTACCTCTACATTTGAGAGTCACAGCATCCCTCATATTTGAGCAAGCTGTCTATACCTCAATGGCTGTTGGTTACTAGTTGCTCTAAATTTAAAGGTTCAGCTAGCTGTCAAATTGGCTATCTCAAAAGTTTATGTAAGTACAGCCACAATAGAAGAAAGCTCTGCCAGACTAGCTGTTTGCATGGTTTCTGCCATGTTGACATGACTTTTAGGCCAGTCACAAACGGAGCCAGGAAGGAGGACATCACAGAAACAACTTCCAACACAGCTCTGGCAGTTTTGAATATATATGAAATTTCAGGCTATTCTTGTTAACATAGTTAAGTTCAAATACAGCTTTGAGAGAGCCACATGAGATGCATTCATTTCAGTGTTGCTAGGTGGCATGATCAGATATCCAGGAAGCAGAGCAGCTTATCCAAATGCCATCCATCTACTTAGGCCTGCAAAATATTCATATGCTTTTCTGAGAGGGATGGGCTACACAGAACTACCCACAGTTAGCAGAGACAAGCAGGATGGGACAGAAAAGCTTACATATCTGTGTGCTGTTCTGCTGCTGGTAATCTGAGCATATTTTTCCTGAGACTGCATTCTGATTCACTTCCACCGACACCCAAGAAGGCTGTTAGCCCTCATATGGAGAAAAAATGCCCTATTGAAAGGCTGTTCGAGGTGAAGCCAAGAACTACTGGAAGATTAAGACCTTTATATAAGTCAGTAGCCTTATATCAAGCCAAAACAGATACAGAGTTATCGTTACAGAAACAGGCCCACAGCAAAGTAAAATAATGTGATTTTAACCTATTCAGAACACAATTTATGTGGCAGAATGAATACATTTCTGCTGAGTGTCATTGGAATGTCACAGCCCTTTTTTCTTGAGTTGTCAGCTAGAAAATACTAAAACTCCAGACCACCCAGGTTATGCATCTCCTGACTTACAATAATGATGTGATCATACAAAAATGGAACTCAAACACATCTTTAAAAATGGCAATGCCAACTTCTATCTTCTAGAAAGAACAAAAAAAGGCAAATCCAGCAGAACGTTCCAAATAAACACCTTTTTAGAACCTGCTGACAGTGAAGCCAAGGGGATAATTGGGCTTCAGAACCAGATCAAAGCTGTATTTTGTAAAGAACTAATGTCCCAAAGAAAACAGTGGAAAAGTTCTTACTGTCTTTGATGAGACCAGAATGCTCGTCTATAAACAACGCCTGTAAACAGCGATGAGATTTGAGCTGTAGTTCATTCTCACCTGCTCTCCACTGATTTCCCAAAAGCATGTAGCAAGCCTGGGCACTTCACTGTATAGGCCTCTCTGCCTTTGCACTTTTTCTCTATACACAAGCTGATCCTCCAGGCAAGTTTCCTGATGTCCTAATGTACACATGTATGATACACTTCATCTTTTTGTCTTAATAATTCATCATATACCCTATAAAAGACACTATTAACTTTTCTGTTCCACTCATTACAGGGTCTTGAGATATCCTACTTAATTTTCTGCTTCACTTTGAACAATATAAACAATGTATTACAAGAATTTTTACAGTCAAATAATTCAAATGGTCATCAATGACACCATATTGAGAGGGTTTTTTTAATATACTCTAAATCTCTTTCACATAACGAGACTTGAAAAAGGAACACACAATTTTCCAGACAAATCATCATCTTCTGTGTCAAGAGCAGGTTCATGAAAGAGAAGTGACTTTACTGATTATTTTTCCTCTACAATTTGCTAGAATTCTTTTGAGGAAAAGCTGATTCCTATCAACACTGCTACTGTTCTGTCACAATATCTGTTATTTTTTGGATATGGGGTTGATAAAACTTACTACAATGTCTTACAGTGACTGTGAAGGCAGGCTCAAGCCAGGACTTTAAATCAAGAAATGTTAGGTATGAAGAGAAGAAAAATCTCCTAATTCCTTACTAGATATTGTGATATTTTACACTTAATAACTAAAACCAAGGAAGAAAAATTCTGTATTAACAAGCGCATTCTACATAAAGCCAAGAATAGTTCTTGTCAGTGTAGATTAAAAAGTATATAGATATCAATGCTTCTCTATTTCTCAGAATGATAGAAAAGTACACAAGGCCTCTCAGGCAATAAAAACAGGAGATGTACCTTCTAAGATAAGAATTCCAGCTTCATTAGAGGACTGGAGTGCTCAGTGGTTCAGTTGAACAGAAAACATCCAATAGGCTTTAATTCTGAAAGACTGGATTCCTGACTAGCAACCTGCATTTTCTCACGGCAGTACAGTTCTGTTACATAAATGAAACAGAGATTCTCTTAGAGACAAATGAATTTACAGGTAACTAATACTCACACTGTTTATTGCCACTGAAATATATTTCTCTGTGTGTTTATTTCTCTGTCTGCACAAATATTTTAGACCAGCTCTGATCAAAACTGACCAGTAAACTTCACAAGTTCATCACCTCATGAGAAGGGGCAGCCAAAGGGGAAAAAAAAAATCATTAGAGTCCTCACTGTGAGAAAAAAAGTTAACATGGGTTCCATTTGTGTTAGACAGTGAATGTAACCTCAGATACACAGCCCATACCACCACACAGGTAACATCCACAAGAAACCAGGTTTCCTTCATTCCCTTGTTCATAAAATTGCTTTTTTGGTGATTAAATACAGCCCACTACTTGATTTATCCATTACATAGTCAATGTTGTTTCCAGTAAGAGGGCTATTTTGTAGACGTTTTCCACGGAAATTACAGAAGAACCCAGTGTTAACTGCCATCAAAGACTCTGAGAGCATGGTCTCACCTCCTGAGTCTCCGGCATCAAATGAATGCACTTTCCAGACCTTGGGAATGACTCTATGGGGATTAGTGTAAACTCATGTGAACTCAGATAGCAGTAAAAGGATCCACATAAATATATTAAGTCCTTTGTAAATAAGCTTAATTCTTCATGATACCCCTGCTACCCATATGTTGCTATTGAGCAGTTCTATTAAATATACTGGATTTCTCACTGGGCTGCTACAAAGATACTAAAGAAACCTGCCAGCAGCCATAAGGTGGTCTGAACTGGACAGGCAATAAGACACTCTTTGTGCTGATCTTACTAGGCTCACTGACTCACTCAGCATCTTCAAACAAATAATATAAAAAGTGTATATCTCTATTCTCAAAAAGGGTAAACTGGAAGGAGTAGCAAAGACTGTCTTGATGAATATCAATACTTGCTCCAGCATGGCACTGATGTGTTTCAGAGCTATACACAGCAGGGTTGTCCTACCAATAAATAACTTTGTTCATAGTTCACAAAGTAGTGTAATAATGACAGTTTATTACAGCTACAGCAAACGGCTTCCTGGAGGTCTTTTCTCATCTTTTAATAGGAGAGATTTTAGTCTCTTTTCTGTCAAATTCACACAGAAAATCAGGAGAGTTAAACACGTTCAATAGTGTTCATTCATGTACAGTTTTCTAAAGAGATTCTACAAAATCTCACACTGGGGAGTTGTCTCTTTTGACTGAGAAAAGGCTTGGCACTATGTACAGCATTTCCCTTTAGGTAATATCACTGTCAACCCGGTTTGCACACAGTCAGACCTATAAAAGAAGGCTGGCCTTGGTAACCCAGAAGGGCAAAGGTGTCTCCTCACTCCTGCTGCATCTTTCAGTGCAAGAAGGATGTTTCAATCTATCAGCTTGTACCAGAAGGTTCCTGGGATCAGGAGGGAGCATTTTATGATAGCCACAGCAACTAAATTCCATAGCTGCATTCTTCTGGCAAGCTCTTTTTTGACCAGCTGTTTCATAGGACAGTCTGCTCTACAAGAGGTCAGGGCATCAGGACTTTATTTACTGCTACAGGGACCAAGAATTATAAAAACATCTCTTAGACATGTCTCTCTTTTTGTGATCAAGAAGCCTCCCCGTAGTAGCTGCTTCTCCCACTCTTTTTGTCAGGGATCACAGGTATAGCAAGCATTCTTTTTCCATTATCACACTGGCTAGATGGGATAGAAAACCAGTCAAAGCAGCAGGGAATGGCAGACTGAGATAACACCAGAATACTCACAGTGAGATAAAGAAGAAACGATACAGTAAGCAGGCATTCAATTGCCATGCACCACTGCACTTCTGAGTTGTCATTACTGGTGCTGTTTTCTATTTAGAAAACTACCATAGTTTCATGATAAAGCCTATCTCCTCTCCCTTACAGAGCAGTTGTAAAATTACAAAACATCTGCCCTGCCATTAAATTGACTACAGTCTAAGGTTTTTGTTTATAACTCTTTTTCATACTTTAGTAAAACTATGCAACAAGGATTCCCGCACTTCAAAATGTGCCAGGTCCTCTGCTTTTTAGGATTTGTCTCTGCATTTGAATTCTTGTCAGTAAGCAGCATCTATGCTTGAAATTTCTAATGAGGTGTTTAGGACTTAAATGATGACAGGTGTTATTTGTATTTTCATGGCACCGATTACATTTGTTTGACAGAAATTTGCGATAATGAGGATACACTGGAGCCTTGTTGTCACCAAGTACCACTGCTGCTGTAAATATGTTTTCTTCTTTTCAATCTATATTGAGGTCATGTCTGCTTGTAGATCAAGCAACTTCTGTTCTGGTACAAAAAGAGTCTCTCTAAATGAGCCTGAGGAGTCATATTTACCTCCAAGAATATGTATACAGAACAATTCTTCACCTTCTCAACTTCACAATGGAAAAGAATTGGGCTTGACTGCCAGCGTGGTTGTAACCTCAGAACTCAGTTTAGTTCCACCTGTGCCTATCCTAGCCTTGAACATCTCCAGATATAAAGAAACAACAGATCAGTGCTTTCTATCAAGATCATATACTATCACACTGCCATTTCAGAAAGTCCATCCTTTCAATATATTGAAAGAATAAATAACTCATTAAAACTATTTGCCTTCTGCAACAGCCACCCAGTGCTACAGTATAATAAGGCAAAAACTGACTTCATAATAAAGTCCTAACTATAAATACTTTAGAAGTACTGATAAATGTTTAATAGGCAATGCAATGATGTATCAATTCTTAGGTTTTTAAAGTACAGAAAGTTTATCACTTTGTTATAGATTTTTTTCTTCTATACCTACAACTGATACAATGTACAGTGCTCAGGTTTGTAATATCTATTATTTGTGTGTTTGTCATTGGTAAAGCATTTAGAAATGAAATGTTGATAATATATTAAAACTGAGAAGCTCTTCTGCTCTAGAGTTTCCTTCTTTCATACCATCTTTATTATATTGATATTGAAGTCTTACTATTTCATGCCTCATATTGCCTTCACTCTCTCTCTTCCCTCTTAGGGAAAAGCGTTCATCAGTGCAGCACTTTGGCTTGCAATGAGAATTTATTAATTTTCTCTCCTGCAAATCTGAAAGACCATTTAAGAGAGAGATTTTTCTCAATCTGCTCCTTATTACTTTTATACATGTGGAAATACATAATGCAGCAAAGGCCCTGTCCTTAGAAGACCATCATCTGTTGGTATACAATGCTATCCTTAAGCATGAGATGAATTCTGACAGTACGTGTTCAGACACAGTTCCCACTGGAAAACTAATGTTCACATGCAAGTTAAAACAGTTGGCAATTCTAAATTTTTTATGATAGGCATGGTAAGTTTATCCCATTAACTTCCTCATCACAGAAAGAAGGTAATACTGACACTTCAATCTGGGCTGGACACTTCAAGCTTCACCTCTAGTAGTTAAACACTCATAAATCACAAAACAGGATTATAAAAGTTGATACACAAATATAATGGCCATTGTGAAGAATTTGTGGTATTGTGCAATCGCCTCACTGCAAACAAGCAAACAAATCAGCAATACAATGCCCATGTTATATAAGGAATGAATTGGTTACTGGGGAAAACAAAAAAAAAGGGAAGCCAGACACCAGGCCAGCGGAGGTAAGGATCTGACTGAGTCTTTAATACAGATTTAAAAAACACCTCTGCTAAAACTGTGTAGGTGACAAAGGTTAAAGTGCTGGACTGAGTGGAGAGATTCAGACAAGCAGCTGAGCAGATCATGGTTATGGGCAAAGAGGGCTTATGTGACCATTAAGGTTCATTGTGGGGTCCAAGCCACTGTTTTATCCTTGTGTACAACAACATTTTGGTGATTAACACTGAAATGTTGTGTTCTTTAACTTTTTTCTTGTAGGACATAAAATATAAAATCTTAAAATAATCTCAGAAATTTATTCAAAAGTTGAGGGAAATACCTTGCAGTGAAAGACCTACAGTATACAGAATAGTCAGTGATTCTGTAGGATTTTGTCTACTACGCTGTGGTGGCTCTGATAGAAATTAATGACTACAAAAGGAAGCTCAAGGCCAAATTCGTATCTGTGAAGAGTATTAACATCTGGAATAAACTAAAGAAGGAGTCAGACTCCATATTTCAGAAGTCATTTTGAGAAAAACTGGATGCTGCTTGGAGGATGCGCTATTGGTAAGCTCTTCAGCTCAGTTCAATGGGTGATGATTTATGGACCAATATACTGATGAGGTTAGAATAAACGATCTAATGGTTCCATCTAACCTTGAATTCTTCTCATTCCTTTCTACAGGAAGAAGAATGGTTTCAAAGATTAAAATGCCAGTGGATAAGACTGTCACAGCCCTTATGTACTTGTACAAGGATACACAGCCCCATCTCTAACTCTCATAGCTGCAGTACATCTTTATCTGGTAGAGAAGTAAACTGCCTATCTCTTGCTATAAACAAGAGTACAGGACAAAAATGTTACAGCTTCTTTCTCCTGTTATGCAAGACTGTCATAGGAAGCTGTAAGGCTTCTCTCTATAAATGGAAGAAGATATTTGTGCTCAAGGCAGGGAAACATCTTTCAAATAGGCAGTCATGCAAAAGACTGCAGCAGTGACTGATGCATTTTCCATTTCAAAGATCGTGCTTTCACAAACCAAACACCATCTCCAACTTCAGATGCTCTATATACTTAAATACTACTGTCCCACACTCCTAGAGCTCCACACTGTGAGGTGCTTAACATCACACACAACTCTGGAAGGTGCCCAGTGTGCAGCACTGAAGCAGAAGGACTCAGTCTGGATATCCAAATTCCAGCAACAGTGCTCTGCAGAGTTTGAAAAGCTGCATTTCTGGAGTGCATGAAACTGAACTGAAGATACAGTCATGGATCCTATTAGAGTATTATGGGTAAATATGAGATTTCTTACCATTTAGAGTACACTAACAACTGAAACCATCACATTAAGATTATGTTTTCCGGCAGTTATAATTACAGAAAACAAACAAATAATCACTCCCAGTTGTCAAATAAACAAAGCAGGATATCAAAGACATCTATTTATACGCTAATACAATGTCTAAGACAAGCACTTAGCCTAATGCTCCCCTATTGACCCACAGTTTAATTTGCAAAGGTATCAAATTTCCTCTTAGTCTCTCTTTTGGCTGATCTAACAAGTCAGAGGCATTCATAGTTGAGTAGTTGTGTAATTGCCCACTTGCCCTCTTTAGTGAGGTGTTAAAACATTGATCTTTTCCTTTGCTTGCCACAAGTATAATTGCTTTCTTATAGAAGCAATTTTAAACCTCAAACTTATATTAAATAAAAATACAACTCCTGGGATATTTTGAGATTCCCTTTTCCCATTGCTGGAATACTACCTGTAAGGTAAGATAATCAGTTAAAAGTACAATAACTAAATATACAAGAGTAGAACAAAGATGGCATTGCTCCATAAGGCTGTGCATGCATGCACACACAAGTAAAACAGGTCACATATGCATTCCCTGAAGGAGCAGAGAAAATACAGTTTATGTCTTTCCACCACATCTACCTGTTTGCAGATGGTTCAAAACATCCGTGTGTAAATGTGACTGGGGTTACCAAATTTGCCATTTAACTTACTGTATGCATACTGTAGTATACAAGAAACTCAAAACCAAAATCTGTCCTTGGGATAATTTTGAGATTCAGAGTTAATTTTTTTCCTTTTCTGCTTTAAATTCCCTCCATTTTCCACCTTGTAGGATAAAAAGTTGGGAGGAAAAAACCCACAACAATATTTTTTAAATCATTTTAATAATAAATTCTATCCCTTTCCCTGATGAACCGTCCCCCCCCCAAAAAAAACAACACCCAAAACCAAAACCTAAAAACCCAACAACAACAAAATCCACAAAAAAACCAAATAAAAATGCATAATAATAATAATTAAAAACAAACGAACCAAAACAAAACCAAAACAACCATCCAATACTAAAAAAGAGAGATGGCAAGGAGAAAATAATATCCAAAAATATTAAAATGAGAGATTTCTATTGAAGATGAAATGAAAATATATTTAAATTCTAGTTCAGTTGCTTTAAATGTCTGTGGATTATTGCCTCTGTTTATTCTTATGCAGCTCCTCTACAATTTTGATTAAACAACTGTTGGTTTCCAGTGATCATTATAGTTCTATAACGCATGGCTTTGAAAGTTTCTTGATTTTTGTGAGATGAGATCTTTGTGAGATTTGCAGATTAGAATGCATGTGGATGTCAGCTCCATGTTCACAATAATCTTTAGGAGGAACAAAAGTATTTGGGACATTAAGACAACCACAAAGAACAGATTAGACTAATATATTAGCAGAACCTAATTTTAAAACAACTACTTCAGACTTCTTGTAATCCACTTTCTACGTCTCTCATTCACACAGTGGCAAAATTAGATCATTAGATCAAAGTAACATCAAAATGCTTTATGATTGAGCTCCTATAGGAGCTGATAAATTCACTCTTACAAACTCATAGTTCAAAATTAGGCCAAACACTGTGACTAAAGCTTGCATAACAGTAACACTTTGAACACCCTACAGAGATCTTTCCATGCTTGTAACTTTGTGTGAAGGCATTACATCTCAAGGTCAGGAGGATCAGCCTTTCCCCCTTAAAAGACTCTTTAGCAAAATATTTCAGCAGTGTTAAGAAAGCTAACAGCCATTATTGAACTGAATCATTCATCCAGATGGATGTTTGGAAAGACATCAATTCCTCTTGGTCTAGACCTTTGTACTGTGTGCTCATTGTTGCGTTCACCATCCCCTCTGCCAAATCTGCCTGCCACATGTGGTGGGATCACAGAATCCCAAATACTGGGCTACTCCAAGAAGAAGCCACAAGCTGCTGCTGATACAGAGGCTGAACAGTGTTTTCATGAAAAGCTGTACATCTGGAAAGCATGGAAGCATTGACTCATAAATAAGTACATCAAACTTAGATGAGTTTCAATGGAAAAACTATTGGAGCTTGAACAGAGACTCATCTCTGGAAATCCTGGCTGGACTTCACATATGCCATTCTTATCTTTGGGTGATATTCATGGAAGCTGAGAATTTGGGAATCCTATAGGAAAACAAAATGGAATGATCATGCATGGTACGTGCAGTGCACAGTTTTAAAGGTTTATATGAGCCATAATTAGAGATACAAACCATGTATGATGTAAACATATAAACCACATATATCAACATAAACACACATTTATTTTTCTGTGCTTTTGCTTGCCTTTTTTTTTTAGCAATCTAGGTGTTGAGGGACTTTTGTATATATTGCCAGGCATTTTACTCAGAGTCACGAGAACCACTCCAGCCACGTACTAGTTCAGTATATTGCTAGTACCCTGACAGTGTACAAAATATGAATGGGGAAGTACATTCTTATGTACTACTTCTCTTCAGAATAATTTCTTCAACTCTCAGTCTGTAGCTTGAATACTTCCTGAACTAGAGGAATGTTTCAAATATTTAACTGCTATCAGTGTTTTCTGTATTTCTGAATGGACTTCTCCAGTCCCACAGTTCCATGGCTTAGCTTCACATTGGAAAAAGAATCACCTCCTTTCATATTGAACCTGGCACCTACTAGTTTCATATGATGCTCCTCCAGTTGTTTTATTGGAGAAAGTAGGGAATAACTGATCCCTGCGCATCTTCTCCATGCTTTTCCCTTCAGAAATCAAAACATAACTTTTACTGGTAAAAGGGCCAGGAACCAAGCAGCCATGATGATTTAGGCCTGTGCTTTTGACATTCAGGTTAAGGACCAGGACATGCAGCTTCTCCAGATTGTTTCCTGAACCTTATCTTTCTGAAGAGCAGCTGTACCGGTATCTGACAGTATTCCAGCAACTTGTCATTGTCAGTAACTATAACAGGATGCTTATGGAAAAGTACAAAACTATGGCAAGCATTTCTCCCTTACTTGGTTTTAGCTTCCAACAATCTCTACTTCCAACTTGATACGCTAGTAATTATCATGATATCAATACACTCGTTATTCTAGATCCAGAAGCACTTCACACACTGTGGGCTGCCATAGTCGATTTATGGCACAAAGAACAGACGTGTAGCTGTTATATGAGGGCAGAACCAGAACTCCTGAGTGCAGAGATGTTTACTTTTACTGCACAGTGTAGTTAGTTCTGCACAGTTATACTGGGGGGGGAAACAGAGAGTCGATAGATTTTGTTTAGAAGAAACTACTTTGTGCTCATAAATAAGGTCTTTTGTTTTCACAAAGGGTCAATCAATTCTGAATCATCTAGAAATGTGAAGAATTGGTTGTCCCGAACTCTGTGTTAACATGAATAGTTGCAGGAACCAACAAATATTTTTTAATTAATATGTCCAAATTACGTAACTACTTTGTGCAAAGGCATAAAAATATTGGGTTTGAATTCTCATGATGCACTCCACATGAAAGGAGCAGCCCACACAAATTGGCAGTATTGAAGAAGAGTTTGCTAGCACATTCATATTGAATGAGACACTGGTAAGAAACTTGGTACAGATTTTTTCCAGGAGAGCATACTTTCCTAGGAATGTTATTTACTGTGACCCTCATTAAAAGTTGTCCACATTCAAAGGAAAAGTCTTACTTCTCAATTCTAAGCTGCCATATTTACCATCTGGGGTGCATAGCTCTCTGACAATTTTGTTCTCTATTGACATTTTGCTTTTTTTAAAATATCACTAAGCAATATTTTGTAAGTGTTCACATTCTCAGCATAGCTGCACCCATAGTCAAAGATGATATGTTTTGTACCTGCTACTAGAATAAAAGAGATTTGGCAATTCTTGCATCTCTAATCTAAAATATATAATTTTACATGGAAAGTCCTTTTCTTTGCTACCGGACAGAAAAAAAGAGAAAGTTGAGAAACCTAGGTTTTTTTCAAATTTATTAAAACTCCTGGAAACTCCTGACTGTCATTACATAAAGCTTGCAAATTATATCCAGTAAAAAAGTCCTGGAGTTAATCAGAAATAATTTCATAGAAATATTTCTCTATTGAAAAACCCTAACATTGAGTCATTCATATGAAGAAACGCATCTAAACATCCCTGCTGGAGGAGAATTTAATTGCCACTAATTTTGCTAAAGACTTTGTCTTGCTATTTTGTTCTTATTCACTACAATTCTCATCCATCTAAAAGCTGGCTTGCTACAGCTTATCAGGATTCTTAAGCAAAAAACACACAGATTTTGTAAATCAAAACTCATCTTATTCATGCCGTGTGCACTTCCAGTTGTATAATATTAAAGCAGTAGTATTATACAACTATATACCTGTAGGCAGACGAACAGTTAGAAAAGAAACTAAAAAAACCCAAGAAATGAGGCTCTCGTCAAATCAGTTACATAAATTCTAGGGCCCAGAGTATACTGGACTCATCTGAGATTAGGGTTAAGTGATGCTCTCATCTGAGCTGCCCCACTGAAAAGCCTCACCTACAGTCTAATCTACCATGGCATCACTCTTAATTCCCTTATTTTCTGAGTTCCTTGATGTCCTTTATGTGGAGAAGACCAGTTCCTTAACAGAAAGATTCTCATCTTTCTACCAAGAAAAACCAAACCCTCTTATTTATCTGAGTCCAGCTCTGATTCCTTAGTGACTATAAAATAAAGTTGAACAAATCTGCTGCTACCACTGGAAATTTGCTAGTGAAGGTTGAAAAGGTTGTCCAAAAGTGGTCAAATCCTGTGGCATCCTGCCCTCCACACAGGGACCTTTCTCAAGAAGGCAACGCAGATCATGTCCATCTTAAATTTCTCCTGCTCCTCCTTTCACACCATGAATCAACTTTTCCACCAACACGAGAAAGAAATCAGAATCAGCTTGCAGTTTCCATTCCTTCATGTGATCTTCCCATTTAGTGAAGTAGGGAAGTAGTGGCCTTATTTTGGGGTGGGGGGGGGACGTAGCATGGGGGAGATAGGGGAGGGAACGTGGAGGGAGTAGGGAGGGATAGTTACACATATAACCAAAGCAAAACTATTCAGACCATAACAGGAAGATCAAGAGAGACATCAGAGTGTTTCTATGACATTTGTATTGACACAGCCAAGTGCCACCTACACAGAGAAGGATGGTGCTCGAGGGGCTCTGCCAGAAGAGGTGGTCTCCTTACACTTCACAATCCATTAGTGAAAATAGACAAGGCCTAAGGGAGAGGCTGCCTGGGTGAAGTACCAAAAGCAAAGCAACCTGGCCATAAGGCAAGGCGCAAAGCTACTGGACAGTGCTCAGCATCACTGTTGCGATAATTTGACTTGCTGAGCTGATCCTTTTGGACCACCAGGAAAGAAGAATAATTTTTGACACTGGTATCTCAGCTCGCTTACTTAGCCCCTCCCCCACAAATACTACTGTAACTGCAGAAAAGTGATTTCATAAAAGTTTCAGCGTTACGTAATATTTCAAAACCGCAGGACTTTGTTCGTAAGTGCTCTTAAAAATTCTACTCACTCAAGTTTCTTTGCTAAACTTTCAGTGAATAAATTGCTCCAAAATAACAGTTTCTTCTGTGTACACAAATAAAGATAGATCTGGAATAAGAAGAACTGAATAGTTAGGCTCATAGTTTGAAAACTGCCACTAGGCATGACTGAAACACGGGTTGATAATTACTTTAAATACTAAGAAAATGGTGTGAAGATAAACGTTGACAGTTTAAAACAAAGTTAAATATTTTTTTCTGCCCCAAATTGTCTTTTAACTATTACTTAAACTGCACTACTGATGAACCTTTCTGCCTCAGCAGATCCAGGAGGACATTACTTACAATGGATTTCCACACTTGCAAGGAAGTTTTGAAAATCGCATCTTCTAAGAACTGAAGCACAGGACAATGAAGAAAATCTGACACTGGGGCAATACACATTTATGCAAGTACCAGAACTGACAACCTTCTAATCACACAGTGTTAGCAGAAGCAGAACTACAGCCCACTACTGTCAAAACATTCATATATTCCTGAACATGTCTATCTAAAAAGGGTTCACCTCTTTCTAGTTCTTGTACATACATAGAGGGGCTGCTTTCTTCTTTTTCACCACCTCCCCTACCACCCCTTCCTTTTCACTGTGCTGAATCTCAGACTCACTACGGTGTTTGCCCTTACACCCGTGCTCTAGCATTCTCATTAACCCAGACTCCAGTTTCAAAATCCAGTTTCACAAATCAGGAGTCCCTGTGCTCATGTATGTCACCTCAAAATCATTTTTTGTCCCTCATGATAGAGAGCATATTTGTTCCCACAAACCTTCCCAGAAAGAGCTCTGTCTGTGCCTCAGTCCTCTCCTATAGCAAGCCTTTTTCTACCACTCCCCACCAAGATTCCCTTTCCCTTCCTACCTCTTGTGGAGGGATGCCCAGGTGGAATCTTGTTTCCTATGTAGCAATTTCACTCAGTTATGCCCCTAAGTCTCTCCCAGCAGCTCTCTACATCTTTTCCCATACGGCTCACACTACCACAGATTCGTGAGCTCCTCACATCAAAGTCACTCAGTATTCCTCCAACTCAGCTTTGCTCTGCTGTTCTTTATGCTCTTTCCGTAACTGCCCTTTCCCCTTGCACTCCATACAAGGTATCTCCTTCTTCTGCCCGTGAGGAGACCCTGTAAGGACTCCATATTCAGCTTTACCAAGGACATCCTGTCATATACTTTAAGCTAAGGTTCTGCTTTCTGTAACTCTCCCAGCTCCTGATTCTATTTTTGGAGAATTAAAGTATCTTTGAGGTTTGGTAAAGCAAATGCATAGAAGACACCTGGGTCCTTCACCAGCTCTTAAATTCCCCCCTATTTCTGTAAAGCCAATTTTTCTTGCACACCAATCATTCCCTGAAAATTTGTGGTAGAGAAGCTAATGGAGAAATTAGACATGATGAGCTGCAGATTTTTTTCAAGCAATGTCAGTTTTACTGGCAAAAATCGCAGTGGTTGGGTTGCAGAGCTTTTGCTGTATTGAGTACATTGTCATGAGCTCATAGTCCAGTAAAAACGTTTTGCCTGCAGAAAACAGCAGTATTCCTGCATCATAACAAGTTCTTGCGTGCCATAAACTGTACATAGCCAAACTCTGCCTTACACCTTGACTTCAACGGGGCACTTAGGCTAATGCTAATTATCTTTAACACCCTCTCAAGAAAAAATTTTTGTACAAAGCAAGAGCCCTTCTGAGCATATTCTTCTGCAGGGAACATTTTCCTTTTTCAGTTCATTCTGCTTGAGTTTAGTGTCATGAACACAGAAATCAAGATTACTTGCTAGATCCATGCTTCTCTTTTAGCTCTTGAAGACTACAGGTTACTTCAGGAACAAGCTTTTGCTACTACCATTATTCTGTCCATCACACATTACAGTCAAAATTCAAAACTGAAGGCACAAATTGGGTTGCTGGTTTGAAAGACTGAGAAATAGGAAAGTTTTGCACTGTCCTTTTATATAAAAGGACATCCTAAACTATTTGAACTATGACTCATTAAAAAAAAAAAAAAAGGCAAAAAAAAGCTGGGGAGAATAAAACTGAAAATCCTTTCCCTACTTGTAGGAGAGCAGTGAGAGCAGAGCAGCTCCACAGGGGATAACAAGCCAGGAATCAAAGGTGACCACAACACTGGAAGTGCCTTCGCTCACCAGGGTAATTATATTCCCAAGAGGGTTTCAACATGGTAGTCATCTGTGGTGGTAATAAGAGAGTCTGTTTACAGTCTCAGACAAAGCATGGCAATGAACCAGGTCCAGGGTCTGACCTGGGGACCCATACAGTAGGTCAGGCCAGACAGTGCTAGAGATAACGTTGCAAAGTGGGTCCAACGTCCATCCAAGACAAAGGACTTGGGACAAAGCTACCTAAAATACTGACCTAGAAGCCCTCAAGAAAGCAAAACCAGAAACAAGACTGGAGACAGGTGTATCTGTTACGTAGCTCAGGGTAGGGCTAAAGACCCAAGCCCAAGCTCAAATGGAGCTCCTGGGATTATGGGCAGAAGGCATGCGTGGAGGCCCCAGGTGAGGCTGGTAGGGAGACTAAGGACTGTTAGTGCCCTCAGTGTCCCAGCCACAGTCAGATTATCACTGGTGTTAATACTCAGCATTTTATACAACTTAAATGGTGGAACAAGATACGCCCTCAGCAAATCTTCCAGAGCAGTTAAGGCAGTCCCTCAGGGCAGCAACATTTGCCTGAGGCTGTGAGCACATGCTTGCACAGTGCAGTGTCTGGAGCACACACTTTACTCATCCTGGGAGTCGAGCTGCCTACACTTTATGCCAGCTTCATGAGAAGACAGACCTTTTTGAATAGACTTGGTCAGCCTTTGAGCTCAGCTGCAAGGAGTTTGAGCAGAAGCACCTGCCCCTGCCTTGCCTTATTGTTGTGCTCATTGCCATCTTTTTCTCCACTATGGAGAAGAATCAGCACCTGCTGCTCCAGGGACACATTGCTGGTTGTGAGCAGGAATCCCACTGTACCATGAGCACGTTCTGGGAGGAACTCAAGGCCAAGTCAAACCTTGGTTGTTGTACTCCTTCCCTAGTAAGTGCCACAGACACTGTGCCATGGGACTTGAAGAGTGTTGCACTGGAAAATATGTAGCTCTCACAGATTATGGTTAAATTGCAGAGCATGGTCATGCTTCCCATCTTCAGGATTCAAGTAGGCCTTGATCCTAAGCGGGATGAGACCCAGGTGGATACTATACCCCCTTTCCCTTCTGCATTCATGATTTAAAGAGGCAGACAGGCAGAAGGGAGCTGTGTGATGCATTTACCATGTCCCTTGTATGTGTGGCAAGCAGAACAGCACCCCAGAAAATGCAGTGCTCCACAGCTGATGTATTGTCACTGAAACAACTCACTGTGAACACTCCAAGTTAATTCAGTTAGTAAGAAGGATGCTGTGGGAGACTGTATCAAAGGCCTTATAGAACTCCAGATAGATGACACCCTTAGCTCTTCCCTTGTTCACTGATGTAGTCACTCCATAGGTGCTAGATGAGACAGAAAGTGCCATGGGTAGGTTTCCCATGTTGCATGAGGTAGCATTAATTGGGAAAGGGAATTCAGCTCTCTTGGTCCTCTGGAAAATCTTCGGGAGAAACTAAGATAGGAAGCCAGTGGCTGCACTGCACTCAGAATTAATGAACTTAAACAATTTCTACTCTAAACAAGAGTCTGATGTAATACAAAAGTTCACCTAGCACTGCTTAAGTCTTTTGCACTGATTTCTTAGAAAATTAATGTATTAGTGACTTTCTCTACTTATTTTATTTGAAGCACCTGCAGCTTTGTTGTCGAAGATCAGCTGTTGTAAAACTTCATCAATTTATTCTTGGGATTAAGCACAGTCTTTCAAATTAATTAGGTAGCACAACAAATGCTTGCGGAATCTGAATGCCCTGAAGGACTTGAAAGGAATATCAATTTGGTTTGGACAGACTATTAAAATCAAGTCACTTGGGAGTGAACCAGAGATTTAAAAGTCTCCACCAGAACTTCTGGAGCATATTAATGCTTTCACGCAAAAAGTTCTCTTTACCTTCTCCTCATTCCTTCACTTGCTATCAAAATGTGCTCAGTTTCAAGCAACTGAAGCCATTATCTCACACCAACATCACAAGTTGAAGTCCTCGTATGATTTTAGAGCCTCAGATTTAATGCCTCATTCTTGTGTGTAGTTGGGAACCCTGAAACAAACTGCTTTACCTGCCGTATGCTCACTCACACTCCATTCAACTGCAGCTTTCTGGCCTGAGCCTGAAATACTTGCTAGTAAACAAGGATAAAGCAGATCTGTTCCAAAAAAGAGTCTCCATTGTCAGAATTTGACAACAGGCAACAGCCAGCTAGGGTGAATCACTACACAGCAAGAAATTATTCCATCTAAAGTACCTCATTCTATACCATGGTACTGCTCGAAGACCATGGACACGTCATTGAGGGACTGGCTTCCACTGAGAGGAAGAGGATCTATAAGCCAGGTGCAGACCTGTTCTGCAGATTCATTTGAGCTTGATTTTTAGCTCTTCCTATCTAAAACATTGTTTGTCTCAGCCTTTACTAGGCACTTGAGAATTCACAACAAAAGCGAGACACAGACACCCCGACATTTTTGTCCCCACAGCTCAGCCTGTTCACTGAATGGAATCGCTTGCTCTGTAATTTGGGCAACAGATGGAGGGACTCTAGCTTTACAAACCATGAGTCTAGTTTGAGTTCATGGAACTAGGAGACAGGCAGTGGGTATTCTTTCATTCCATTTAATTTGATTTCATTCCAAGACTTCCAAGGGGAAAAAAAAAGAGACTTTGCAGGTTTCATTGGTTAGCTACAACTGCAAAGCTTACTTTTCAGCAGAAAAAGGCTGTGATGCAAATACCCAACATAAGCAATCCGTTTGCCTGGAATAGCTCCTCTCCCCTCTCCAAGCAATATCAGAATATTTTTGTTTCAGACAGTATTTTGGCACACCACCTTTGCTGCAAGCAAATATAGATTGCTGGGAGCAGAGACTCCTTTTAAAATGTTTTCATTTCATCCCATTTAATCCCATCTAAGATATTGCATGGCTGTCTCTTAAAAGTAGATGTTACTATTAGCAGTTAGTGTGTCACAAACATCGCAAAACTACCGCTCCTTGCCCTGTATGAGGATGTCAAAGAAAGTGAAAAGGACATAATTAGTGGAGTATCTGATGTGGGGGATTTAAGAGATGCATCAGAATAACTAGAGATTTCAGTCCAGATAATTAGTTCCAGTGTTGTAAAGGTATACTTCTGGCTGAAACAGATACAAATGCTTTAGGAAAAGCCCTTCCACAGCCATATTTTTCTGCTTGCTGCTCAGGGGTAGATTGGACAAGTAAACAGCTGAAAGTCAGAAGGGGATCGTCAGATTTTACACAAACTCAAATTAGGTGACAAAGCCCATGAATTTCTGTTCATCTTCTCTCTGTATTCAAATACAGAGTGCAAAAAAGGGAGTGAGAAAGCATTCATATTCCCTTGACAGTGGATCACATCTCTTTGTAAATATTCAATAAACCATAAATAGGGTCTGCCTAAAAGACCACAAGGGACAGTTTCAGGTAAAAGTGGTGGGTTAATCTTGATTGGCTGACAGGTGCCCACCAAGCCACACTCTCACACCCTCTCCATAGCATGACCAGGAGAAAATAGGATGAAAAATCTCAAGCTGAGATAAGAACAGGGAGATCACTCATCAATTACCTTTACGGTCAAAACCGACTTGGCTTGCAGATTAATTTACTTCATGGCCAATTAAAAATAGAGTAGGATGCTAAGAAATATACTACCCTCCAAAAGAAACTAACACTAAACAAAAATCACGCTTCTCCCACTCCCAGGCTCAACTTCACTCCTAAGTTTTCTACCACTCCATTTGCCCTGAGAGGTGCCATGGGATGAGGAGTGGAGGCTGTGGTCAGTTCATAACAATTCATCTCTGCTGCCCTTTCCTCCTCACACTGTTCCCTTCTCCAGCATGGAATTCCTCCCACAGGATACAGTCCTTCACTAACTGCTCCAATGTGGGTCCTTCTCATGCCTTGCAGTTCTTCAAGAACTGCTGCATCATGGGTCCTTTCCATGGGGTGCAATCCTTCAGGAATAGTCTGCTCCAGCACTGGTACCCCCTGGGCCACAGGTCCTGACAGAAAATGTACTCTGCGTGGCCTCCTCTTCATGGGCTTCAGCTCCTGCTAGGAGACTGTTCCAGTGTGTGGTCTCCATGGGCTGCATCTTCCTGCAGGACACATCCACCTACTCTGTGGGCTGCAGGAAGACAACCTATTTCACCATGGTCTTGCCATGGGCTGCAGAGAAAATTCTGCTCTGGTGGCTGGAACGCCTCCTCCCTCTAATCCTTCTTTGACCTTGCTTCCACAGGACTGTTTCTCTTCCATTTTACTCCTCTCTCACAATTGCTATACAATGTTTTTTACCCTTTCTTAAATGAGTTATCTTAGCGGTGCTACCAGTGTTGCTGATGGGCTTTGGCCAGCAGTGGGTTCATTTTAGGGCTGTCTGGAATTGGCTCTGTCCAACATGGGGGCAGCCCCTGGTCCCTTCTTACAGAAGTCACTCCTGTAGCCACCCCACTACCAAAATCTTGCCACATAAACCCGATAGAGTCAGATAGATGACAGTGAAGATAAAAAGATAAAGCTGAAATTGGGTGCATTGTCTACATATGGCTTGCCTACAGCAGAAAAAAATAAATGCAAATTGAGTAGAGTTTGTCTTTAAAATTGGTAGAGCTGATTGAATATCAGAGTTGCAAAGTCAAAGAGAAAAGGGTGTTCACTAATGCAAACATCCGGATCAACCTGCAGCAGCATAAAATATTCATATGAATTGACAGAGCCAAAGAAGGGAAAGTATTTATCACAGGTAGGGCAATGATTTTATATGACTGAGACATCTGTGAAAGAAAACCCCATTAGCACAGTGGTAGAGCACCGCAAATCAAACATTCCAAGCGGAGACTGAAATCGCTGTCTAGGCAAACCATTAGGAAAGCTTTTGGTTGCTTGGGAAAATGCCTCAGTAAAACTTACATTAATTATTCAGTCATGTTCTTATACTGTTAACATTATGAAAATAAATAAAAAAAACCCAGAACACAGTAATGTTCTTGTTACTTACTTCAAGTAATTTTCAACACATTAGCAAAGTAAATTACTTCTGTTTAAAAAAAATAAATAAACAAACAAAAGAGAAGGAGCTAAAAAACCCAACAGAACAGGATTCTCATTTGAAAACAAGGTGATGTAGGTACTGCAATCAGACTGTAGCATCAAATTTACCCACAGACCTACAGTATGTTCTTGGCTGGTCACATCACCGCATTTCTAATTGCCTTCAACCCCTGTCTAGCACATCTATTTACTGTAAATCTTTAGAGAAGGTGTTATTTCCATAAAAGTGTTGCTTTGGAAAGTAATACAACCCAAGAACCACGTACACATCTCTTCAGATCTGCATTTCCTGGGAAGGACACAGCTAACAGGTAGTTTTTCATAGCAGTGTATCTATTGGACAGAAACAAAATATATCCAAATGTCATGAGTGATAGGCACTACAATCTGATAAGTGCCTAAGAAAAGCTTGGTATAATTCCCACTGAGACCAATGAAAAGATTCAAGGGAAATTATTGACAGTACTGACTATACTCTGCATGAATTCTCTTTCTCATTTCCCGGGAAATGAGACAGCAGGAACGGACAGTTTGTCAGGTTTAGAGGAGGAGAGTCCAAAAATGCAGAAGTTAGGGGTCCAGTTTTGGCCATTCTTCAGAAATTCTCTGAAAGCCCTACTTACCTGTGGATCCTCTGGATTTGAACTATGTGGTAAAAAGGGTTGAGCTAATTGCTCTTTGACCAAGTGAGCAGTGAAAAAAGGAGAAAGAAAGGGATATCACAAAAAGAGAGTAAAAAGCAAGCTACACAGACAGACTGAATCAGTGCTGAAAGAGCTTTTGCACAACATAAGCTGAATTAGAGGTTTGGAATTGTGAGCAAATACATCATCTCCTTGTTTTTTCTTCAAAGAAACAGAACCTTGCACACTCTTTAAAAATGAGGAAAGGGGTACATAGCCTGGTGAAAATACCGAAAGAATCGGTACACTCAATAAACATAACTATAATTTGCCTTGTTGGTACCTGACAAAACCTGCTGACTTGAGCAGAATTTTTTAACCTATTTGCATGTAACACCAGGAAAAAATAATTCTACAGATAAGGCAAAGAAAAGGGAGGCAAAAACATGTATGAGCCTGGGTGAGCGTTAAACATACACTAAACTAGCAAAAGATAAACACTATACCAATGCTCACGCTCACACATTCTGGCTACACAGGGAAAGGAAACACACGAGAGAGAAAACTAGCAGAATATTACCCAAAACTTTATAGGAAAGGGGCCATGTGCAAAACATATGCAGTTTACCAGGAATCGCTGCCAAAATGCATTTGCACTTAATCTAGTGGGCAAATGGTGCCAAATAACCCTTCTGCCTCCTGTCAGGAGAACATAGGAAACGTTGAGAGGGCACTGGGGGACAGAAAGGAAGAAAAATGCCACAAGCTCCTTCTGCTTCAGCCAGAATGCTGTTGAAAGCTATAAAAAGTGTTGCAGAGCTACTGTAAAAAACAAATCTAAAGATATAGCTGTTTATACAGTGCTTAGAGGAAAAAGAATATTAAAAAAGGACACATTTTCCTTTTCCCCTTTCTTTTCCATATATATGTTTATCCTATTACATTCTTCTGTTTCCTTTCCCTGTTCTGCTAGCCACAGATTTCTTCCTAGCATTAGTTTCTTTTTATAGTATTACCTTCTTCTTTCTATTCTTTCTTCTGCCTCTTCTGCTGTTATGTTTGTCTCATTTTTCCATGGTTTTCTTTCCTTTTGCCTTTCTCTTCCTGAATTTCTCCCCTCTTGCAGCCGTGGAGGGGCAGCAGCTGGGAAGCTGTGCCAGCATTAACCTCCACAGTGAGTACCCATTAGGAATGTAATTGAATTTCTTCACACTTTTGCAATCAATTCCCCACACAGCAGAAACCAACTAGTAAGTCCCGGGGCAGCGCTACACAGTCTCAGATACCTGACAAAGAAAACAGGTGCCTCAGCACCAAACTTCCAGTAAAATCACTCGAACAAATGCAGAGTGAAAAAACCCATATCTAGAAATCTCTTGGTAACTGCACTGATTTCCTCTACTGTGGTTGGAATATGGAGCATGTGTTTGACTGGCTGTGTATGTGTTAGCAAACCAAACACAGACTGACCCTAGGCTCACGCAGTCCCACAGGCATTGATAAAGTCCAGCTCATTAGTACACTGCCAGGCATAGTTTTGACTTTGGCCACCTATCAGACACTCTGACCTCTCAGAAGGGAGCATTCACCAGAGACTGATCCCAGCACACAGCACAGTTGAAGCCACTGTGTTCAGCGGGGGGAAGATACTTTAGCTGGTATGGGCATGACCTGTACATTACCACTTGCCTGAGAGCCAGAAAACTAGCTGTGGATCTTTTTATTTAGTAATATAAATCACAGATGAGAGAATGGATGAGGCTGGAAGGGACATCTGGAGGTCATTTGGTCCAATCCCTCTACTCAAGTATGGTCAACTAGAGTGAGTTGCCCAGATCCATGTCCAGATGGCTTTTGATTATCTCCAAGGATGGAGACTCCATAATCTCTCTGGGCAACCTGTGCTAGTGGTCAGCCACCCTCACAGTAAAAAAAGGTGTTTCCTGATGTGCAGGGGTAACTGCCTGTGTTTCAGTTTGTGCACACTGACACTGGTCTTGTCACTGAGCAACAGTGAAAAGCACCTGGCTCTGTCCTCTGTGTGCCCTCCTTTAAGGTATTTATATATTTTAATAAGATCCCTTCAAGTCATCTCTTTTCTAGGCTGAACCATCCCAGCTCGCTCAGCCTTTCTTCATAGGAAAAATGCTCTGGTGCCCTAAACACTTTAATGGCCCATCTCCAAACTCTCTCTAGTATCTCCATCTTTCTCTTATACTGCAGAGTCCATAACTGGAGGCCTCCACCTGGGAGACCACCAGCTTGTGCTGCTGCTTGGATACATATAGCTTGCACATGTCTTCATTCCTTAGTCCAACCAGTCAGTGTCAGGAACAAGATCACATCAGGCTGGCTTTGTGCCCTAGCCTGTCTTCCCAGGCTATCACATACCCACCATCCTCAGCCTTCGTGCTAACCTTGCAGGGTACATAAAATAAATCCTCAGCTTCATGCTTAAAAACACCACTGTGAGGGTTGGAGTCCAGACCTCCGATATCCACACTCTGCAGAAAACAAGGAACCATAAGGGCACAGGAGTGTCCCATCAGGCTCAGAGAGGACTCAGAAGCAAGTCCTTTCCAACATACATACAGTCACAAATGACTAATAGGACATTAGAGGAAAACAAAGGAAGCCAACAGTCCTGTCCCCTCACCAGGCAGCAGCCCCTGTGCATTAATGTGCAATTGTGGACTTGTTTATTTGGACTCCTCAGGTTCTCTATCCCATTTAATCTCAGAATAAAACTGATGACTTGAGGAATTCTTCTTTTTCCCCACGTAGAAATAAAGTATCAGAAAGCAAATCTGAATTTTTTCAGAACCCATAAACAAGTTGTTTTGTTTATTTCTCTGCTGGGAATAGAGCCAAGATCCAGTGATTAAAGTTAAACTTTAAAATGCACTCAACTGTTTGCTACTTTAAAAGTTGACTTAAGGAGTTAGTGCTACCTCTTTAACTATTCTTTAATGCTTTTATTACATAAGCCTTCATAAACTATTAGAGGTTGTTTTCTCTTCCTGTTTATTCCTGAGAATGTTCATGAAGAATTTTTTTTGTCCTCCCAGGGCCTATTCAAAAACAAAAGGGAGGACAGGAGGGTGATGGGGGAGCTCACCTGAGACAACTTCACTTGCAGAGGATCAGCAACGGCCCCAAAGAAGGAACCTCCCAAATCCTTGTTCTGAATTCAGTCATAAGGTGCAAAAGAAAAAATAAGTTTCAACAAGAGATAAACAGCCTACAGGCCACTAACCAAAATCTTTAACTAGCAAAGATCCTCATGGACATGGTTCAGTAAATTCAAGTGAAGGGAGGTCCAGGACCAGCTCTTCAGCATCATACAACCCTGGTGTCCTTGGAAGACATCCTGCAGCCAGCTGGGTCAGCAGGGGTGTGCAGCGAGGACCCAAGGCAATATGATGGCATTGGTGCCTACAGCCTTCCCAACCAGAAACATTTCTAACAGAAGGCCTGGGTTTTCCAGCAGTCCTCATGCCAACATGGTGCTGCCACCACTCAGAAGACACAGCTGCACTTCAAATGCCCCCAGTGTCCCAACCTTAGGATGTGACACTGTACTGGTGTGCTACGACTGGAAAATACAGAAGTATTTTTTTGCTAGGAAATTCCAGAATATCGAAGAGAAAAACCCCACTCATTCAGAATCAGTGCAGCAGTCAGAATTTCCTGGGGCACAGACACTGCCAGGTCAAAACACGCTGTTAAGGCAACAACTTTGAAAGACGTCATGTCTATAAAGCATAATGTATAGAATACTAAAAAGCAAAACCCAAAGGGAAACAAAAAGATGGTTGAAGAAAAACACTTTGAAGTTTTTGACTCAGAAGACAGTAAGTTTAGAGTGATAAAAGGTGGATGATATCATACTGCATGCAGCATAAGCAGGAGAACAGAGATGTGGCCTTATGATCTGGTAGCCTGTCTGAGGTCTTGGAGACAAAGCTAGTGAAGGAATTATGAGGGAGCAGGTAACCAAGTGCATGCACCCCACTGTGGAATTCAGTCTTTCTCCTTTAAGATGGACAGAATATAAAACTTAGGGCAATATTACAACAAAAAAGCACTGAAAACTGATCTCCTCATTCCATTAGGTGATGGATCTGGTTATTGATACAGAAATCAGGACCTGGTTTACTTGCATGCCATTATCCTTAGCGTACTGAATTAAATATATCAAACATACAGTGTAGCTTACAAAGAAAACATGATAAATAACAGTGTCACCTTCTCTATTTTACACGTGCTACATTTCAAAACACTTTTTTGTCTTTCTTTGGCCCAGTATGGTACACAGTAACGAAAGTATACTCACCACACAATGAAATTAATTATACTCTGAATGATTTCAAGAACAGAGCTACTCTAATGTTCCAGAATTAGTTATAGAAGGATTAGGTCTGCAGTTGGTAAACTCAGATAATCTTGTAAAGCAGAACCCAGGAATGTCCTGATACAGAACTAAAGTCACCAAAAGACTTGTGATTTGTCTTAAAATTCGTAGAAGAGTTTTTTCTGTTCTACCTACTACTCTTAGAGAGTAATTTGAGGAAGATCTGGCATCAAGTTCTGAGTGTCCAGTAACTGAATTCATGTAACAGTTCTGATATTTTTGAAAAATACCATTTTAAAATTCTAGATTAGTAGACAACCTCCCCAAAACATACCCAGTGTTGGTACCTGGCTTCTTGACGAATAGACAAACGGAAAAAATAAAAAGGAACACCATACATCTAGGACACAGTATTAAGCAAAAATCCAGGATCAGCTGACATTAAAATTGCCACATTGCCCTGTGTCAGAACAAAGGTTCACCCAGTCTAGTACTCTGCATTCAATAATACTGTATCTCTGACACAAAACAGAGCTGGGCAAATATGTCTTGCTATGCTTCCCAACCTTAAATAAATGGGGAATTGGGGATTTCTAGAGCCAGAGTAAAGCCTTCATATTTTATAGGCCTGCACAGATAGGTCTGAAAACTTGTCCAGTTGCTCTTTACACCTAAGCAAACTCTTAGAATCCACAATACCCTGTGACAAGAAGTTCCGTAGTATAGCTACATGTCACAGTGGTACTATGAGCCACTTTGGGTTTTTTTGATTTCAAACAGACAGTGTAATACTTTCAGTCATGATTTGAATTTTTACAGTGGACACAAAATTTTCTTGTCTAGTTATTTTTTCCATAGCACTAGTGAATTCATAGATGTCCAGCTACAGAATTCCTGGAATTTTGGAAAGAATTATGCTGTGCTCCACCTGTCTAAAGAGCTGACTAGGTATCCCTAGGAAAACAAAAAAAAAACCAACAAAAAAAAGCTTCTGAGGATCAGGTGAATTGGTTTTTGTTCACTCATAATGATGGTTAACTAGCATTATTTTATTGAATGCTGTTTTCTTATATCATATTTACTGACAAGTCATCTTCCATTATTTTTGTATGGCTCAAAAACCTTTCAAAGTGCTGGCAGACCGCTTTGAGAAAAATCACTTCTACAAACAGCGTGATGCAGATACATGTAAGGTAGATCCACTTCTTCAAGAAAACATTTGCCTTTCAAAATTACTCACAAACTATCCCGTTGTGGTCTGCAGTCTACAGCACAGTAGACTATTAATGCTGAAATGAAGCGAAGTAACAATATGCACCAAATACCATGTGAGGATAGTCAGTACTTTAAGACTTATAGTCATCCTTTCAATGGCAGCAAATCTGTCATTTTTTCATTTCCCCAGTCGTTTCTCCAAAGTGAAGAAATAAAGTTAACAGCAATGAGAATAGACACGGCCCTAGCAGGAGTTTTGTCAGGAAATCTCTGTTTCTAGCTTCAGTCTCTTAAGAGACTGAAAGAATCCTCCATCATTTTTGCCAAAGCCTGATTTTCAGTGGAGGTCTTTGGACTCATATGATCACCACTGTCATTAGGGCAGAGAAGCAGTGGGGAAAAGAAAGAGGTCCAGATGTTTGCAGTTATGGCTAAAGGCAGAGTTTGAGCTAACAAGGTTTTTTTCCCTCCAACTCTCTTTTCACTCTCTTAAGAGATTTGTTTTCATCGTCAGTAGATTTGTTTTCACTTTCTGATCCATTTAAAATCTTTTAAAAATAATTTTCCATTGTCATTGATTGTCATCCATTCATTGATTGCCCATTTTTTGTTTTATCTCACAAAAGCTAACTCACTCAGAATGTGAACTTCACACATTATTCATGTCTCTGTTCAATTCCTGACCTCTAAGTAACGTAGATTGTCTTCACACTCTTGCTGTGAGCTCCCTAAGACATTCATTACCTCCCTTGCATGCGTTTTACAGATCTTAAAAAAATAGCACTGTGATCTCAACAAGGGGTCTCTAACTACCCCCATAATACCATCACCATTTTACTGGGCTAATAAACTAAACCTTCATCATTCACACAAAAACAGAGTTCATTCCCCCCACCAAAAAGTCCCAGCTATGAACCCCTTATCTGTGTGATTCCCAAATTATCCACCTTCATCATCTCATTTCCTTTCAAAGGAAGATCTGTGTGGACATATATGTGTTTATATTCTTGCTAACAAACATATTGGTTCCACATTCAACTAATGTGGAACCTAAAAGATGTACTAGCTAAGAAAGGGAGGTTTCTTCTGTATGACACTGATTTTTCTGATTAATACCTCAATTTTTAAAGTCTTAGTTTAGAAAAAAACCAAAAAACCCCAAACTGAACAAAAACCCAGAGATTTTTTTTTAATTATTTGACTAGAAATGAACCAATTCTAACTTCTCCAGGAAAGAAAGACTAAAAGTGTGTGGCAACAGATTTAAAACAATGAGAAGCCTGTGAAAAGGACAGGACTGCATTTTGTGTAATCCTGACTTTCATCTTCAGAGTGAGTGAACTGAAGAGCAAATGAAAAATGAATACAACATGCAAAGCCTGGTACTTTAGATCAAGAGTGATAAGCTAAGCAACTTCCCTCTTTCAATAAGAGACTGAGAAAGCAAGTTCCACTTACCTCTCATTACAGATAAATGGGAATATGTTCCCATTTCTGTACTAGAGCAGTCCAGTGAAAAGTGCCCACAAACCACAGCCATTAGAGAACACCAGATGCTCCCTTCTCATTTTCCTTTACTTATCTGGTGCCCAAATAGCATCTTGTCACTTACCAATGAAATGCAACACAAAAATTTTCAAATTACCATTAGTTTCCTTTGCAAAAAAAAAGGGGGAAGAAAATTCCCGAGTTGAGACACAAACTAGAAAGATTTATTTTGCCCTTGAAAACTACTTGAAACAGCTATATTTATTAAACCAGGGTAGCGAAAGATCCTAGCAGGAAGGATACAAATTGTGCTTTACTTTTCAGTGGCAGATGAAAAGTGTTCAGCACAAAGATGTAATCAGTCCGTTTACAATTAATCTTGATATTTGGGTAAGAGACTGGAGTCTAACAAGGGGTTTTGGTGATTTGTGCAAATGATTCTCTGTTGCTCTGGAGCAAAAATATACTGCCTCAAACGAGACTTACACGAGCTCTGATTTGGATACAATTAGAGCTCCAACAAAAAATAATGACTACACTGTATAGATAATTGCTTCCCACTTACAAAGTTAGTTACTTCCCACTGAAGAATGCTGTTCTGTCAAAAATTATGTTTACAGAAACAATGATTTTAATTAAAATGGATCAGATCCAGAATGGAATCTGGAGCGGGACGAAGTAACAAAATAACTGCAGCTAGATAACTCAGTGAGAATGCAGAAAGTTCCAATCCCCATTGTATTTGATTTGAATCAAGCTGAAAACCAGAGTTCTCTCAAATCTCATGTAGATGTCCAAATCAAGGCATTGTTCATTATTTTTATCATTTGGAATACTCACTCTCCTGGGAAAATCAGCTTACCTCCATTTATACGTCTTGTCTGCATTTCATTTAACTTTTTTTCTTTTTTTTTTACATTTTCTATGAACTGAAAATACTGTGGTTTTCTGGTCTGTGTTGTGGAAACATTTTTTTTTAAACTTGACTTCTCTACAGTTAACAACATCAGCAATTTGTGAGGAATAAAAGCCAATATTCAGCTGTTGTAAATCAATGTTCCTGCAGCAGTTTCACTGCAGATCCATTGATTCATAGCAGTTGAACTTCTGACAGATGTATCTCAGTCAGAGAAGAGACAAGACAAGGTAGGACCTTAATAAAGCAAGAAGCAATAATGTCACATTGTGACAATGCCTAGTGAAAAAAAGAACATGTATCTTGGGAAATGGCTTGGCAAACACTATAAACTTCCACTGCTTATTAAATAGAATGAGGCAGCTATATCTATGACTGGAACGTCATGCAATATTTACTTCTTCCTTCAATAAACATTGATTATAGGTTTGGTGGCACATCTCCTGCTCAATATCAGATAATATGTGAATGCAGATTTCCTCTTTATATATGCTTTCAGTATTCCTTGGACACCCTCCCTGCCCTCTCCCCGCTCTCCCTCCCCGATTCAGTGTGTGATGCTGGATGTGGCTGTCCAAACTCTTTCTGCATTTAAAACCAAGCTGGTAATACTTCATATGAAACAGAGGCAAAAATCTAAGAAAGGAAGACATTCTCCAGCAAGAACCTACCACCATGGTCCTACATGAGACAGTCCAGGAAGCTTGTTCAAAATGCCAGCTTCGTATTTGTGTTGGATAATGTGCTAGCAATTTCCACATCTGAAACTACGGAAAGTTTTCTTGATGATTACGGAATTGTAATCTTTTCTTCTAAAAGCAGAACAACATGGCTTGCTACAACCAAGTATTGACTTTT
>JAYRBT010000082.1:44431096-44493925 GCA_036023395.1 Myiotriccus ornatus
TGTCAGTCTCTTTTTCCTCTCTTGTTGGAAAGCTGCTGTGGAAATATTCCACGGACATGAGAAGTATAACTCACCCAAACTACAGCATTGCTTAAATACTGTAATTTGAGCCGTGCTTGGGGGCTTGGACTGAAACACTATTCACTACTGAATAAGAATCAGAAATATCATAATCAAGGAAAGTAATAGAAAAATAATGAAAATCAAAGTAAAACATAATTAACTTGTACCAAAAAAAAAAAAAAAATATCTAAATTCTGTATTTCCAGCAAGAGACTATGATTCTCATGGAATCATATTGAATTTCTGTTAGTCTTGTGAAAAGTTCTTCTCTTTTTCTTTTGGTTGGTAATGAAAATATGAACAGGTGAATGAAAATTAACCAGATAAATGAATATTCAGAGTTATTCTTACTCATAAATATAAAAAGAAATCCATGAAGATCTAAATTTCAATTTAATCCTACAGTTCTAGCAATTACATTAATAGCATTATTTAAAAATTAAAGGACTGTCTTTGAATAAATTCAAGAAAGTGACTCAAACTCATAAGGGGGAAGAGTTTTTTTAGACAAGAGCAACAAACTAACCTGAGCTAATCTCTCTATTATGTTAAAATACAACTGAAGTATTAAATACTGATTAATGTGAAGTGTGAACCTTACGTTCCATAATGTCCTATGATGTGGCTGATTCCACTTCCAAATGTTTTGATCAAACAGTTTATCATTGTATTATTTATGGCTGGAGATGATAACATGTTTTCTGATCTCCTACTGACCCACTTGAAATCTTTCCCCCTCACCAAGACTGAAGAGATTAAACACAATTTTACTGGATGCAAATAAGGATCTGAGAGCACGTTGTTCATGACCTGAACTCTCCTATGAGAATGACACATAATGCCAACCCACCTAATGCAGTCACTGGTAAGTCCAACAGGAGCATTATCAGATCCAACACTACACAGACATTGATGAGCATTTCAGGTATGGATTATCCTGACCAAGTGGCCAACAACCACTTGACAGAGCCTACAGACATCCAAACAGTGGCTGGTCTATTACATTCTTAGAGCAAGAGGACAATAGTACAGCTCTTACAAAGCTGACACTTATAATGTATCTGCTTTGCTGTCCTCCCACTGGCATTATCTCCCAAAGAACTGTGTCCTCACACAGTTCACACTGGGAACCACAGCACCCTTGTGAGCAGCTATGCATGGAGCATGTCACTGAATCCCAAAAAATGAAGTACCGAATGTGTGGAACAATGCAGGCAACAATCACCATCAATCAGATGGGGACAAAGCTGTGATGGTGACACTCCTGGACACCCAGCTGGCTTCTCTTAAACACAAATCAGGGCAGGTTCCTAACACTCTTAGCTCAGTCCACCTCCAGGAGGCTGCTCCTAGTAATGAGCAGTATATACCAAGGTTTGTCTGCTTCCAAAGAATCATTCCCCTTAGATTTAGTTGTTCTGTCTGGGTGATAATTCTTTTCTATTGCAGAAACATAGAATCGTTAAGATAGGAAAAGATCTTTAAGATCATCCAGTCCAACCATCAGTATGTGTTCTTAGTTCCCAGTGGTTTAAAAATATATTTATATCTAATAATTCAGAAAAAAAATCCTAATTTAGAAGAGTTTTGTCTGCTTTTTTAAGGGAAGAATCACTCACTAAGGGATACAGGGGAGGTTCTTAAAGAGCTCTGACTTAACTGTCTTTTTTTTCCTCAGCCTTTGAAGAATTTGAACAGGTTGAATCAATTTGACCTCCTGGAGGCTTTAATTATGTTATTGTGGTCACATAAGTAGTTGTTTCTGAACATGGTAATATCAGGGCACAAATAAGTGTTAGACCTGGCACACAGCAGGTAACAATCATTCAGCACATCCAAGAGATGTTGCTGCGCAATCAGTATTGGAGCAGTCTTGACAAAAGTGGGGAATACTGACTTCATCCATTGGGCAATTCCTTGGAATGCCCAGTGTATCTTCTTTACAACAGTCTTATACCAAATTCCTTTCTTCAGTTCAATGCAATGCAGTCAGAGTTTGTGTTCAAAGAACATTGGTTGTGTTTTTTTTTTTGTTCTATTCTAGCCATTCAAAACAGCAATGTAGCACCTACACCTTCCATGGACATTTCTGGCATTTCTATTTAAATAGGAATTGTCAGAATAGCAATTGATACTTTGCATCCAGGTTAATTCATTTTTCTTCCATATTACAAAGCATAATTTAACAGTAAAAGTGAAATAACAAGACTCCAGGTGTCCTATTCACTTACATATCAAATAGAAAGCACTATTGCTTCTGAAGGACACTAAAAACCCTTATTGGCTGTCCAGTCTTTCCAGTGTCAAATTACTTTGCTATTCTTAAGTCCTAATTCTAGTTTTAACACAGATGAAAAATGCAAATGTTTGGAAGACAAGAAGCTAATACATTGTACTTGCCATTTATAGAACTTCCTTTTTTCTTGATTTTAAATTGTTTGTTAAAGCTGATTAGTCAAACATTCCCCTTTCCAGGGAGACTACTGTGGAGCAAACAGTGTCTCCTACTGGATTTTGTTACTGCCACACAGTGGAAAAGACAGTTTTGTCCAGGTGCCAGCAGGGAGGTGGAAAGAACATCTGAAAAGCACAAAGTATTTTAAAAGGTACAAAAGGTACAATGTATTTCCTTTCTGTAGTAGTCTATTTTTATAATAAATTAACTAATATATATATTGAAGTGTGTTGGACTGGTTTCTCCTACATAAAAGGAAATATTAATTATGGAATAAAATACAACAATTTAAAACCATAAACAATCCCATCAATGTAAAACAGATTCTGGTACCGGTGAACATGTGTTTTATTTTCATAAACAAGAGCTCTATCACAGCTGCTTTCTAAAAAAAAAAAAAAAAAGAACTATCTGATGAAGCAGGTACTTCAAGTCTGAATGCCAGAAGATTCAAGGTCTGTTTAAAACTTCTCCTCTGAAAAAGGCCAAGGACTATCCTGAGGTGCAGGACATATAACTGAGGTAACAACAAGAAAGAGAAGCTCTAATATAACTCTCAGAATATTGCTGAAATTACAGAGAACTTACCAGCAACAAGCACTTCACATATCCTTATCATTTTTATCTAGCACTTTGATTTCCTTTTCCAGTTTTCAGCTTTCATTAAAGCCTCTATACTAAGGTTTTGGAAGACATATATAGCAAATTCTCCCAGAAAATCATTTAGGTCTTTCAGAGAGGAAAAAAAAAACCAAACAAAAAACATATGAAAACCCAGGTGCTTTGGGATTACGTGGTCTTCTAGAAAATTACTCTGGACTTTTCTCTGTTCTGCTTCACCATACGTTATTGAAACCATGGGGAACAAATCTGAAGACATCACATGAGTAAGTTTTCCAGTTTATCAACATGGAGCTTAGATATCAACTGCCTGAATTTCATGGGATACAGGTTGAAATCTATTTTTCTAAACAATCCAACCCTTCTGCCAGGAAATGGGATTTTTCCTCTTATTTTCCTTCTTCACACAACTGCAGAATAATGGGTTGTTCTAAGACAAGGAGTGAGTTTACATTAGTGCACGTAGTTCTTACCAGGACTACACTTTTGAAACAGACTTCTTTACTGTGAGGTTGGTGTGGCACTGGAACAGGTTGCCCAGAGAAGCTGTGGATACCTCACTCCTGAAAGTGTTCAAGGCCAGGTTGGATGGGGCTTTGAGAAACATGGTCTAGTCAAAGCTGTCCCTGCTCATGGCAGGAATTTTGGAACTAGATGATCTTTAAGGCCCCTTCCAACCCAAACCAGTTTACAATTCTATGACCATTACCAGTTGTTGCTCTTTTGTTTCCACTGCAGAGCAGTCTGTGGGTGTTCAAACATCCTCAGCATCACTCCTGCTGATCTGCTTCTACTGGACCCTTCTTTAGTTATGTTAGTCAAGGACTAATATATTTGTTTGAGGCACTGCTTTGTGAAAGGAGGTCAGCATTCTTCAGGCAGAGGATCCAGATTCCTTAGTGCTATTCACTTGCCCAAGACCAAAATTTCTCCCTTGTTTTTTTGGGTTGACTCCAAGCAGAGTTTACCTTCCTCTCAAGTGGGATGAAAATACAGAGGGAAGAGATTACCATGAAAGTATTTAGCCCTTTTAACAGAAATTACTGAATTAAAATTAAAAATATTTTTAAAAACTAAATAACTAAAATATAATGTCTGAATCAACACCCACAAAAATGGCAGCAGAACAATGTACTGTCTTAAAATATATTCAAGGCTTTGTTTTACGTCTACAATTCATGCAGACGGTCCTAATAATCTATTCCCTAATTCGTCTGTTAGTTCCAGGAAACCATACCATTCCCTTTCCTGCTATTATCTGCCAGTTATTCCTGCTTCCAGATTGTCACTCCATCAGTTTCACCTAAAAAAACCCCACATTAATTTGACCCAATGCAGCACAGAATGCTGCCCATAAGTGTTAGAGTCCAGATGAAAGTAAAAAAACCTTGCAGAGTAATTATCAGAAAAAGATTAAATACTCAGAAATGAAAGAATGTATTTCTTGTTACACAGCTGGACATGAAGCCACCTGGTTCCACATGATAGTCACCTGGCTTTATCCCTCAAGGTCTAAAGTCCCAATATACTTAACAGTATATGGTTCTATATTTACTATTCATCCTAAATGTCTTAGAATCCAAAGCCAAGCAATAACACTGAGTAATATCCGTATGGGGAGGGGGGCTGGCTAAAAAGAAAAGTCATCAAATATGTACATGTTGCCATGCTGTCCATGTGAAAACCATGCTACTGCAAATTTTATGTGACATTGTCAAGAAAAACATATCCTGTAGAGACAAAAGTCACATGCACATGGACAGAAAGAAAGGAAGTATTGCACAGCACCTGCATGCTTACTGCTGCAGGAAAGAGCTGAGCTTGCTGCTACTCTCACTCACAGACAGTCTGTGCTCCAGCTCACAGCAGAGACTGAGACATTTAACACCATGACTTGTGCTCTAACTACTTATGTTGGTGGTTCAGCCATCCCCATTGCAGAACAGACATAAAGAAGTATCTCCATCCCTCTGTCTCCTCGCTGCCTTCTTGCTCCAAACCCAACTCCCAGCTTTGTGCTGGAACAGCACAAAATGTATGCTTAGCTATACACTGTCTTTTGCTGCCTCAGCTAAACAGGAGAAAATGTTTGGCAAATAAATAGAGAAAAGCAGTTGAGGATAGAGATACCTTGATTATCAGGGGGAAAAGGATAGAGAAACTCAACTGAACTGACTCTTGCCAGAAAACAAATTTTAAAAAACCTGCAGTATCTAAACTGTGGTATCGTCCAACTACTACCTCGGGGATACATCTATATTAGCATTTTACTGCATTGCAGGGTTCACTTTAGGTTTAAATTTGTTTTGCATGTGTACTTGGATTCTTGCAATACCACTCAAGCTCTGGGGCAGTCAAAATACTTTTCTTCCTGATGTTCTAAGGCTGAAGTCATGTGCTTGGGCAGCCTCTGCCTTACCCCACGTGTGATGGTGGCACAAGGCCCTCCTGTGGCTGACACTCTACTCATCTACGGTGCACACCTAGACCCAGCCAGACCATGATGAAAACACTGGTTGAATCTCAAATTAGACCCCAATTCTTTTCTCTTTGTGCCACATCAATCTGTGAAATAATCCATAGTCTGCGTTTCTGAAGGCACCTCACCTCAGAGTCCTGATGTCATATTTGCTCATGCTGAACAGGCTTTCTAGTCTTTTATCTCTGCTCAAAACAATTCTAAAATGCCATTAATTAACATATATTTACGAGGACTGCAACTTGCCCACAGATTCAAACTTTCCCTGAAGAAAACAGGAGTAAGTCAGAAAATAATCTCCAAGGACCATACACACTAGTACCGAGGATTTCAACTAGGAAAATCCAGTGATCAGAACTCTATTACCCAAGTTACAGATGGTGCAGCACTGCTGACTTTAATAACTTGACATCATTCCTGTTTTCTCTATTCCATGTCATATGTTGTTGCCTTTCTGTCTGTTCGTGAACACAAATAGGGAGTTTGGCTGCCACTCGTGCGCACACACACACACACACTCTCTCTCTCTCACTCCATTTGTCAAGTCCTGGATACATTTATAAGTGAAATGATATTTCAAATCAGCTTAACGTAAATGAACTCCTATAGTGTGTATTTGTTCAACCAGGCAAATATGTCAGACTTAAATGCCTGCAGTTATATTTATATCCCTCTGATATGAATTATGCATATGCATGTATTAGTAAGTGCTCTGTCTTTCTCTTCTGTTAAGCTTTGGGGTGGTCCCTTGGGAACTCATTATCTACAGTGAGTTTCACAAGGGCTTGATGTGACTCTATCAGAATTGTTGTTGTGTCTTCCCAGAAAGATTGTGATACACTTCCCAGACACCCAGATACCTACAATTGAGTGTTGACTATTTAATTGTCTAATAGCAGTGAGTATTTTTCCCACCAAGCCAAAATAGGGAAACTAAATTATCAGGAATATTACCATTTGGTTTGGGGGTTTAGTCGGTTTTGTGTTTGGTTGTTAGTTTGGTTTGGGGGCTTTTGTAGTTTTTGGGTTTTGTTTTTGTTTTGGGGGGTTTTGTTTGGTTGGTTTTTTGTGGGTTGTTTGGTTTTTATGCTAGAGACAGAACTATTAAACTAGCACTTGGACGGGTCCTGCTGGAATAATTTCAGGGCTGTACTTCCCCCGGCAAACTTCTTCAACTTACATTTCTGTTTTCAAAAAAGGTTTTGATTTTTTTTTTTTTTTTTTTAACCACCCTGGGATGGCAACTCTGCCCGATGCCGGCACCGCTGTGGGAGATGAAAGACAGTCCGCAGCTCAGGTGCCGTATTCCACTCGGCAGTACCCTGTCAGCGGCTGGAAGGCGGTGAGAGAGCTGGTCCATCGCCATCCCCGCCACCTCCGAGCCTCGTCCCACCAGGGCGCCGGGACGCGGTAGCCACGCCATCCCTCTGTCGCCCGTCCCGCCCCACCAACGCCAGACCCTCGGCGTTCCCCTCGCCTTCAGCTCGGCCACCACTGGCCACTAGCAGCCAGAGTCCCCCCTCCTGCCTCGGGACTTCGTGACTTTTCCGTGGATTTACTTCCCTCGTGCAGCTGGATCGCCCTCTGCCGGCGGCGGCGGGAAGGGCGCGGTGATGTGCGGCCGGCAGGACCGGCGCGAGGGAACAGGATGGGGAACCAGCGCTACTTTTTCCCTCCCGGGAGCCCTGTCTTCTGTGGGTTAGGAGCACACACGCCCCCCGCGCCCCAGCCGGCGCTCCGCACAGCACAGGCGGCTCCCAGGGGAGCCTCGGTGTCTCAGGGCTCCCCGGCTCCCTTCCCGCAGAGGGAAAAGCAACCGGCGGACTCGCTTGCCTCCAAGCTGTAAACTTTAAGACACACGCTGGGCACGGTGACGCCGGAGCCCAGCGCTGGGTCCCGAGGAGCAGCTGTTCCCGGGGGGGGGGGGGATGCGCTGCGGGGAGTTTCGGGCGGGACCGCTCGGCTGCGGGAACTGCCGCCCCAGCCGGCCCTGCCCGGCCCGCTGAGGCCTCGGCGCGGCAGCCCGGGCGGCCCGAGCTTGAGGGGACTTCCTCCAGCCCCCGAAAAGGAGGAGGCGGGAGGGTGTCCGAGGCTGCCGCGTGGACCTGGCAAGCACCGTCCCGGCGGAGTGCGCGGGAAGGGGCAGCGGTGCCAGCCGCGGTGAGCGCGGTCAGGGCGAGCCCGCCCGCCGCTGCCCGGGAGAGGATTCCGACGGCCGGTGCTGCCTGTGCTGGGGCACAAGCCCCACCTGAAGCCTCTAGCCGGGGCGGGAGATGCGGGCATTCCTCCGGTCAGGAGCGGTTTTTAAACGCCCAGCTGCAAGCCAGCCCGGGCTTCCAGCTCCTCCGTGCCCAGCCGAGAGCGCCCGTCGGGGGCCGGCCCCGCTCGGAGCCCGCACACCCCCGCATCCAGCGCCGCTGCGGCGCCGGCCGGCGGGAAGGAGGGAGGGAGCGTGGGGAAGGAGCCCCGCTCCCCCCGCGGAGCACACACACCCCCCGGTGCCGGTCCCGGGGGCGGTGTAGCGAGGGGGCTGAGCGGGCGGCGGCCCCGGCTGCGTCAGAGATGTGTAAACACCGCCGCGCTGCCCGCCGCTATTTAAGGGGCCGAGGTTGAATCTCCCCTGACTTCCCTGCCTGGGAACACACGGGGCTCGCTACTCCCCAACTCGAGTCGGACCTTGGGAAACCGCAGCGGAAAGGTAGGGAGCGCCTGTCACTCTCCTCTGACGGCACCACTGCTGGGTGGCGGGGAGGGGGGCAAAGGAAAGGGGGATGCCTGGCACCTACCTGCACGGCGGCTCTGAGGGCATCCCGCTGTTTGCCGAGCGAAAAGCACCGGGTCCGCCGGGGAAAGAGTAATTCCGGACGCTCCCGACGGGCGCGGTCCCCAGCGTCGGGCGCAGGATGCGGGGAGCCGGGGTCTGGGCGGCGGTGGGCTCCCCACGGGGCAGGCTGGGAAGGGAAACAGCCAGCGGTGGTGAGATGTTGATAGCACGGACACGAATACATATGTGTGTGTGTATGTAAAAAATACAGGAATCAGGGAGGTTGGAAGGATGCAGCTCACCTCCGTTTTTACCCAGCTTAGATGGGTACATCACTAATAACCAAGCTGGAGTGACCTTATGAGCTTCTTCATTCATCTCCTAACAACACTTTAAAACTGCCATGTTTTATACATAACTAATGTTTTCAATCTAGTGCATATGCTGGGCAAATAAACTTAATTTTATCCCCTTTTAAAATTAAAAGGTTATGTTCAGTGTATTGTTAAAGAACTTAAATGAATCAAAAATTTTCATATAGCTGGGATAATTCATGTGTATTTATAAATGGAAATTACCCCCATAGCGTTAAGTACTAGGTAGTTTATTTCTCCTAATAACTGGGATTAATTTCTATTTCCAGAAAAAATACTATTTCAGCTTATGTGATAAAACAATTTAGTAAACGAACACTGTTTTGCTTAGTACATGTTTAAAGAAGCAGTAAAAATCTGAATTCTCTGTTTTATATGAAGAAGATTATTAAGTTGCACTTTATTTTTTTATAGCTTTTAACTAAATGGCTTTTACCACCTCAGCTGTTAGATCAAATGCTTTGGGGCTGGGGTGTTAGATTTTGTTTTTTCTTTCCTTGGGACAAGTTTTTGGTTTTACTTTTTGTTTATGATGAGATGAAACCTCTTGAACACTGAAGTTCAAACCAGTGAAGGTTGGTAGAATGCAGGCTCTTCATAGAACTTGTCAAAACTGAGTATCTGTGATAACAGCATGTTTTAGTACAATGGCAAAATACCGAAATGTTTGAATCCTGAGATTTTTTTTCACAAAGATGGATTCATCTCACTTAAGTTTTTATGAAATACAACTTCCAAAAAATAAAAGCAAGTAAGAATTGAGTAGACTAGGGAGACATACCACATACCACACTGGAAGAAACAAAATTAATTAACTGTATCTTCCTCTTATCAAGGAATATTTAGCTATTTATATACATGTTTTGCAACTTAAGACAGATCCCACAGCTAGCAACCTTAAAAAAGCCCAGCACAACCCTGGTTTGCTCAGAAACCAGCACCCCCAAGGGCAGAAGAGGTTAGGGACAGCATACAAGGTAGCAAATCTGGTTGTTTTAACAGCCTTTTGTTCCCTTCCTCCCCCAGCAATGTACAGCGGCATTTGCGTCTGCGTGTTCCTGGCGGTGCTCTCGGTGAGCTGCTTCGGACAGCAAACCGTGGGCTCGCATGATGGGAACCCACTGGCTGCTGAGCTCGAGCAGAGCTCGACAGAACACCACCGGCATATCCGCGCCCCTTCGTCCACCGGGCCGCTGAAATCCGTGGCACGGCTGGATGGAAGCATCGACCAAAGAGCCAACATTGGCGCCTTGTTGGCCAAGTATCTCCAGCAAGCCAGAAAAGGTACTGGGTACAGCCTGCTCACTGTGGCTGCTTCCGTGTCAGTGGCATTTCCTGCAGGGATACCTAGGTGTTAAGATAACCCTGTCGTCATCTAACATGATTCCTAGAGAAGACAGGATTTAGATTTTTGCCTGATTATTACTGAAGTAGAGAGCTTTTTCTTATTTACTGCAAAACTCCTCCCCGTCCCCCCCCCCCCATAAAAAAAAGGATTTGTACATAGCAGCCACTGACAGAGTCACGTACAGGTAACTGAGGAAGATGTCATCTACCTGTCAGGCTATAGTCCAGCTTTAATTTTTAACTACTATTTTCATAGCCTTATTATTTCGTTGGTATTTTTAGTATGTTATATCTCAGATAAAATACAGTAATTACGTTTTCTTAAAACTTTTTCATTTAGCTAAACTCCTCTCTCCCCTTTTTAAATTTAGAAGAGCGCGAAAATTTTACTGAGCATACATACAGTCCAAATATCTAGTCTCACCTCAACCAGAAATACCTGTACCAGGCAAATCTTCTGAGTATTGGATTTTTCATGTATTTGTTCCCAAAGGAAATTACAGAAGTGTGAAAGCTTTTGAAACACCAGAATTCATATTTATGAGTGCAATAACTAAAAGGAGTGATAAGTAAAAACACATTTCCTTTAAAGCATGTCAGTTCCTGATAGGGTTTTGGTCTCAGACAGCCTGGGAATGCAATCTTGCAGTTACTTAAAACCTCCATGGCACTGTGTAACAACAAAGACGTGAAGCACCAATAGAGTAATGGCATTAAAGGGATTAATTCTTATCATGAGATTTATTAATTACTTGAGGAAACAATTGTATTACATTAGAGAAAGAATAAAGCTGTCCCTGCTGACATCTTGAAGTATATATTTTATATAAGCAGAAACACATGCCATCTGGGCTACCAGTAAAAATGAGGGCTCAAAATCACTGACCACTGAAACTTCCCAAAGAAAACATTTTTCCTTTTGAACTGGCTCATCTCTGTATTGCTCTGTATCTCGATAGAGTAACACCATGGGCAGCGTAATTGCTGTGGCCTTTTGACTGCCAAGCTCAACAAAACCCACGACACAAATTTTGTTTACTTGTGGAAGTTTCACTCCAGTCTGTCTCCTGTACTACAGTGAAAGAGGGCATCTAAGACAGAAGGAGGGCTTCAAGAGAAGCCAGTAATTAGGATTACCTGGACATACAGTTAGTGAGAAATTAATTCACTCCCAGCCCTAGACTGTGGTTAGGATAAAGTTCACTTTATATAAGAAAGAGCTTTCTCTGCTCCTGTCTCTCCACACAGTGCGGATCATTTAACCCTTACCTCTTGATAGCTTCATTGCTGACCTCTACGCCAGGCAAAGTCCTATGCTTATCTTTGACGGTGGTCTGCAATTAAGAGATACCATGTGCATTTTTATGCGTTACATATGCAGCCATACACACCCATCTGTGTACACAGAACAGAGACATATTAGAAACAACAGAAAAAGAATAATTTTCAATGGACCCTGAGAGATTTCATCTGATGTTAGCAATTTGCACAATATCCATTAATGAACTTCTTTCAGCAGTGACTAGGCCAACTGGACTCTGGTTTGTAGATGTAGTTGCTCATTAGAGAAGATTCAGAGGGACAAAAACTATTTACTTAATTTATAGTGATGCATACAGCATTCCCATCAGAACATTATATTCTCATTTAACATGAAGGTTCTGGGCAGCACTTCAGAAATCTCTGCAGAACACTCTGTATTAGTCACTTCTAACCTGTCTAAACCATAACACTCAGTAGCAAATTCCATTTAGAGGGAAAGAGAGTCTGGGCTTTTGCTAGTGTTACCAGTGGCATTTGCCCTTGTGATTAAGAGAAAGGCTCATCATGTACAGAATTTCCAGGTAAAACGGTGAGAGAGTTCAGTTCTCTGAAGAGATTAGGGCTTGATGGCAGCCTCGTAGCCGAGCTGCTACAATTTTGAGTATGTTTGCTGTACGCTGATTCTGCAGTACCCACAGGAAATCCGCGGTGGTCTGAGGAAAGGTAATTAAGGTGCTGATAAGAAATAACCACTGTTTGTGACTCAGGGTTTCTGTTATGTTTCTCTGCAGGCTTTCAGCATGAATCTGGCCTGAGAGATGTAGCTATCAAGTCAGTGACAGCCACATTTACTATTGTCTAAGGAGCCCTTGCCAGGCCACAGTGTAATGGCACCAGGGGAGCCTTTACAGCCCACCGGTCATGGCACAGGCTCAGGAGTTGTTGTGGTCTCTTAAGCACCAGCATCTGAGTGATGGTTCTGCGTTGTCTTAGCCCTGACTGGTTATAATGCTAAGGAGCCACTGTCATTAACTTAATTACATTTTTTTGAATTATGAATGTGAATTTCTAGGGGTTTTAAGCATTTAACGGTAAACATTCTTTTCTAGAGATAATTAGATTTGTTGTCATTTTGTTCTAGATAAATGTCTTACACACGGTGCTTTTTCTGTTGTTTTTGTACCTTCAACTGCCCTATTGCTCTGCATCCCCTAACAAAACAATGCAGTTGCTTTATGTTTTAATGAGTCATGTTCATTATAGATCATTACATGAGGAAGACCTTGAAATATAAAAGCACAGAGTCCCCAGGGCTTCTTCAAAACACAAGAAACTGTAAGCAAGGGAATTCTGTAGATTTGGATCTGTGAGATTTTATTTGGGCTTTTTTTCCTTTTTGATCAGTTCAAGTATTCCCCAAGCCTCAGTCTGCACTAAATGCTAGTATATTGAATCTGTTCCTCACTCAAGGCTTAGGATAATCTAATTATTGGCATGTATCAATTTTATCTGTTTTCAGGGAGTACAGACAGAAGTAATTTACCTTTTCCTGCATTTTTTAGTTACATCATACAATGATGTGACAATAGAGGATTGCAGCCTTTTTTCTCCTTGCAAATAATTTCTCTTTGATGTTTTAAGCAAGGAAGACAGAAAGGATAAGGCAAGATCATAGATCAGCATCTGACCTTGCTGTGAACAGAAATACAAAGGATTTGGATAAGCTGTTAAAAAAATCACCGACATAGTAATTTAGCCCTGTATAATTCCAGCAATAGGTATCTCTGGCTATAAATTCCAGATACAGCTTTCTCCACTTCAGGACTATTCCCACTTTTCCACAAAACCTGGGATTAATAACTTTACCCTGCTTGTTACTGAACTTGCACTGTAAGAGCTCCTGTATTTACATCTATGTCTCTTGAAGCAACATGGGACTGTGGTGTCTCAGGCTTCAGCCTCCTCTCATGCAGAGCTTTTTTTGGCACCTAGATCAACTCTCCCAATACCAGCAAGCAAGCATAGAGCCTTATGAGGAAAAGTGCAAAATGTTTTGGGCTCTCTAGTGAAGAAGGAAGGAAAAAGGAAAAATGCATCCATATCCCTTCCTGGCAGACAAGAGCAGAATGCTCCCGCAGCAGGAAGGAGAAAACGATCTGTTTATTTTGCAATAAAAAAATCCAAGCCACTTCAGGACTTTACCAGTAACATTTCTCTTGATGTTTTCCCCAGTGACACAATACAGACCATGTAATGCCACTGTTATATCCAAGAGTTTCCATTGCAGACATCTGAGTTCAAAACAGATCAGAAAATGGGTGAACTTGGATAAAATGTCCACTCATTCTCTACTCTCCCAAACATTTTTTCTTTAGGTTCCACTGGAAGACTCTCAGTTATGGGAAACAGGGTACAGAGCATTGATCCTACTCACAGGATAAATGACAGAGACTACATGGGCTGGATGGATTTTGGACGCCGCAGTGCTGAAGAATACGAGTACTCTTCCTGAAGAGCAGCAAACTATAGTAACAGAAAATCACACTCCCATGTCTGTACAGAAAGAGAGAAATCAATTTGTTGTCCTCTTCAAATCAGTGTTTTAAAATATTTAAAATCATGTATCTGATGTAAATTTTTCTGTAAGACTATTCAATGCAATATATACATATGCAGAATTTTCCAGGAAATGTTTTCTTTCTTTTGTGTTTTCTCATACATTGATACTATATTAAAATGATTTCACTTATCTCTTCTTGTCCTGTCACTGCATGTTGCTGGTGTCTTACTATAAAGAGAGGCAGGAAAATGCCTTCATTCTGCAATGTAAATATATTCCATGTGTTGAGTAGTCAGACATTATCCACTTTTCAGAGAACTCTTATGTCAGTCCCAGTAGCTTTGAGCTCTAGGGAACTCGTCCAAATATAAACACAGCAGCACAGTACTGCCAGAAAAGAACAGCTAAATTCATGGCAACCCCATTTGAAAAGGACTGAGTTAAACACTGGCCCACATGTTTGAAGTGAACAGCCAACAGTGCTGCAACTAAAAGAGGAATGACACCAACGTGTTTCATCTTCTTGGCTTACTTACTTTCTGTTGTGAACTCAGTGTGAAAGTTCTGCTGATGGCTGTGAATCACAGAATAAACAGAGTATTTTCTGCAGAGTGGTGAGCCAAGCATTCATTTGGGGAGGTGGTGAGGACAGGTCCCTGAACAGAGCAGGTGATCCAGAGGGAGAGGAGATACTGTAGCAGTCTAGTCCCAGTATCCTGAAAGGAAAGATGTAGCTCCTGTGTATCACAGAGGCAGCCTGAGTTGGCTGTTGCCCACCAATGGGGGGAGAAGGAGGGAGGTTGTGCCCAGCCCTTACTGGGCACAAAGCTGGGCACAGAGCCCCACGGTCACAGCTGGCAAGTGATCCCTGCTTGCCCAAAACCAGCCCCCTGCAGTTCCTGCAGTCGTTCCTGTCTGCCTGTGGGCAGGCTGCATAAAGAGTTTTACCTGCACTCTCCTCCTCCACCACAAGCAAGCAACCTCTCCTGCAGCTCCTGGGTCTGCTTCAGCACCTGGATTTCACATCTAAACAATTCCCTGAGCTGAAAAAGGAGGTGACTTTTGCACTGCATGATCCACACAGTTCGTCCTGATAGCATTCACTGATACAAAAAGGAAAGTATTTGTCACATGCTGGAAAGCAGGCGCTTGCCAAAGGAAAGAGACAGGTGAACATTTCAGCAGCAATTTCTACGGCAGTTAACAGGCAAACACAGGGCATACAAAATAATACACAGAAAATACTTGCCCTAAACAAAAAATGTTACTAAACCCAAGAAGACCGAGAAACAAACAAAAATGGCTGTGGCAAGGGCTGAGCACAAAAATACTTTGAGGAGCTGCTCTCAGCAGTAGCTGGGAGAGCAGACAGCACAGCAAAATCTGCAGTGAAAAGGAGACTCCAGCAAACAGTAACAGGAAATTTGCTTCTTCAGTATCAGCAAATATCCTTTTTTTGTGTGTGAATCTTGTCTTGAAAACATGGAACTGCTTTTCTGCTTTTCTTCCTCTCAAGATCCTTCCAGTAAACCACTTTCCAATCCACCTAGTCTGGCTTTTTTTTTTTGTTCCTTTCCAAAAAAGGAAACAAACACTTGAACTCTCTCCTTGGTTTTGATTATTGTTCACAGGAAAACAGTTCAAAGTGCCCCTTTTTCCCAAAACTGTCAAAGGAGATTAAAACCAACTACTCACTTTTTTTTTGTCCAACTGAGGAAAATACAAATAAATAAATAAAAAATAGATTTTAACATTTCCCACCAAAGTGATGTTTCGTTAAAAGTAACTTGTGAGAAAACCAAGTTTCTGCTTTGATATCTTTCAAATTAAGGTCAGGAAGCTCAAACAACAATTTAAAATGTTTCCATCCCTTGCTACTAAGAATGGAATATTGTAATACTGCAGGGGAACTGGGGATGTTACACATCAAGCCTTTCTACTGCAGAATGCTGTAATTAGGAGAAACCCCAAACCTTTTCTTTTTCTCCTCTGTCTCATTTCCTTCAGGCAGGTGGAAGGAGGGACAAAGATGTTCCCTCCCATTCCTCTCTCTTCTGAAGGTCTCTGAAAATGTCTACAAAAGTGCAAAGCCAGGTGATGGTTTGGGGGTTTTTTACATGTTGCTCCCCCAGGACAGGGGCATCTTTTCCTTGCCGACTCACAAAAATTGTTTCACCACTGGCCGCTCACAAGGCTCCCAGGTAAGAGGAGATGCCTGGCCCTGTCCTTCGTGGTGCAAAATTGCCCTGTGAGAAAGACCACAGTCCCCTGGTCAGCTCCAGGGGCTTCACTACCCTTTCAGTGATCAAGATTGTGCCTTTCTGTGTCCCCAAGAAGTGAAATTTTTTTCTAGGCACCATTTCCAGCACAAAATAATGCTTCCACTCCTGCCAAGCCACCCCCACTGTTACATTTAGCCAGGCATATGCTCATTTTAAATCACAAAAATGCCAATTACAGAACAAGTAGTTTCACCTGTGAAATCTTTTTCCTTGTGATACAATTGCAAGCAAAGTTTGTCTAGTTTTGAAAGTGATTGCAAGAAAATGCTTTTTTTTTTTTTTCTTTTTCCTTGCCAGCCCACCACTAGAATGACATTTCTAAGTAATCACATCTATCACCTTTCTTGGATACCAGAGAGCTCCAGACAAAACTTAGTTTAATTTTTTTTTTTTTTTACAGTCTCTGAACATGCAAGTATTAATATTTAAGCTGTACCAGTACTATAAAGTAGACCAAGGGAATCATAGAATTACTTGGGTTGGAAGGCACCTTTAAAGGTCATCTAGTGCAAATTCACTGCAGTGAGCAGGGACATCTTCAACTAGATCAGGTTGCTCAGAGTCTGTTCCAACTGGCCTTGAATGTTTCCAGGGATGGGGCATCCACCACCTCTCTGGGCAACCTGTCCCAGTGTTTTACCACCCTCATTGTAAAAAACTTCTTCCTTATGTCTAAATAAAGGGATTTTCAGTGACTCACCTGGCATCCAAATGGGGACTGAAAACACACATTCTTCATTCTGCCAGAGCCCCTCTTTACCACCTAATACCCAGCTCAGGACTAACATGGCTTTCAGGTTCTGCTAAGATACAAACTTGTACCTGCAGGTGACATCTCACAGGAGTAAGTGTTAAGAACTAAGAAGCTTGGGGGAAATTGCAGTAATTATCAGGAGGCACAGTGGCTCCAGGATCCTGGAGATAAGGGAGAGCTGGCTATTAGCAGTTCAGCAACATCGTCCTCATCCTAAAAACATCTGTCACCTGCTCCTCTGGGAGCAGATGAAATTCCCGAGGTGGGAGAGGATTGTAAAGCCTGCTGAGACACCACTCAGCTTCCAGGTGACCTGGGGGGTGCTAAGTGGAGCTAAACAGAGGGGCCAGCAAATCTGGCAAGGTCAAGCAGCCCTGTTAGCTGCAATGCTCATCCCAGGCCCTTAGTGAAGCTCCTCTCCAGGTTGCCCTGTTTTAACCCAAGGGAAATGGCAGCTTTAGGGATGGAGGCCCTGTAGCTGGGTGGGAGCCCCTTGCGTCCGGCAACATCTTTGGGCTGAGAAGTGCCCCCCAGATTTCAGCACACACAGCAGTGCGTTGGCACAACCTCCTTGTGCTCATCTGGGAGGTGAGATTCCTGGCACTGCCAACTCTCTGACATTTAATTTAGCTTTGCTCAAATTCATCTTTATGAAAGCATGTGCATATATGTGCTAAATTAACACTGGAAAAATAACCAATCCATACCTTCTTGCATTTAAAGTCAGTTTATTTTCTCTGTGCGCTTGATTCATCTAGTTCTGTTCCAGCTTTATTAACTCAATTTCAAAACAAGTGCTGGGCAAATCTCCATGAACAGAGGAGCTTACTGCCAACCCCACATACATGAGTGGAGAAGAGCTTGTGGTTCTGCTCCTGCAGAGTTGTACATACATGAGAGCTGTAAAAAGAGGGTTGCCTGAGAGCAAACCAGGCAGTCCCTCTCCAAGGCTTGAGAGGAAGAAGCTACAAGTCAGATAAAACAGACATTTCAACATCCTAGAAGAGCAATGAAAGGCTTCTCTCTGTGTTTGATTTTTGTATCCCCCAAGTTCACTAAAATTCTCTTAAAGAAGGAAAAAAATCTGGCTATGTGCTTGTTAAAACTTTAATCGTTTCTAAGTACCTGTGTCAATGTAACAGCAATTGGATTCAGCACAGCTTGAAACCTATTTCAGCAGGACAAAAATCTCTGTAATCTTTTTAATACAAACATTATTGGCTTCTTGAGCACACACCATGCTCAGATGAAAGCCCACTACCTACATTACAGCTAAGGACATTGCTAAACACCCGTAACTTTCAGGCCTTCTATTATTTTTCTTACTATTCTGTGCTTGCAATTGGCTTGTTAACTGAATTAAAGCAGGTCTGAACAGCACCCAGCAAGATGTCACAGCACAGCTGAACAAGGCTTCAGCATGAACACAAGCCACAGGCAGCAGATCCTGTCTGTACCAAAGGAAAGCAGGACACATCTCACTGACACTGCTGGACTTTTCAATTCAATGAGAGCTGCCACCAAATGCATTCAGGAAGTTGGGAGGAAGCGTTAAACCTCTGTGCATGACAGACTATGTTGTGGGGTCATCCAATGCTTTGGACACATGCAAAAGGAAGGGGGGAAGAGTCTCAAAAGGCTGAAATACCACTCTTGTCTCACCAAAGAACATCCTGTGTGTCTACAACCCAGTCTTAGACACACAGTCCTCAGCACCTCACCCCTGCCCTCACCTCCAACCCAGCTTTCAGAGGTGGATGACCACATTCCTTGCAGTAGTAAGGTGAAGATACATCCAGAAATGTTTCTGAGATACTTAGACATTGCAAGGATGGAGGATATTTCACAGCGGAGGCGCCAATTTATCAGCCATTTGGCTTTCGTAGGTTTAGTTTATGCAGTTGTTCTGTTCTGCTTTGAAATTGGCCAAGTATATTAAATACATTGGCTGAGTTTCCAGATAGCTCATGCTGCCTCAGCTACCCTGTGGTGTAAATTACTATCCCGAAGGAGAAACTAATAGACTCTCCAAATACTAGCAGTTTCCAGAAACAGAAAATGGTCTTCTTCCAAAATCCACTGATATCTCTAGGGTGAAACATGTCAGAGAGAACAGTCCTGCCCTCCAAGAGGCTTTCTATCCTTACACAACCTCCAGCTGCAACTTTTGTACCTTGAGGAATTTGAACTGACTCGGTTTTGATTCACCTTGACCTCAGAGGGCTGCACTTATTTCCTCTTTAGTTTGCCTTTGGCCTTCCTTGTCAATGTGGGTGTTTTATCAGTTTTCCTTTCTCCGGAGCACGACCTTGAAGCCGAGTTCTTCTATAGGGCCTTCAGTGAACACTAAACCTCTGAATTTTCATGGTTGTTTAAACCCAGCTTTCCTTAGAGCTCCAGACGTTTGGGAAAGCTGAGTTTGTAATTCACCTTCAGAGACACGATAGCCTGAAAATTGCTAAATTCACGTGTACTCACTTCTTAAACACCATTGCTGTTCACTTAGCTGGCACAGAAGATTCGTATCTCCAAAGAAGTGAACAAACACAGCAGTACACGCATCCTTCTGGATACTTTTCTATAAGTCATAAAATTATAGTATTACAATGAATTTGTTTAAGTCCTGAAAGAACATTTGAAAGCATTTATACAATTATACAACCAACAGCTCCCTCTAGAAACTGGTGCAGGAGGTGGGTTTCTGCAGGGGACCCAGCCCAGCAGCAGCCAGGCTGACACAGAAACATACCAGGAAGTGCATTATGCTCAGTCTCATTTTCATCACTTGTACTACTGCCTTACAGACCTTCCTGGAGGCAATCAAATAATTTTACCTTCCCATTTTCTGTTGCACATTCATTTCTTTTGCCGTCCCCAGCTCATACGCCACTGTCTCTTGTTCCCCGATTGCATCATCAACAAGCTCAGAGCTTGATCTTCTGACCAAGGCAGCGACTGGAGGGATCCAGGAACTGGACTTTCAGGGCTGCATCTTCATTCCCAAGGGTCCAGGAGGGTACCGTATGAGGCTATAAGCACCTGACTTTGTCCACTGTAATATCCAGATAAAACACATACGCTTTTAAAAAAAGGATTTTCCTTGTCTGAATTACTCTTCAAAATCTTATTTTTTAGCTATAATAGGAGAAAATACCTTCTTCGTAATGCTCATAGCTTAATGCTACAGTTTTGCAAGAAGAGACATGCAGGCAGAATTACGATTGCAAAGCGCACCAGTTTAGGTGGGAGTCCTTCTTTGGTCATATCTCTGACTGAGAATACTTGCTCTTTAAAGGGGGCAAGACAGACCTGGTCCAAATGGTCCAAACAACATCCTGACACAGTGTAGCCTGGAGAAAGACTTTTTACAGAGAACTGGAGAGGGACTTTTACAAAGGCATGTAGTGATACGACAAGGACTCATGGCTTTAACCAAGAGTAGGTTTAGATTAGATATTAGGAAAAAATTCTTTACTGTGGGGGTGATGAGGCATTGGCACAGACTAGCTTTGGATGCCCCATCTTTGGAAATGTTCAAGGCCAGGCTGGATGGGGCTCTGGGCATCCTGCTCTAGTGAAAGGTGTCCCTGCCCACGGCAGGGGGGTTGGAACTAGATGATCTTTAAGGTCCTTTCCAACCCAAACCATTCTATGATGATTCTACGATTTATCATTAGCATAACGTGGTTTTCTCCAAGCAGAACTCTTCTCTTTTTAAACCTTAAGCATGGACCCTCACTAGTAAGTCCCACAACAAGTATTCGTGAGGGCTTCCCTCCTTGCTCTCTCTTCTGAGCATCTGCAATGGTTTCCAGATTTCCTTCCCATTTCACATGTATGCATACACCCTTCTGTAAGTTAACTGAATCCCAAATCCTACTCATGGTAAAGCTGCAGGCACCCTACCTATCCCCTCTTCCCTGAAGTGGCACTTGCTCTCCTGTCCCCAGGAGAGGAGAGCCAGATGCACAGTGCTCCTCCTCCCTGGATCCCTCCCATTAACCATTGACTTCCTGATCACAAGTTTCCCCCAGGCTTGAGGCTGGGTAGAGAGAGAGGATGAGTCTCTGTACTCACTGACACAGTACCTGGATGTGCCCAGCATGGCATCAGCCTCTCTCACAGCTGGCGTATGGCACTGCGTCATACTAATGCAGGCCCTTCACCAGTTTATTTTGGCACTACTGCTATCCCAAATTCTCTCTGTAGCAAGTAGGTGATATAAACGGTACTATTTTTCTCTAAACCTCACATACACCTCACTCTCCTCAATGTATGAGGCTGCCTAATCTTTCTAGGAATCATTACCTGTCTTCTTCCTCGTCCAGGGAGCTTTTATCACTACTTAGCTTTCACCATGTGTGAAGCTTTTTTATTTCTCATTACCTGTTGTTTAATCAGTGTGCTGTTCCCTCCCTCAGTAGTGAAGATCCTAGATAACAACAGACATCACTTCTGTCTAAGTAGGAAAACACAGGATATTTCCTCCTTAACTCTGTACTTTCACATTTTTTTTTACTACAGGTTTTGTATCATATTAAGATGGAGAATCCACACCCCTCTCCCCCTCAAAATACAGAAACCACACAACACCCAATTCTGCTTTCTTGGAATTCAAATAGAAATAAACCCCCACATTTAGTTCTATATTCTTTGTTTTGACCCAAGCTTCACCTGTTCCAGCAATCCGAAAACTTTTCAACCATTTCTCTAAGAATTTAAAAACTAAACCTGGTGATCTCCGCTTAGTTTGCTTTGACTGAGAGATGACAGCAAGGGATCAAGATGGAAAATTTATCACCTTCAAAGAACAAGAAAAAAATGAGTAATACACAACAGTGCAATTTTTCTGTTATTTTATTGATATTAGTGAAGAAAAAATTAAGTTTCATCTTTTTGATGTGTTACAATAGCTTTCTCCGGTGGGTGGACAGCTTCTACTGCTTATTCAAAGGCTAAATACTTCCAATTGCATGATTAACTTCTACACTTTAAGTTCTCATATGGTATTGCTTTCTTCCTCTGGGTATATAAAGTGGTCCATTAAGTCCTTTTTTTTTTTTTTCAGAATCAACTGTTATTCTACCTACTGTTAAAGATACATTCAAATAAAAAGATACTTAAATTTACTTGCAATAAGTGCACACATACAACAGCAAACAGAGCTGATGGCATTTTACTAAAACATTGTAAGTTCATAGAATAAATAGTTTTCAAACACATGCTGTAACTGACCGATGTGTTTTTTTTTCTTTCTCAAAAAATATCCTTAGTGTCCATAGCACTACCGCAATATCTACTTCATTCAGAAAAAAAACAAACCACCCACCTATCTCTCATCACAAAGACTAAAAGACAGTTTCATTTATACAAGAAATTATCAGTGCTAATAATTTAGTAACAGTCTGGTACAAACGGCAATTCATGGCAATTACGTGTAGTGTGATAATGGCAACAAAGAGGGAGCTTGATTTAGATGCCACAAGAAGTGCAAGGAAAAGAACGTGGATGCTAAACCCTCCCCGCTTCGCTCCACTCCATCCCCTCTTCCAAAAAAACCGCATGTCTCAGCCCTGCTTTAGAAACAATCTCCCTCCAGTTTGTTCCAGTTCCAAGGTATTTCAGCTCTTCCTACAGGCACCCAGCAGAAGTTTGGGAGGAACAGAGAAAAAATTGTGATATAGTTCAGATCGCCTGGCAACTAAAGGTTGTGCGAGGTCTTTCGTTTCCTTTCTGAAGAGGCAGGGAGTTATATGTTTGGTATTGGCAGGTGTTTTTTCAGTTTAAAAACACTGTGAAAATAAAGTGTTTCCCATATTTTTACCTATGCTAAGATCCAACTTCAGACAAAAAAGGTTTCTCTGAAAAAAGAACACAGAAAATTGGTAGGGAATATTCTCACGCTGCTTACAAGGCCATGGTCTTTGACATGAATGAAACATGAAGATCAGCACTACGACTGCAAGTTGCTCTTTCCAGCCTGTACCATTCCGTTACTAAATGTTTTCTGTGGTTCTCTGCTGAGGTTTCAAGGACGCACCTTTTCCTAATACTGGTTTTGCTACATGCTCTTTTATAACATTCTTATCTGTCAATCTGTTCCACAACTTTGACTTCTAGGAAGTCACTGCCATGTTTACCTCACAAGCTGTGAAAACTCTTTTCTTTGGGGGCACCGACAAAGCGTGTTTCAGTGGCAGCAACACATAGTAAAGCATTTTCCCTTCCACAATCCAGTGCAGCACTGAAAAAGGAAACAAAACCAAAAAACCTCAAAACCAACCAAACAAAAATGACAAAAGCAAAGAAACAAAAAAAAGAAGTTGCACAGAGTGTAAGCATGCCAAAATGAAACAGTGGTGGTAGGAATATGTCACTATTCCAGGTACCCAGTAGGCCTGCTGACCTCAACACAGTATTAGTTCAAGTTTATAATTTTGGGGAGGAGGCAAATACAGAACAGGAAAAGAGAAGTTTCACCCATTCAGGCATAACAGCCAGGCACTCCAATAACTCAGCTCAACTCATCTACAGAGGCAAAATTAAAACTACCACATGTTAAACTGAGTGCTTTTTTCAGTACTTAACGAAGCACAAATGCTCCCATGCTTCAAGTGATGTAATGAGAGGTCTCACATAACACATTCAATAGCTTCCCATGCACCTTTGACTCAAGTTAGGCTAGCTACAGAATTCACGTTTTTCTAGTCAAGTTATTTTTTGTCGGTTTTGCTCTTTTGTTTTTTTTTCAGTGCATCTTAAAAATAAACCTTTTCAAAAGGTTAGCAAGTTAACCTTAATACAGCAATCATAACATAGAGCCTTTTGCACTCAGTTGAACAGTAAAATAATCCAATTAGTTACAACAGATTTGGTACATATTTACACATTTTATACAAAGTTTACACATTTCTCCCATTAGGCACAAAGTTGATTTGTCAAACTCAAGAGGCAATGAAGGGGTGGTGGGGGAAGGAAAAGGGAGATTGGAGAAAGAATCTGAGCATTTTAATTTAAAAAGACTAGCTGTAAAAATAAAGTCCTTCATCGTAAGCTAGTTTGCTTCGGGAGCTTGGTTCCCATGAGGATCCCCGAAGTGAGAGATGTCGGGCCTTTCATCTGCATGCTGGAACCCACCATGGTGGGGAAGCTCCGATTCCTTCGGATGCCAGTGTTCAGCTGGATGCCCCCGATGGCGCTGGTCACGGCAGGGCAGCCCAGGGGGAGACCATCTGGTGCCAGGCCTCCAGGAACAAGGGCCCTCACTGGTCCCTGTGCCCCACAGAGAAGAGGTCCCTGGTTATCAGTTAAAGGAGGAGCCGATGTTTGCCCTGAACTCACAACTTTGGCGATACCAAATCTCTTGACTTTGTCCACGAGATTAAGGTTGGAAACAGACACGTCAGTCTGGCTCTCACTGTTCCTGATGTTCTTTTTGTTCCTCACCTCCTTCAAGATTGAACTAGCAGGCTTCGAAGCCAAGAAGTTGTCATAAGGTGGGCTGGTGCACTTGAACTCAAAAGATGGAGGGGAAGAAGAAGGTGTCTGCATAGGTGAGTTTGGTGGAGTGGAGGGAATGATGGCCATTTTAGGGGAGTATGTGTTCAGGAGGGTGCTCCTGCTGGCTCTGTCCCAGCTCTGCGGATTGTACACTGCTGCCGAGATGCCCCTTTCCTTCAGCAGCCATACCAGCCCCAGAGACGTGCTCATTGTCGTCGTGGATTCACGGAGGTTGGTGAAGGACTCAGCCAAACTCAGACGCCGAGGAGTGCAGGGAGTAGCCACCGGGGTGCCTTTCAAATTGCTAATGCTGCCACAAGCTGGAGTAGGTGCTGCGTTAAGGCTGAAAGCAAAGGAGCAGTCAAATTATTCTCTCCAGCAGGCAATTAAAACTTAGTGCAAGCAAGATTTTTAACCCTGAGCAGGGCCTTTTATCCATTTGGAGAGTGCACAGGACACTGACAGTTCCCAGCTCCTCACAAATGTGATTACAAGTGCAAAAAACATTGTATCTTACAAAACACATCTCCACTTTGGACACTTCACAGCCCAGTCTCACAGAATTAATGCACCCTGCAACAGCCAGCACCACATTCCTTCTAAAAACTACTGACAGGTTTGTAATCAGCACCTTCAATTTTTATTCCTGATCTACTCTCACAGCTCCCAGTTGCTTCTGTGAGAGAAAGAAATGGGGGAGACTTGACCGATGGTATCAGCAAGACATTCACTTTCTATTGTCGCTTCTGAGCACAGAGAACTGTCACTCCTAGTTCTCCTGGGTCATAGCAGAGAGTGGCCAGGGAGGAGGGGAATTTATTTGCTACAGAAGTATTTGTAGAAAAGCTGTTGGAAGCTGCAACTGCCACCAACACGCAGTTCTGTAAGGTCAAACCCTTCTTCCCTTCTCTTATGTTGAATTTGCTTTCACTGAAGGGGAAGGAGATGGGGGATCTGCCTTTTGGTGGAGATGCACAATGGTATGAATAGTCAACAGAAGTGATAAGAAAAATCCAGTCAAGCTCTTGTCAATTGGCCAGTGGGTAACTGGTAACTCAGCAGCAAACCAAGCATGACAAAGAGCCATTCTACAGTTAATTTGGTAAAACAATTTTTATAGTTTGAAACAGTCCTAAATTGCACCCCAATTCCACTTCTTTCTTCTCAAAATACGTACAGGAAGAGGACAAGAAAATATTAAATGGCAATAGTCTACATATTTAGAACAAGGGACATACATTACATACTTATGTTTAGTGCTATCTTATGGCACTTTGTTTTCTTAAGCACACTACTGCTAGTTACTAGGGATTGGGAATTCTTGAAGCATACCAAGTACCATCTGGTAGACTGCCCTCAACCCACAAGCTGCTCAGCTAAATGAACACAGACTTAATACAGCACCTATTTCCAAAGAATAACCACAAAAGAGACATTCAAAATCCTTTGTGCCACAGTGTAAGACCTCATGAACAGGTTTGACTGTTTCTGGCACTACCAGAAACCTGGTACTACTGCCAACCTTAAAAAACTTGTTTCTAATAGATCAGGTTGGTCTGATTTACTTACAGCATGTTTACTTATGGATAATCTCCACTCAAAATATATCTCAGTCCAAGCTACACCATTCATTCATTAAGACACAGTATACACAGTTATTACAGAAATAATGCATGTGGGACATCCACGATACTCCAAGTTCATGTCTCTTGGAAGAATCTCAAGAGTTCCATGCACCTTCAAAAAAAAAAAAAAAACCTTTCCAACTTTTTCTAACTATGCTCAAATTATGATCTTCTCCATATATACACACACAAAAAATTTGAATTCCACAGTAATATCTCCTAGGCACAGGTTCATCCTCTCCAATGGCATTTAAAGGGTCTTGAGCAATGCAACACTTGATGTTACCAGAGAATTCACTGACCTGAGCTCACCACTGTTCAAAGAAGAAAATCTTCCCCCTCATCTTGCTATGTTAGCAAGGAAAAGACACTCAGCAAAGAGTCAGACAAAAACCAAAGCCAGTGCAAGAAAGTGGGAAAACTAAGCAGCTAGGAGGGGAAGGAACAAGGGAAAGAGTGGGATCTTCCCTTTTCAGCAGAGTCACACTGTCGGATTGGCTCAGCCATAACATACAACTTTAGCTTAAGTTGGGTTCTCTGTACCAAGAAATGCATCAAATAGCCACATTGAGACAATCTGGATGGATTTCCAGGCATAGAGAAGACTCAGGCCAGTGAATTAATTGCATCCTTTTGGCTACATGAACAAAAGGGTTGAGATGATGTCTTGACTGGAATTTGCAGTCTCATTTCACCTTGCATTAATGAACTCTGTGTAGCCAAAACTAGTGTGCGTGTCAGGTTAGACACCCTGGAATGTTTTGTTCTGAGCCACAGTTTCTGATGAGCTTAGAACACCATCTAGTTCCATGATTTACAGTGATCAGGCTGCATGACTTCACATAACACCAGAAACTCTAGTCCAGTGGTCTAAAAATCAGCACATCTTTAAGGCACTCCTTAATTAGCATGATGCTATGAAATCTCACGTCATGTCTTCTTTCCATGGCTGAACAGAATCTGACCAACAGTGATTTGGAACTGTACCAACCTCTGCTGTAAGCAAATGAAACTGCCAAAGGATTTTCACCTCGCAGTTGTAGTTCAACAGGAGGAATTCCATATATTCTTTCCAATAAACTAGTGAAACACGTTTGAGAAAGCCAGTAGATGTAATTAGAAAAGCAGCCTTGCTAAACGGCTCTGGAACCAGTCTCCTGGCACCCCCGTGTGTGCTGTGGCTGTCAGTGCACGTACGGCACACCGAGATGTCCTCTCCACTCTGCCCGGGCTGTATCGGCAGCAGGGGAGGAGGACAACTCCCAGCAGAGCTACGGAGGCCATGAAACACCCAGTGCAGCAGCACACAGGCACTCTGAAGGCAAGGCTGAATGAAGTTAGTTCATAATTCTTCTCTTAAACATTGATTAAAAGCTGGACCCTCATAGCTCTGATTTCAGATCACAGTGAAACTAAAAAGTAGCGACAGTCACCGTGGTCATCTCATCTCCCACACAGAATACAGAAGCCTTGAAAAGCGCAAAGGAGAGAAAAGAAAGAACTTACTGCATGAGCTGACTTTTTACAAGGTAGGACTATATACATTTCAGAAACCCAGAAATATGGTGTTAATTATCAGGTTTCCAATGATGTCCTAGTCACGAGATGAAAAACAGAGCACTCCAATGGCTTATTAACTCCAACAGCTTTACTCTTTCCAGCTACAGATTTCAGTTGCACAGATGTTTAGATTAGTATTTCTACTAATTTGTCAGCACAGTTACACACTACAGTGCAATAAAAAAAACCAAAACATCCCTGCAAGAAAGCAGTTGTAGGTGTTACTTTTTTTGTCTGTTTATCATTTTGGCATTGCTTTAACTGGGAAATATTTTTCCCATCAAACTGACCAACACCGCAGGGCAGCCTGGACACAACTACAGAAATAGACTCCAAGTGGTCTCAGCAACTCAGCCCAGTGACAGTTTATGAGTTAGATTGAGAAAGGAAATAAATAAATGAGCATTTCATTCAGCTAGATGAAATTTAGTCAGGTTAGAGCGACACCTGGGGTAGCACAGGTTAAAACGCAACCACGTAGGTAAATGCCAAACCTCCTTGGGGTTAGCCGGTGCCACACACACGAGCATTCCTTGTCATGACCCTGCCAGCACAGATGCTGCTGGCAGCGTTGCTCACCCCTGACCACGCTGGGTCATAGTGTCTGCCCTATACCTCCTCTCAGCATAACGAGACATAACGCAGTTTCCTCGTCCTCCTCACATGACCTGTGAAGAATCGTTTATAGTTGGTAAGGAGGAGCTCCTTAAACACGTCTGCTGAAAACATCATGTTGTTTACTTTGCTCTTTGTCCTCCTGAATGAATGATGAACTTCAGTTTAACTGAGGCAGCTGCAAATGCGCTGAATTTAGTTGTCTGTTCTGGCTGATTTGTTAGATTTAGTAACCAATGAGTTTATTATGACCACAAATGACAGCAATTCAGTAATAACAAGAAAATTAAAATAGAACTGAAGCCATTTAAGAGGATCTCTTCAGTAACCCTTTTGCTGGGAAAGCAAGACAGAAAAGAGTAATGACAAACCACCCGGTCCACTATTAACTAAGTTCAGACAGGGAAGAAGAAAAGTTACATTTAATCATTACCCATTTCCTTTCCACCTGACAAGTTTTCATATTCAATACCTTTACTTTTCATGCCCTTCATAGGCAGTCAGTGCCCATCTCATGTCTAAATAGGTCTAGACATATCATGTCTGAATGGGGACCTACACAATGGTATGCTCCCATACAGGAGCTGGAAGGGGCAGAGAAACCAGTGAGGCATTGTATTTCTAAACAGAAAAGAACACTCTTCAAATACTGATTTGCTAAGGAAGTAAAGCTCCCTGTCTAGGTATGAAATTCACACACACTCCCTGGTTCTCAGATCTTCACCTTCCATAAGGCCTCCTGTCAGCATGCATTGCCTATACATGCCAATTACTATTGTTACACCAGTTCATTAGTTTCGGTCTGGCTACTGTGAACTCATTTCTAACAATTACACCAAGGAACAAAGTAGTCATCTCTCTGTTTCTGATTAATGCATATTTCCTCATCCATTCCTCAGGTACTTCCTGGATTTCTTTACCTGCACATCCTGTTTTCTTCAGAGAGAAAAGATTTAGACTTCTCCTCCCCGGAAAAAGCTCTTTTTTTTTTTTTTTTTTTTTTTTTTTTTTTGAGACCACATTCTGTATATTTACCTATGAGGACTACAATTAGTCTGAGATCAAGAGGAGCCAGGTTTGGATATCAGAAGCTAATATATTTATGTCTGATCCTAAAATATCTTAACTAGAGACAATAAAATTTTAAAACGTTACACGTGTCTCTCAAAATCAGGTTGAGGTAACTCAGAATGCGAGGAATAATTTGTGGATGTGTTGTAATTCACCAGTGTAGCCAATGCTTTTGCTTATGCCATTACTTTGCATTTGCTTAGAGGGGAAACTCTGAGAGAGGTGAAGGCTTTGCCATCACAGGAATCCCTTACCTTGGAGTGACTCGTGTGAGTTCATCGGAGGGGTGCAGAATGCGGCAGGTGGTGAAGGTGAAGGTGGAGTTGGTTTGTGACATGCACTTCCCAGGATGAGGTACTAAATTAAAAAAAAGCAAATTCTTTGGATTTTACACAGAAAAGGGGAAAAATCAAACTTCTGTGTGCTGATTAAGACAGATGCAAAAAGTGATGAGGCACCTTGATGGGATCAATGTAAGAAGAGTGAAATACGCAAGTGTTACTTTAACAGACACTTGTTCTCCAAAAGAAACACCTCTAGGACTCCAAGGCCAGTGCTGAAAAGGTCTGCTGAAACTTGTCCATGATCATAATAAGTCTTGCTCAAGCCAAATTCAGGCCAGGCAGTGCTTGAAATGCTAGCCCTTATCTAAACTAGCAACTTGCATCAGTGGGAAATTACAAGCAGCATTTTCTAGTACCAGCTCAGGAGCACCAGGATTTTCTGAATGCTTGCACATTTCAGCTTTTAGATTGATCCACAAAAAGGCATCCCCATTACTTCTCAGTAATGGATCCATCTGGCTAATGCTACAGGAATATGGATTGTTGGGGTGGGGAGGGGATGAACACGTATTAATTACTGTTTCTGATTTTTGTCATCCACAGTATGGAAAAGTAGTAGTTTTTTGGATCCACTACTGTACATCTGTGACATTTCTCTTGTGCCTGTGATTAGGTTCTTCTTTAAGAATGTATGTCCTCAGCTGCATAATATTAACAGATTTTGAATATTTCTGAACAGTTTAGTAAATAAATTTTCTGACAAATGCTGCTGTAAAACTGCCACTCTGTCAGTGCATTCCCAGTGGTTTGGGAAAGAAGCAATATAAATCAATTTAAAAAACTGAAGACTTAGGCCAATTTCTTTTTTCTTCATAGAAATACTTCCGTGGCTGTACTAACCTGCTATATAATGCAGCTGTGGTCACTGAAAAAATAACTACAGAATTTAAGAGCCATGCATCTCAAAAGCTGATTGAAAAATACCCAGAGTTAAATATTACATTAAAGATATCATGATTGCATAGGTTCTCTTAATTAGTAACCAAACTCAGCAGTGGCCAAAAGACATGCACAATAAAAACCGTGTGCAGCTCCCTCCCCCTCAGTCCTACCCAACCCTCCGAGCCATTCCCTGATTAAGCCACATTTTAATACCACAGTACACAACTATTCAACACATTGCTAAGGACAGACAGACTGACCAGCTAGACCAGACACCACTCTGAACTTGCAGAGAAGCTTAGCAGAAGCAAGGCAAGTCTTAATCGTGGCTGTGTTCCCTTCTTCACATATAAAGTATCACAGCTCCAAAACAGTGTGTGCAATTAGGTAGCCCTTTCAGAACACATAGAAGTGGTGTGTGAAGGGTAGAGCATGGGGAGTGTGAACAGTGGAAGCAGAAGTGGTTAAGCAAACAATGTGAGGTAACTTCTAGCCAGCACTGGAATGTACTGCTGTACATTAAAGAGGGATGTTTCTAAAAACCCACTGGAGTGTCATGTTAACACGCTCAAATGTTAGCACGGCATAACATAACAACAAGCTCTACTTCACCTCCAGAGATGGTAATTATGAAGCTTCAGGAATCCAGTTGCTTTAGAGATTAGTGTGAGCACTATTAAAACTACTACAAGGGAGCACAGCCTAGCAATCATGATTCTCTCCATATTGTAGAGAGTTATGAGAAAATCTGGAGAAAGAGCTCAAATAACTGGCCATGAAAAAGTTGGTTATTTAGAGAAGACACAGGACTTCAACATAAATCAATTAGAAACAAAGCAGTTATCCCTGGATGATGAATAGAGAACAGAATAAAGCAATGCTGATTTAAGATTGCAAGCTCAACCCAAAGCACATAGCTGTAAATACAATCAGTGCATTTTCCCCATTTGCAATATCCACTGGGTATCCCCTCAGATTGGAGACAGGCACACTGAAGATACATAGCCGCATTAGCAAAAGCAAGACTCATTGCTATTAATGAGTCACAGATAGGAGAAGGCTGCTAAAAGTAGAGAAATCACTGACTCTAATAAGAGGAAAAAAGTTGAAATGATAAAAAAATCTGTCCATTTCCATGGATGTATTCCACCCTCAAATACCACTAAGAAAGTCCTGTACCAGCTTCATCCTCCATCAGTCAACAATGGGGTGTATCATATTGCTGTAGCATTTTCCATCCTTTGGACACAGTAAAAAGAGTGAGAACCGGTTGCTGTAAATGAACAAAGTTTATAAAATAGAAACAAAATGATTCATTCCTAACTTAGTAATTTTACATATCAATGGCCATTTCCTGAGTTGGTATATTTTCATGAGAAAATAATATATTTTAAAATAAGACAATATCTTCATATACACATACACCAAAGCATTATTTTTAATATCAACACCTCTCCCATGTAACTGTGTCTGAAAACAAATGTTTTACTTATACCCTCTTTTTTAAAGTAGTAGCAGTTTAATAACCATGCTTTGTATCTGTATGAAAAAGAATCTGAACATAATTCAGTGCTTAAGAAAATTTACAGAAACATCATGTGATTTCATCTGCCAGGAAACATGTGCAAACTGTGCATTTTCCCCCTAAATTAAAATTAAAGCTAAACCTAAGATTGCTGCTGGATCATGTTTTTTTTATTCTCAGGAATTAAAGATTCTTCACTTCAAGCTTTCACAAACAATTCATAGGCATTATGGGAAAAATTCAAAACATTATAGCTGAAAGGGATTCTCCTGCTGTAAGCACAACAGTGCTGTAGAAACTTCTTTTAAAATAGTGCAAAAAAAGTTAAGTTCCAGTCAAACAAAGAGCTCCATCTTGTGGTAAAACAGACTGAGCTTTCCTCCTTCAAAACACAAGGCTGATTTTATATAGCCCAGAGCTGTCTCAGATCCAGATTCAGGACTCAGAGCTTACGGGCCACTGTGCTAGGTGTAAACAGCAAAACAGATGTTCAGGACGTGATCTTCTGCCCAGGGAACCTTCAAAAGGCCGTTTAATCCGTGGTTCAACCAGCTTGTGCAGAGGGGGGTACAAAGCTACAGTATGTAAGCTACTGGCCTGCCCCATCCACAAGAAGATCTCAAGACAAAATGAGTTTGAGAAAGAAAGATTTGTAAGAATTAGCTATACTAAAACACCATTAATTTTGTACCATTGGATCCAAACTCAAATTTGCTGAAATAACAGTGAGAAGGCAGAGAGCTCACAGTGTCCAGTAAACCTTTTTTTGTTTTGTTTTTTAAATATCTCTTCTGGCAAATGCAGATTTATTAAGAAATTAACTTAAAAATTATTAGGAAATTAACTTTAAAAAAACTGGGAATCCTCAGAGTATGACTTCATCCAAATTAGCACAAAGGTAATGTTTTAGTCCAATTCTGAAGCAAGCCACTCTGCTCATTATTTCTGTGGCATATTTTAAGAAGAGGAGGAAACATGGTTCCCTGATCTTTGAGCAGGGACTGCACTGGATTTTGGGCATTTCTTTAGCACAGGCGGTTGAGACAGGGATGAAATAATCAGGTTGAGGAGTCCTTAGACCAACAGATAATGTTTTAAAGCATGAGAAGTTTATTTTATTGCTGAATAGAAAAGCTCTGTTTTGAAAGATGGTAACGAAGGACCACTGAAAGGCATCTAAAGGTGAGAGCTGTGACACCCAGTGCTACCTGTACTGAAAATGCCTGGCTGACAGGACAGGTGGAATATAGGGTATGCTGAAGCTGATGCCTGGGTTAACTACTACAATAAAAAGGAGATTGGTGATAAACACAACAGCTGTAGAATGTGAGCATGCTGCCCTCATAAAGGTGTTTAGGTGGCTTCAGATGTCCTTCAGAAAACACTGGGTTTAGTTGTGAATACTCAAACTCTCCAAGAATTCATACATCTATGCCAGGAGCGTTACTTCTGTTTCTTAAGCAACAAAATTCTTTCCTGTCTATCTGCTTTTCCAAACTTTTCACTTATTTTGCCTTTGGAAACAACAAGAGAGGAAAAACTGAATGAAGGCAGATATTATTTGGACAGGGTCTTCTTCTGCCTGAGGTCATTTTTCATATGTATGTAACCATGGAGCACAGATGTAAAAAGACTTCAAGGTATTTAATGTGGCTTCAATATGAGTTTATGCAGGCTAGGATCCCCAAAATAAAATTACAGCATTTTAACAGCATAGACAGCAACTGCTAATAGACTTCTCTTAGAGAAATAATTACTGTAAGATATTCACGCCACCTGAAAATAAGATATACTTAAATATGAATCAATACCTTAGTTCTAAGAAGAGTTAAAAATTTATTGCTTTTTCTGTACAATGTAACCTTTCAGAAGCATGTATAGTAATCCTTCTAAAAACAACTCAAACATAAGACATTCATTATGTGTTTTCATGATTTTAGGCATCTTTTGGAAAGATCACCATGTCGTGATTAAGGTCAAAACATGAAATACAAGAGTGCTGATCCCGTAATGCTGTGCACTTGTCTACTCAAAGCAATCAATCAGTGGAACTAAAACACAAGTGCTGAAAAACCAGTTCATGCACCCAATACTAGCAGGAAATTAAACACGTGCTGCATCGTATAGCCCTTCCAGCTTCAAAATTAGAACATTCATAACATTATTAAGTGCTTTAAATGGCTTGTTTGGGTTTTTTTTGTTTGAACTAAAAAACCACAACAAACCAAACAAAAAAATAGCCCCAACAACCCCTCCCTCCAAAACAGATTCTGTACAGTTTTATAACATACTAAATTTTCTTTCACAGAACAAAAATTTGTGCTGCAAAAATTACTTGCCCTGGTATTAAGAACACTATGTCCTGTAACTTCTTAACGATTCCAATTATGCTGAGTGTACAAACAAGCGATATAAAAATTTCAACCTCTTCCTGGGTATTAGGCTAGAACTGCAATTCTGGAATTTACAATCCTCCCCTAAAGTTAGTCCACCCACACACAGCACGTGGCTCCAACAGACCAACTGCAGATCATAAAGTACATACACGTTCATTTCTTCTGAAATATCCAGTGCCGTAACTGGGATACAGTATGCATTTATGGTGAGGAAACTGTTTTATACATCAATGGATACCACAGGTGCCAACACAGGGACAGGAAAATTCAAGGATCGTAACTCACGAGTACTCTGCCAGAGAACATCTGCAGTGCAAAAATGGCAAGATAGAAGGCTCAGAGCATACGATACAAGGAAGCAGAAACCTGCCCAACAGACTACAGTGACCTACACCTGCTGGGAATGGTCCCTGTAGGCACTGTATTACTAAAGACATTCTGGTCTGAGGCTAGAAGACCTGTAGCTCTAGACTGGCACACTTTATGGTCTGCCAACAGCAACTGTAAGATGATACTTTCTGGCTTTTTAAAATGTTGTGAAATAGATTTTTCCACAATGGAGCTATCTTGGATTATAAGCAAAAGCACTATCACTAAAGACTGTATCCAAGATATTTAGCTCCTTCCCTTTTTATTTTACTTCCACATTTTATAGCAGGAGTTTCTTCTGTATACTGCCAACTGGAATCTCCCTTGGAATCATACAAGCACTGAGGCTGGAACTGTGGACTCATGACAGGGCTCTAAGGAGCCACATGTCCACACACACACCGACTTGCCTCACAGTTCTTACAGAAAAATCCAGGAAAAAGAATGCTGAGAAGGTTTTTTCAAGTGAAGCAATGGCTATTTACATAAAAAATAAGTTCATAAGCTAAGCACACATCTCTTCTCCCAAAAGGAATTCTTCAGTGGGCAAATTGCGGATCCTAAGAAGTACTGCCTCATTAGTAAGTGCCTACTCTGGAAACATCTACAATTGTTTTCTCCTTGTATAACATCTGACAAAGCACTTCACCAAAAAGCAGATATACCAGTCTCTTTACTTAATTTGAGCAATGCAACCAGTAATGACTTGGTAGCTCATGGATACTCTTAAAGCATAGGCAGCTGGACAATTAAAAAGGAGGATGGGAACCCAAAATTTTCCGTGCACTTGTTCATCCTTAGTTATTAATTTTTTACCCATTTATTTCTGTGATGTATTAAAATTAACTACAGAACAATACAAAGTGAAGTAGGATTGCTAGAACAATTCCACAGATTTTACCTACTTCACTAATTTATAAGGTAGGGAATTTGCTTAAAACCCTTGTCCAAGACAGAGTTTTCCCAGGAAAAATTAGCAGTAATCAGTAAATAACCTATTAATCACAGTGACCTGTATTCAAATTGTAATGTAGACAGAAAATGGATGAAAATACCAAACTTTCTTGCCAGTTTGTAATCACAGAGCAGGGCTAGATTTATTGTTCTACTCCAAAGAAAGAACTCTTCCAAATTATCACCCAGAAATATTTTACTAACCCATTCTTAAAAACACCCAAGGGACCTAAACTATATCCTTGTCTATGTATAGCCCATGACAATCAGTTTTTCTACACTTTTGACATGTGCTTGTGTTGAAAATTCTTACAATTAGAAAATTGTTCAAAGTGTAGCCCAAGCAACTAAGCAACTTTTTTGCACAATTCTGAGTACATGAAGAACTACTTGTTCCCTTCCTCTGTGCAGCAACACACTTTAAAATTAATATTTTTTGTGGAATCTTTTATTCCCTTGATCCAAAAAATGGCAGTTATTTCAGTCTTTGATTACATCAGTCTATGTTTCCACCTATCTCCAGCTTTTCTTGCTGTTGTTACCCAGACACTTCAAAATTATTAAAACCTTGATAATATCCAAAATGGTGCACAACTGCTGCAGAGGCATTATTTATTTCCATATCAATATAAAAAAATAATATAAAGAATATTTCCTGGCAATAGATCTCTTAGAACAAAGACAATTTTTGCCAATGGAAAGGGAAGCTGAAAGGTTTGAGTGTCAAAGAATTGGAACAGGCTGCCCAGGGAAGTGGTTGAGTCTCTGTCCCTGAAGGTATTTAAAAGACCTGCAGATGTGACATTTGGGGACATGGCTTAGGGATGGATTTGGCAGTGTTGGGTTAACAGCTGGGCTCAATGATCTTAGCTGTCTTTTCCAACCTTAATGATTCTATGATTTCACCTTAATACACCTGACTGCAAAAAGTAGCTTATAATAAAATAGCTAAAATAAAAATAGCTTATAAAATACCTAAAAGCACTGAACTGCCATTGCAATGAGAGTTAAAGATACTCTGCATGTCATGATAATAACAGACATATAATTGTTTAGCCCTGAGACAATCTAATCTTCTGAAGACTAGCCAAATATTAAATTATGATTTATCCCAGAAAAAGGAAAGGGAAGGAAGTGTCTTCATCTAAAGTAGTTACACAAAAACAAGAAGTCTGAAAAAACCCGAATTCTGGTAATTTTCTGAATCTTAAATATAATTCTTTACCAGAGGCAAATCTTAATGAAGATTATATAGCTTATTAAAACGAAACCCCCCAAAACCTAAGAACAAAAAAGAAAACAACATGAACTCAAAACACATCTATAGTCTTGAGAACCTGCAACCTCGTGCAATAACAGACTGCTAATGTCAGTTCAGAGTGTCTAGTAACTCATGCGGTACTGTGTCACTTAAAAATGTTTACGTCTTAATATGGTAAAAATAGGAAGGACAGGATTTAACACTGTGGTTGAGAGGGAATGAGAGAAATGTCATTAGTCACTGCATACAAACATCCTCTTAATTCTTTATCTCAAAAGGACTTTAAAAACAGGTAACTGTATCTGAGGTAAGTGAATTACACTTACAGAACTTCTTTGGTGATTTTCGAGGCACTTCCATTTGTTTCAGCAAAGGCAACTTAAATGCACCTTTAGAACACCAATCATTTAGTCTTTGTACAAAAATCTAAAGCATGGCAACGTCTCTTATGAACAGTCAGAAGAGTATCTGCACTATAATCATACAAAATATATGTAATCCGTACATTACATACACTGAACAGCGTGCACTAAATACACATACAAGTTGCACACGTGCCACACAAAGGTTTGTGAACAAACCACTTCCTTTTAGCAGCCTTCTCTTATCAAAGTAGAGTAAAATATTGACCACAGATGCTGTTACTGAAAAACAAATTAAAAGATTGTCAAGGAAACGACTTTTGAGCAAATGTTAGAATGGTTATGTTCTAACCACCGCACGCATTAACGTGCAGATGCTACACACAAAGCGATATTATGGATGCTGTTCTGGAGAGACGTGAGAATGGCCCAGTAATCAAAATCCTGAAAAGATGTCAGTTTTACTGGACTTAATGAGTTTCCCTCACCAGACCCCTCATCATCGTCAGTCGCGGGCTCCTGCATCTCCTCTGTGAAAGCCTGAGATTGGCGGGGGTTATTCTTGTTGTCTGAAACAGTCAGTTGTGCTTGTGACCTCTCACCTGAGGTCTCTGTGTGCTGAACTGGCGTCGAGGTAGTTAGGCCCTTGTAAGAAATGTCACCTGTCTCATCTTCCTCATAGTCATTAAGGCAGTACACTTCATCCAGGTCCAGGTCTAGGGTCCTGAAGCCCTTAGTGACAACTCCGGGCCTCGGGTCCAGGATCCCACCCAAGTGAGGTTGGGCCAGCTGCTGCCAGTGGTGCAAAGTGGCAGAACCTTGAAAGGGCACAAAAAGACAACAAAAATAAATTAGTAATCAATCCAGGACCTGAAAGACAGAAAGTCTCACTTCGTTTATTCAGAAGACCAAAGGTTTGGAAGCTCCAAACCTTTAATATTTCTGGGTTTAATATTTCTAAGAAGACATGCTACAAGACAAAACTGCTTCACCTATGCTTCAGCATTTCCACATCAGTGTGAAATAAACTGATCACATCAGCACTTGGGCAAAGCCTGGTGGTGAGCTGTGGCATACTTGTGCACATGCACATCCCCTCCCCATAAATACTCTCATCCGTTTCAATTCATGGGATTAAGTAGGAGCAGAAAGGATTTACATCTAACAGTTGATCTGAGCACCATCACAGAAAGCTCTAAGAGGAGCATAAACCACATATTCCCATGTTAAGTTCACACTAAGACAGGTGCTGAGAACATGTCAGAATTTACTACCAGTGGCTAACGGGAGGACAGTAGTCACACAGACTGCACAGCAATTTCAGCTGTGTATCATATGTTAGAAAGCCCCGTGAGCTTCAGGCACGTGTAAGCAGATACTTCTGAACTATACATCAAGTCTAAATACCTGTATGGCCCCTACACTACAGGAACTCAACTACTACGGAACTAAATGCTACTGTACCTGTAGCTTCATCCTTGGCAGAGAAATGTTTTGAGGAAGGAGGTACACTTTACAGGGAAAAGCATTTAACATTCAGTGTTTAAAAGGAGACAATTAGTCAGAAACAGCAATGGATCAAGATAAACTGATATATACACTGAGATGGGCCCACTGCAATCAGGGCAGGATTTATCTGATTCCTCAAGCAGTGATCAAACACTGCTTGCAAGGGCCTATGTTTTCCTATGTGCCCACCCTCACTACTGTGTTGAAATGTGTGACTTAAAACCATCTATGTCCTATAACACAAACAAAAAACTTGCATCTCTGCCAGCTCAAATTAGAGCAGTTTTTGTTGTCTTATTCCTGTCCCCTCATCCCAAAGCAGAATACTCATTCAACGAGCTGGCACATAAATATCTCACCCATATTCAAAGACTAAGAATGTTCAACTCGTTGCATGGTACATGTACCAAAAATCCTAATCAACTATATGTAAGTAGAGAAGGGATGGCTCTTACATATATTCTTTTCCATCTGAGAAAAATACTATGGAATGAGAAAAACTGCCATTTCACATAAGGATATTTTACTTCGGGAAGCTTAATGTGGAACAGGAAGTGAACAGGGAAAAACTCTTTCTCCGGAATGACTGGGATCAGTAAGCAGCATTTTAATTAAGCCTATATCACTTTTTCTGTAATTTTTATTCAGAATAAGCAGATTCAGAATATTCAGAAAATATTCTGAATAAACAGATCTGCCTTTTTTTGTTTGTTTGTTTTTTTAATTTCAAGTAAGTTCTGAGGGACTAAAGAGGATTGGTACCCTTGAGTTGAAACCATTATAACCCCCAAATAGATAACTGTAGAAAAGAGACATCTGTATGACTTGTATTTACTCTGAATTGTCACACAGACCAAGTTTTTTTGCTTCTATATAAAAGAAATATCCCATAAGGTAAAGAAGTGCCAGATATTGTCAAGCCTTAACCAAGGTTTGCTGTCAGACTATACTCCAAGAACTAAAGAAAAATGGCAATCAAAATTTCTTTCTGCAGTGCATGCAAATATAAAAAGTTAATTAACTTCCAGGTGCTAGTTTCTGAAGATGTAATCTTTGTCACCTTAAATCTCACCAAATCTTATGCTTAAAATAAACTCTGCAGAAAACAAGCTTTTAATTGTTAACACATATCATCTCATAGGAAAGATATTCACCGAAATATCTGCATTTTGAGCTTTAATATTTCCATTGAAACTACATGTTGCTGTTTTCTTTTGGAACCTGGATATCAAAATGGCTTAAGCTTCATCACAAAAAGGAGGATATCTGAGTTTAATGTTGATCTCATAAAATGTGAGGAAGGGATCTTTACCTTTGCCACGAAGAAAATTAACCCAAATGTACAAACCAATGCAACTGTTGTGAATACCCAGTAATAAGAAAAAAAAGGTGCAAAAGTCAAAAAAAGTGGGAAATACAGCACCTCCTTGGCCTACATTCAGTCCCAGGCAGCTACTAGACCATTTTGTAAATTATGCTATCAGAAAAGGCTGACATTACTGTGCGATAGTGGGACTGCCAAACTGAAGGAAGAAGGAATATGAGACCAAAATACATGTGTGAATGGAGTAAATGATTTTTTCCCCCTATATTCCTGATACCCCTGCATGATCCAATGCAGACTATAAGGGTCAGAGAGAGCTCAGAAATTCACAGTGTGTTGCTGCCACAATTGCAATAAAGTGAGTGAAGACAAAATCAGTTGAAGGTTTTAGTTTTCCTACAGGACACTGGTAGTGCTATTTCACGCTCACGGCACAACAAGCTACAGATGCACAGTTTAAAAAAGAAAGCAAAAAAAAAGCCCCACTAGACTCCAACTAAAGCATGTCATATCAAGCAATCCTTCTGTTTTGACTAAAAGAAAGCAAGGGTTTGTTTTTTTAAACTTGCAAAAGATGAGTAATTTCTTAGTACTTCTGTCACCCTATTTATTTTAGTGTGGGATTTAAAAGAGTGCTTTAAAGGAGTCATTAACATGAAATTATTACAGAATTAATTTTTATTTCTTCCATTTTATGGCATAAGCATCCTTAGTAAAACAGTAATAAAACTAAAGGCACAACTACCAATAACAGTCCACTGGTACAGCAGACAATTTTGCCCCAGCAGTCTGAAAGCATCCATGAAGTTGAAAACAAAAATTAAATCTCATGAAAAATACTTGGGAAAGAAACTAAGCTGAAGTGAAGAACAAAATCATAAACATGTAGTTAATGAAAGTTAGCAAACACTAAACTTACGAAACAGGCAGACACAAACATACTACAAATAAGATCTAAAATCAAACACAAGAAGTACTTTAAATGGTGCAGTACTTTTAAGAGAAAAATGACTCAGTGAGAACAATAAACAAAACCAGGAAAAAAAACCCCAGACAGATAGAAAGATGATAAAGACTTAAAGAGTTTATTGGAAGAAAAAAAGAGGATATAACGGGATGGTGACAGAAATCTATTACAGTGGTAGCAACCAGAAACTGAAACAAAGCTGGATCATCATTTCCCCTCATGTGGTACAAGAATTTTATGACCATTTAAAAGCAGTCATGAAAACAAACTATTAAAATCTGCAAGACAGTATGGATTTGTATGCTATGGCTATAGTTTCATTTGAATAGGTAGATACAGTACACCACTTTCTTCAGGACATAAGAATGGTTGTTTTTGCTTCTGAGTATGTGTCATGCTAAATCCTCCTTAAATATGAAATAGTTCTAAAAAGATGAAAAAAAGGAACTTCTGCAATTAAAACACACACAATTGCAATGTAATACAAGAGTTCTGTTAAAGGAGAAGAGAGAGAGAGAGAGAAGCCAAAGCTAAATGATGTTAACTAGTGTGTCTGTGAAATAGGAAAACTACAGGAAAACAGATTAATTTTGTTCAAAACCTGAAGGACTCTACTAACTTCCAGCTACAACCTGAAAGAACTGAAGAAAGCCAGGCCGACTATATAGTATGTTCTCTGTCAGCTTTTTTAGATAGAGTACTGAAATGAACTTAGAAATAAAGCTCTAGCCCTGACTATGATCTACCTGTATCTTACCTTTTCCTGAGATAATATATGAAGGAAAACTGACTTTAAAAACCCCCACCTATTTCACACATGAAATGCAAAGCCATAATGACTCATGTGTGACCACTCAAACAGCCAATCAAAATCCATAGATTATTTTTAATCACCGAAGTAGTCTTACAACTGGACTAATTAAAGTAGGTAAAGATCTTTCTAGACACTAATTTGCAGAATCCTTGTTGTTTAGATTTTGTATACTTATCCACCATCCTTTTCCAAATGTGAAATGGAAACATTTAGGTCAGTTGTAAAGCTGCACTGCTGATACGCATGTGGCCTGTAATATTTATTTTACTGCCTTGGCTGGAGTTGTTTCCTAACACTTTTAAGGCTTGTGGGAAAACATAGTGTTTAGAAGATTTCAAACCAGCATCGTGGATTACTGTCTCTAAAGTAAAAAGAATATGTATTGCAAAGATTTCCTGCTTTCTGGTGATGGATAAGAGACCATAAAGAGTCACTTAGAACAACAGATAAAGGGCGAGGCCCTTTGTTATCACCTTCTAGTGGTTTCACAATCTGAAGCTTTTCTGGCAGGTAGGAGCGACTGCTGATAGACATTCCTGAATATCCAGTGAATTCTGAAAATCTGGAGTGAGTTCCCAGTGACATGATGCTCTCTGTGGGGGTAACAGAACCACTATGGAGTTCTCCCTTTTCTGCCAGTTCCCGCAACTTCCTTTCCTGCTCTTCTTCAAAGAACTTCCGCTCCGAGAGGTAATTCTCCCGCCTGAGGGAGAGCCTACGAAGGGCAGTCTCTAGGTCACTGGAGCCTGGAGTCCCTGGAGTTCCAGGCTTCTTCATCCTGTCCTCATTTCTAAAACATAAGAAGGGACACACACACACACACACAAAAAAAAAAAAGGTAGGGGGAGGGAGAAAAACACATTCTTAGAAATGCTTAAAACTTCCGCATGACAGTTTTTCACCAGCACCTTTAAATTACTGTGTCTGGCAACAACTTGCTACTCATCCAGCGAGCCCAAAGGCAAACACCAATCTTGTTCCTGCTTCATACTAAAACAGTTTTGAAATCTAGTTCCTGCCAGGAAACTCCTGGTTGGAAAACCTGCACTTATGAGCTTACTCCTACCAAGAGATGAGAGATGACTTCTTGTTGTATGCCTTACAGTTAGACATATTCAAGTAAGCAGACCACATCTTACAGGGCCAATGATGCAAGAATAACACAGTGAGTCACAAGAGTATATTATGCTGAAAAACATAGTCGTTTTTACTGGAACAAATATAGAGCATAGTGTGGAGATGTACTGGGGGAAGGGACAAGTAGCTAGAAAAATGAAGCTCTGATTGGTTTCATTCAAAAGTTTTCATATTAGGTAACCTACAGAGGCACACTTTATTTTTAGGATCAAAAAAGTTAACTGCAACTGTAACTGAGATCAGAACTCCCCAGCATTTACATAAAATGGTGAAAATACAGTCACTTCTAAGTATCGGTCCACAGTTGGAAGAATAAGAGTGCTTTTACATGATGTGGAGATGCTGCATCTCAGAACAGATGTGAGTTGCAGACACTGATTGATAAACAATAGCGTCAAAAAGGGTTTCTTTTTAAATAAACTTGAGTGCTCAAAAACTACAACACAAAAAGAGGAAAACAAACACTTTGCCTTTATGTCAGGAGTGAAACAAAAGCAAAGTCCTGTGCTACAGTACTGACCCGTTGTCAGGGGATTCTGTCTCTAAGATGATGCTATTGGTCTTGTTGTCTATCATAATGTTAGAGATGTCTCCCCCATAGAAACTGGAACGTGGAGTGCTGACGCAGCTAGAAATGACTGAGTTCATAGCAGAGGACTGGTTAGAGCCTGGGATATTCATTGGTGACGGAGTCATGGATCTCTGCTTGACAACTTGATTAACATTTCTCACCGTCTCGAAGACCCGCTTCTGATGACTGAAAGACATAAACACAGTTAATAATTACACAGTACCCTCTTACCTTAAGAAGGAACAGAGAAACAGGTAACAGCTTATTAACAGCCCCTCCTATTCACAGCTCCACCAAGCACTGTGGTTTTATGTATAGTTTCTCTAAAGTAGCATGCAGAGGGTCCTACACTTGCAACAATCCGGCCATTACTCAATCCATCAACATAATTCTTCCATCAACCTAGACTATTTTTGACAGAACATTTGACAATTATGTGCGCGGATCCTTTCAAATATTAATAAAAAATAAGTGAAAGAGCATTTCAGTACATCAGCTGAAAATGCTGTAAAGCCATTATGTGGAAATGAGTTTTTAGAAAACTAAATTGATCTCCATTCAATTCTTAACTATGAACTGGCTAATCCATTTTAAAAGAGAACTTGAATTTACTCTCCTGAGTCACTCTGTGCAAGCACGTCTTGCATCTTTTCTCTTTGAAATCAATTTCTAACCCCCGTAAAGAGTAGTTAAAAAAAAAAAAAGAACAAATTCCCAGAAATATCATGGCCAAGAGTCAAGAGAGAGTCTGTCAAGGCTGAAAACCTAATTTTTTGTCCTAGTTTCACAGTTCATTTTTATCACGATTGTCCTGGTGATTGTCCATAACAAACACTGTTCACCTGCTTCAAGATTAAGATCAGGTGACACTTCAGCAGCAATTTCTTGACAAAATAAAATTGCCCCATATCATGCTACAGAAGTGCCACTGCTGCTTTGTTTTACAGTTCAACAGTGGCTGAACACAAGAACAGCAGATTCCTTCTAGCTGAAAGGTAACATTGCCAGGATGTAGAAGTGACAGTATGCCTTATGCTTTTTAATGTCATTCAAATTTCTTTCCTTCTATCCAACAAATTTCTTTCCTTCTATCCTTCTATCTCAACAGTTGCACTCTTTGTGTGTAGGCTCCAAGTCTGTAGCTGTTTATCTTTAAGAGGCTGAATCTAAGGGCATTTATCTATAAACAGTCCCATGGAGGTTACAGGTACTAGCACTGCACAAGTAAATAAAACCAAGCCATGCAACCAAAAAAAAGTATCCTCCTTTAGTACATGCAAAGCAATATAAAAGACATTCTAAAAAAGTTAAACAAGCCTTAAGTTAGATTATTCTGGAAGGACAAAAGCATCCTATAGGGTTTGAGCATGCTCATATCTTTCTGACCTTACACTTTCCTAATCAACATTTAACTCTATGAAAGCCTCATTTACAATCCTTGGCTCCTGCTCAGAGAATGTTAATGTAGGAGTCTTTAGCTTTTGGTACACGCAATTAGAAGGTTTCTGAGAAGTGTCTATTGTACCTTCTGACTGTCCTTTCTTTGTAAACTCTGTTTCTCTGACAGACCCTGTAAACTGGATTAACTTGTTTCAAATGAAACAATCCATGCTTTGTACAAATCGGTGAGATAAACCACTGGAATACACGTGCAGCTGGCGTCAGTGAGGCCATTTCTGCCAAGCTGCATCTATCTATAGCTTCTGGAGCTACTCCTTTGTTTAATTCAAGGGAACTTTAGCACAGGTGTAATGGGCATCACACTGTAAGTAACCAACCATTCCAAATCCCTTTCTGCACTGACGTTCTCCCTCTAAAACTGGATTAGATCAATAATCACCTGGTATAAATGTTATAAAACCTGAAGAGAAAACCCACTAAACTGAAAACTTAGCATGGTAAGACACAAGAAAAGAAAACTTCTCTTATTCTCAGTACTCATAAATGAGGACAGAAAGTTTGTAAGACGAGGCAAAACCTATATATAGGTGTTTTCTTTTGGCAGCTTTAGCAGAAAATAAAACAACCCCAATAACTAGACAATTTATTTTCCTTTCTCTCTATCATGCACACTTGGCCAGAAATATTTCTTTCTAAATCTCTAGCTCTACTATTTCCTTTTTATTTCTCATCCAATAATAATTAACTTCAGATATAATCAATCAATTAGGAACCAATTCTTTTTAGTCGTACGCCAAGTCAGGAGAGTCGGGTTCATCTAAATGCAGTTCTTTCCTCATTGACCCTTCTATCTCTGCTGCCAAAGAATCCTGTTAAAAAAAAGCACAAAAGAGAAAAAAAATCACAGTATTAATAGTCTGTCAACACAGAAAATAATAAATTACTTATATAACATAATAAATAACTAAAAAAGAGTATTTCCAGAAAAAAAAAAGGGTTAAAAATTTAAACTGACTGGAAATATGGAAGACTAATGTAGATATTTAAAGCACTGAAAAAATATGGCTTAGCTTCATTCTGCTACAGTTTTAAACATCTAATGACACATAATATTTGTCAAAAGAACCTAAAAAAAACCCCCAGGCAACAACAGAATTCAGGTGCCCCAGCTTCCTGGACTGAATTCCCTGCTCAGTAACACTCACCTTTCATGTATAAAGTTTTGCTTGATACGTTTTCATTTAAAATAAACACTCTTCTGTTTCATGGCATTACCCAACCATCTACAGAGATGAGATGGTTCTGGCATAATGCATTACATATTTCCCCCATAAGGTTACAGGTGACAGGTCATACATTTTCCATGGCTGGTCAGTCAGTTTTACTGCTGGGTGTAAAGTCTAAGTGTCAAATACTCACAAATCTAAATGATCTTTCATCCCATGATTCAACATTTGAAAACATTTTCACACAAAACACATAAACCTATCTCAGCACAAGCATACTTTTTTTGCAGCTTTCAACTATGTTTTGTGCAAGCACAACTTGTATTATTAAACATCTGCACTTTAAATTGGCCTGTGTTCAGTCTCAGAAGGGAACACAAAAAGGCAAGGTAAGCCTTTGTTGGCAATTTACTTCTTGTGAGCACAAGTAAAATGTGTTCTTCCTCAGCAGTAAGACAAGACAGGCTAAAGATAAGAAGGGCCATATTTTGCTGCTTGATTGCATTAATGTAATTTATAAGAAACCTTCAGAAGTAATGGAACTATCCTAGAGATATACAGGCAAGCAGAGCCAGTCACTGGACACATTCTTCTTACCCTCTCTTTTTTCTCAATTTCGTTGATGGTACTGCATATTCCCTGTGCTTTAAATGTCATAATCACATGAAATCAGGTATAGACAGTTGACTAAACCAGTGAAACTGTCACAGTTTGTTGCCATAATACAGATTAGCAACAAATATTCTTTTAATGAACCACTGAATTTTCAGTGATCCTAAACCAAGAAGGTAAGCGTAACCCTATTTAAGTACTGAAGAACTAGCATGTAGATCATGAGAAACTAGAAAGATGCCATGTCTGGAAATCGTTGTTATCAGGAAGTTATATCTTCAACAACACTGAAAAACAGGAAGCTCCTAATGCTTTCTAGTGAAGATCAGCACCACAGTACAGGAGATGCATAACAAAGATGTACAGAATTGTGTAACAACCCGTCAATGCTACCCATGATACACAGCATAAGCACAGCCAGCTGCAGGTTGTATACAATACTTCAGCAAAACCAAGTAGCTGCACAGCGCCACTGTTTCAGAACCAGGTATGCAAAATTGATCACTCAGGTCTCCTCAAACATTATACAAATACACATTTCACCCATGCTTATGTCTGGCCCACTATCCTGTCCCTGAAGCTGTAAATCAGAGGAGAACACTTCCTTTGCTTGGCTGTTCTCTGGTGTGTGCAGGTTTTTTTCTTAAATCTGCTTACCATAGGGAAGAGACCCAGGGAGTGGTACCGACGTGATATAGCGTTTGGCATTGTCTTGTTTCTAAGGTTCTTCAGCTCTTCTTGAGCCTCATGAAGCATTTCCATGCACTCTGCATACTTGTCTTCCAGCTCTCGCAACTGTAACATATAGAAAACAGTACAACACCTTATGGGGTGCACTATTATCATAAAAAGCCTGAAAATTCTTTTAACACTGGTAAGCGACAATGCTGTAGGGAAGAATATTCCCCTTAAAAGGAAAAGAACTCCAACAAGTGACTGTAACCAAAAATCATTAGTAACATGCATTAGTCTGATCAGCTTTAGTGCCTAATCACTGCCATGAGGATCACAGAGGAAAACAGCACGGGCAGAGGACAAGACTTTTCACAATGTTCCAAAGGACTTTGAAATTTTAAAACCTAGACTTGAATGCATACATACATATACATGTATAACCTTCAACAGCCTAAGACCATGCCTCACTTTTAGCTTGACTTTCTGAGGAAACAGATCTTATGTAATCACTCTGTCTGCAGATGTCTGTGTACTCTCACAGTTTTTGAGTTCATCAGCCACTTCGACCAAGTCTGGCAAAGGGGCAGAATTCTGAAATACCGCAGTCCTACAAATTTCATAAAAATAAGCTATTTGGCTTAGAAACAAAGACCCTGTCCATTTTCTTTCCTAAGAAAGTAAGTACTTAAGTACTGAAGCAATGAAGAAGAATGAGCTCAACCCTTTTGGAGCCCCACAGATACAAAAGGTCCACCAGCAGGAAAAGCTTCTCTGGGCATTCCCGCCTTCAATTCCAAGTAGTCCAAGTACAATACACATCCTAAGGGAATCAAGCTTTATTCATTCTATTTTGTCCACTTTGTTCATCTGAATATAGTGCCCAAAAGACATCCAGAAATTCCAGACTGCCTTCAGTTTATTCACTGAACAAGCAGAGTTCAAAAGAGCTCTTCCATGTTATTTCACTATTCAAAATAGGCTTAAACTATTAGCCTAGAGAAGTCAACCTCTGAAGGGGTTCCTATACAGCTCATAAGCTTCTGTTTTTCAAAATGTCTGTTAGTTGAAAGAGGAGAGCATAGGAAGGAGAAAGTTTTGAATTCTACTAGCAACATAAATTTTCCATAGGCAAAATTATTTAATACTTCTGATCCAGCTTAGACTAAACCTCTCATAGCAAAGTGAACAGTCATTGCCCTGCTACTAAATTATTGTCTTACTAAGTAATCTACTCACCTCTGCTGTGAGCTGTCTCTGGGCATCTTTAGCTGCTCCCAGATGCTGGACAAGTTCCTCATTTTCAACTGCACACTAAAATATGACAAAAAATGTTAGAAATACTGTGATCTTTTTTGTCCTGTGATGATACTTGTATAAAAATGTTAACTTTTCTCAAACCTCCTCTGCAGCAGTATTAGTCCACGTGCTAGTTTAAAAACATTTAAAATGTTAACACAAGAACACACAGCATCAGACTTTACACTGCCGAATGAACCTCCAGATAAATATGTGCCCACTGAAATACATGCACTGACATTGTCTTGCCAACATAACACAGTATTTTACATCTAATATTTAAAATAAATTTAACTGTTGCATTTGACAAATCATAGACGCATCTTTTAATAAATTGAGGTCTTCTAATCAAGTATGCTCTATTAAACATTAGACAAGGTCACCCACATAAGGAGAATGGAAAAGCTCCTTTAGGCCCTAGAACACAGAGCATTGTAACCTGTCCCCCAGCTACATTAGTAGCAAATAGCAGAAGTCTCACAACTGGATTCCTTACAGCTTTGGCCTTCTTCTGCAGATCGACTATCTGAGAGAGAAGATGGGTGATTTCTTCTTGCTGGCGGGCAGCATCTTCGGTTTTCTTTGCTAACTCTTCTGAGATATTGGCAATCTGGATGTTTGCATCCCCTTTAAGATAAGTGATTACAATTAATGCCGCAAACCCAAAAGCAGAAAAGTAAGCATGAAGATGTTCTTTTGGAACATCACTTGATTCAGCAGAATCCTACTCTGATACACAGTAGGGCACTTTTGAAAAATAACATCGGGACACAAAACCTGAAAGACATCAAGGGCCCATGCTGCAAAGGAGACCGTACTTTCCCGTGATGTTTTCAATGCAAAACTATTTTTAACTGAGAAAGATTTAGATTACAGCCAGCATTTTCTGCTGTTACATTTCAGCCAGAAATTTTCTACTCATTTCTTTAAGGAAAATAATTACCACAGAAAAATATAACTGAGTAGGGTTTTTTTTGTTGTTGTTGTTTTTTGTTGTTTTTTTTGTGAACTACCTCAAATGAGAAGTATAAAGGAGTAGGGACGTACTCAGCTCTTTTACGCAGTCATTGACAAGCTGTTGTTCTTTCTCTTCATAAGTAATTGTTTCAGTCTTCAGCTGACAGGCCTGTTCAAGAAATCCACATCAAATATGCTACATTAGCACATTTGTTCTTTGCCAGTCTGTTGTTGCACTTCCATCTGCTTCAGAAAGACAAGCTATTCTAATCACTCCTTCATGAAGACAGTGAAAAAACTACAGTTTTTGCCTGCCCTCCCTCATGTTCTAGAAAAAAGCATCAGGTGAATATTCAGCAGAGACATTACTGCATCATTATCACCATATCCCCACTAGATGTCACTTGTGTATTTTGCATTAAAAGTAAAAAAGAAAAACCATAAAACCCTGAACATACAAAAGATCAGCATGCAGAGCTTGATTTGTTCACCTGAGCAAAGCTAGGTATCATCACAAACAAATTAAATTCTTGGTTTAAATAACTGACTTAAACACTGAAGTATTTAAAAGACGTTCAGACAGTATTTGAAAAGTTCTGGCACTATATTTATATACCCCACAAAACCCTTCAGTTCTGCCTCCTTCCCTGCTTTGTCATTTCTGCTCTGATTCTAGGAGTGCCAAAAGCAGCGTGGCTACAGCCAGCTGGTTCTGTCTGGCATCGCCTTGGTGGATCTGTAATCGATTTCCAGCGCTGGGGGAATGCACAGATACCCACGGACTGTATCTGTAGAGAACTGCACAACTCACAGGTTTCAGGTTTGGCTTCATCCTGTGCCTTCCTGGTAGGCACAGACTGCATCTCCCTCAATGGGAAGGCAGTGCTACATGGGGTTATGCCATTAGCTCCTGATGCAGTGGCTCTCTGAGTTCTAACCCCACTTTCATTACTCTCAGACTGTCTATCGCTCATCTTCCTTGAACAACTTCTCAATTAAGTGTATACAGCAGGCTCCATTAGACAGTATCTTGTGCAAAGGTGTGACACTAACTATTTACAATGGGCCCTGCATTTGCAGTAGAAAATAGTAATGACACTGTTTTCATACATTCATTCTGAGATCAAAAGTATCTCTTCAGCTATACTCCGCTAAGTGTGTGCAAAGTGGTAACATACTCCCAAGGTTTAAAAGTTGCATTGAAAATATAAAATTATTCACTTCATACTCAATTACAAAGTATTATTTCTGACAGAGAACAGTAAATAAACTTTTAAAAAGTGTGTCATCTGTGAAACAAAGAGAATATTATCAGAAATAAAAGACAAGAAAAACACACTGAATTTAAATTATTAACTGCCTGAGTTGAAACAAATTCAAGAAAGTTAATGCAAATTTAGGGTAGCAATTATTATTTTGACAAATGCTGGATTTGTATCAGAGAGACCATGCCAGCCTACAAACTTCAGATCTGCAGCTACAGTCACATGAATCTACCAGGTCAGCTCTTGAAGACCTGTTTCAAAGTGCAGTGCTGAACTTCAAAATCTGCCCATGCTCCTGCACATTCTTTTGGCACAAAAAATGCTCTCCATGTAGCTTCATTCAGGAAGAATTTCTTCATGGAAATGGTTAAGCACTGGAGGGGACTGCCCAGGGAGGTGGTAGAGTCACCACACCTGGAGGTGTTCAAGGAATGACTGTCTTAGCGCCTTGGTCTGGGTGACAAGGTGTTGATCAGCCAGAAGTTGGACTTGATGATCTTAGAGGTTTTTTCCAACCTAAATGATTCTGTGAATCTATGTAGCATTGGCATTTCAGCCTTTCCTTCATTTAGAAGAATAAAGGATGGTGATCAAACAGCTACAGAGAGACCTGTGTCGCATATGGAACGATATACTCTTAGACTCTCTCAACTTTTAATACACGCTTTTCAATATCTGTGGTTCTGGCATTTAACTGAACAACTATATTAAGCAAAACACACCTCAGATCTAAGCACAACATTTTCCTCTTCCAGGTCCTTGAGTTTCTTTTGAAGAGAGTCCAAATGAAAGTAGTTCTGGACGGAGGAGGAAGATTCATTCCTCTTCAGCCTTGTAACAAAAGCAACAGTTTTAACTCATTTTTACCTGTATCATGGATGATCTTGTAGAAGAACAGACTGAACAGAGGTCTCAAAACAAAACAGAGCCACACAAAATACAGCTTATTCATACTTTTGGGCAGCAATAAATTTGCAGTGAATTGTGAAAGAGAATGTTTAAAAAATGTATTTATTATTCCACACATGTCCTATGAAAAAATTATTCAGCCAAGGCTGTGAGAAAAGAAACCACCTTACTACAGAGAGCAACCCAATAGCTCCTGATTAATGCTGCACACGCTTCACCAGAATGCAGCAATAACTCTGCAAGGGCAGACAGCCCCTGAGAGCCTGCAATGCTGTTCAGTCAGCTAATTGCCTGGAACCCACATTATAAGCCATTCTTTCTTTCCCTCGGCTTGGAATTTTTCCATAGTGCCTTCAGGTCCTTCAAGCACAAAGGTCACACATGTAACATGTTCTAGCACAGCGTGCAAAGGTATGTGGTGTACTGGGCTGCTGTCAGCCAGGCCCATGTCTGCCTCCAGGCACCTGGATAGCCAGCTGGTTCAGTGCAAATCCTTACAGCTGGTGCCATGCACCAAGTTCTGTGTCCCATTTATAGTCCTGGCCAATACAGGGATAATTTTACTACCTTTCAAAGCTACTAAATTGTCCGAACTACCCACGCTTAGTAGCAGATGTAAGGTTCAACGCTGCAGATAGATTAACTTACGGGGTGGAGCAGATGGACTCTGGCTCACTTTCCTCAGCAGCACTGGTATAGAACTGGAGCAGTTCATCTTTCATGGAGAGCTCATGCCGCAACTGAGAAACCTGCACAACAAGAATTTGATTTTCTAGACACATTCTTAAGTAAATCCATTACAAATTAGAAGTTATTAATCCTCCAAGCATCAACTTCAGACTAAATTAAGAGGCCAAGACTGAAACAGACCAGAACCATTTCTGTTATTTCTTAGAAAGGAAAAGTGTGCCTTTTAAATTAGCCACTAAATGTTATTTTTTAAAGTTCAAAAATGCAATTATCCACTGCTATTAGACATGTTTCTCTTTCACCTTCTTTAAGATGAGTAATCCTGATTCACTATTGCATTAATCTAGATCCACATCCACAGGAATGGATGTATTGCAATGATACTGCAGGAAATTAATGTGGAACAATCTACCCAAACATGGCAAATGGAGATATTTTTTTCCTCTCCATGAGCCTTTAGATAAAATTACTAAAACTCTTGTGTAGCAAGGTTACATTTGGGACTCCAGAGCCTGCTGAGCTGCAGAACACTACCACACAATGGGAGGCTGCTGTTCTCATGCTCTTCCAACAGCAGAGGCTGCAGACAGTGTCTGGATGTAGTTTGGGCTTTTGATCACTCCAAAACATGAGTCCAGTAAAGCAGTTTGTGGGAGTCCCATACTTAGTACATAAATGTATCAAAAAGGAACAAAACACTGAGATGGGGTGATTAAGATTCCCTGTAACTGTGAGTGCCACAAACCTAATTTTGGTTAATTTATATTGAGATTCTCCAAGAAAAGGGTTAAAAACTCAACTACATAGTATTACAACTGTGCCATTTCACAGCTGTGACTTAAGACTCCACTAGCAAAAGATTAATTTTTATTTGCCTTGCATAGCTATAGATAGCATAACTGATCAGAAGATCCATTTACTTCCATTTGCACTGCAAGACTAGGTCCTCAGTTTGCACTTTCCAATGCAAAAATTGCAGAGCACATTTCTTTTTATTAAAAACTTCTGCTTTTTACATTGTAGGAATACTTTTCTTTGTAGTTATTACTGGAAAAAAACCCCAGAGAATATCAATACAATAGATTTTCATCAAACAAAAAGCAGACACAATGCAATAAAGCACTTGAACTGTGCAGAATATGAAGCAAACAAGGTCATTTACTTTACTAAGGCTATTCGGTGTAATCAGAAGTGCTAAGGCAATCAAGTCCTCCTGAGGCTTGGGTTCTAAATACCAAGGGGGGGGGGGGGAATCCCCAACCAACATGTTAGAAAACTATTAAATCAAATCCATGCACTAATTTTTGGAGGTTCATTTTCTCCATTTCAGGAAGAGCTAAAACGCTGAGCCAAAAATAACAATTTACTTCCCACAAGCACATTACAGCTCAGCCTCTTTAAGTAGCAACGAATCAGATGCTGTCAGTGGGTGGGCACTAGATCACCTCCACCTTTTGCTACTGTTTTTCCTATATGCATTAAAAAGACTGAGAATACTATTTTTACTGACATTTCTGAGCATTCCAATCCTCCAAAACAGGGTGAACAGTCAGTAAGTTGGACCTTTTAATGGAACAGGAGCTGAAACAATGGGCACAAACTGTAACACAGGTGGTTCCTTCTGAATGCTAGGCACAACTTTTTTATTGTGAGGGTGACCAAGCACTGGCAACAGGTTGCCCAGAGAGCTTGTGGGGGTCTCCATCCTTGGAGATATTCAAACACTGTCTGGACATGGTCCTCAGTGATGAACTGTACATGTCCCTGCTTGAGAAGAAGGTTTGGACAAGATGACCTCGGGAGCTCACTTCCAATCTCACTCATACTGTGAAACTGTGACAAGCTCACTGCGTAACTTCCGGAAACACCTTCCTTTGACACAGCATTTTGTGGTGTGTAACTTCAGCCAGCAACTAAGCACCCACCAGCTGAGCACATAACTCTGCCCCACAACCCCCACAGGATGGAGGAAAGAATCAGAAGCTCAAGAGCAAGAAAAAGCTCACAGGCCAAGACAGTTTAATGAAGTTGCCCATCAAGCAAAGTGAAATAAGGAATTTATTCGCTATTTTCTATCAGTAGGTGGATGTTCAGCCACTTGTCGGAAAGCAGGGCCTTGGCACACATAACTGTTACTTGTGAAGATGAATGCCATAATCATGAATGTCCTAGTTTCTTCCTCCTTTCCTTGAGCTTTTGTTGTTGAGCATAAGCACATAAGGTATAGAACACCTCTTTGGTCAGTTTGGGTCAGCCACCCAAGTTCTGCACCCTCCCAGAATCTTGTGCAGATGGGGAACAGAGTGGAGATTAAAAAAAAAGATGGGGGAGAGGGAGGTGAGCGGGAAGAGCCTGGATGCTGTACAAGCACTGCTCAGTAATAGTCAAAACACTGTCATTAACACTGTTTTAGTTACAAATCCAAAGCACAATACTAGGTAGGCTTCCATGAAGCTTCATCCCAGACAGGCCCAGTACACATTTTCATACTGCAAAACACAGGACTTGTTTTATGAATATAAAGAGCCTCTTTACATTTTCACAAGCCACTGCAACATGTGCCCTTCAGATAATTCAACTGCATAATGTAGCAATAGAGACTGAGTCCTTGCTCCCATGGGACAAGGCCGATGATATCCTGGGAACCAAGAATGGTGATAGCTCATCTCTTTCAGGCTTTTAATTCCCCCTGCTGGCCTGAAAGCTTCACTCAGCTTCAAAACTATCTCATGAAATAGCTGCACCTATATTAGAAATAATTTAAGGAGAAGATAAAAGGATCCCCATACAGAGCATAACAGTTTGGAGACATGGGACCTAACCTGCAGGAACAATCCTTACTGAATCATGAACAACCATGTCAAGAGTCCAGCTGATTTGTTTTCCTGACTGACTGCACCTAAATGTTTAACAGGTTGGAATTACTCACTTAAAAGGAGGTGAACAGTGAACAGCCTGTTACGGTGTATGTAAATAACCAAGAGTATTTCTGTCTTTTCAACACTCTCTACTCAACAGACCAAAACCAATGCTCCCTACAATTCAGCCTTTTCCTTTCTTCTCCCTTAACAGAGAACAAAATCAGGCCTGGACTTTAAAACCAGCTATCATCAAAACACAAAGTCTGATAAGTGACCTGGAACTAGATTAACAGGACTAGAGGGCTGTATTACACAAAAGTTAACGCAGGTTTGAGATGGTGTTACTTGAGGACTGACACTGTCCTTGAGGTGCTGTCATTTTAGCTTCAGAAACATCAAACAAAATCTGTAGAGGAAAAAGAAGTTTAAACTGGGAAATACAGAAAGATTAGGAGAAGCTAAAATTAATGAGCTACTCCATTCCAAATACAGTTCACATTGTGACCATTTACATTTCTTTGATACTGAACTCTAATTTCAAAGGAGATAATACTAAAGTGTAGGTAGCACCATCCCAGTGAAAAGGGACATCTCTTGAGATGGGAGCTGCAGCAGTCTTACTGAACATGGTAATACAACAGCAGGCAAACACACTGTACCTGGGAATTAAACTTCTGCTGCTGAAAAGGCAGACACCCATCTTGGTGACCAAAATACTTTACAACCAAGAAAGTTTTCCAATATCATCTTTATGCATTTAGAATATAATACTGAAATAGTAAGCTTAGACTAAAAGTGTCTGTGCACACGATATCTGTGCTTGCTTTAGTGCCCTTACCTTTGTTCTCTAGTGCACTACAGGAGAAATCTCAGTTCCATCAGTTTTTATTGAACGTGATTACAGACCCTCCCTAAATATAAACAGCGCCTAACAACACAAAAAACTCAAGAACCTCACGCCTTTCGCACAGGTCTATATTACTTTGACATGTACCTCTCAATATGGCATCTTACCAGCACACAGGAAAAACTCAAGCAGCATAATAGGATGGACAGAAGGTTTTGTCAGGACAAGTTTGATGGGTCAAAGAGATATAAAGCTAAATTATTCATGCAATGATACATATACCAATAAAACTTTGATTTTATACCACACACCAGAAAGAACTTGTCTCTGTATTACAGAAACCATATATCCCCCAGACAAACCATTTTTAGGCAGTTTTTACAGAATTTTAAAGTACCAAACAAATTCTTTTATCTCTTGCCCTTACAGACAGCTGTCTTAGTTACTGTTCTGTTTAAATATTCAAAGATCAGCTTTGATGGAAAATCTGAAACCTGTTAAAGAAAGATTTTTCAATCCACAAAAATGTCATGACTTTAAAGCCTGATGAGCTCTGCCTCAAAAGCATCAGCTTCTGAAGGAGTCAAAATAACAGCATGAGAGAGGGGTGTTGACAGAACATATGGCCCAACATACCAAGCCACCTGGTAAGAGGCTTATTTCTGGTGGCACTTTTCCTAATGCTGCTTCTCAGTCCTACACAAAAATAGACCTGGACAGAGGCAGTCCTTCACCTTCCTTAATCAAATTTTCCACTCTGGATGGATGGTATGAAGGCACAGTCCTGCTCACTCACTTTGCACATACCTGGTAAATGTCATATTGACCAAGGTACAAATAAGTTTGTCTGCCACAGGATGGAACTTGGGCAGTGAGCAATAGCACTCGTTGGGACAGAAGAGAATTATTGTTTTCCTTGCTAAAGAGGGTAGGCCACACCACAAGATATTATTTCAATGTGTGTGCTCCACTACTATTTACCACACATTTGGGATCCCTCCATTCACACTTTATTCACCAGCCTATCTCAGATATAACGCAGCACCTCACACCTCTGAGCAGGTTTCATTATTTATTTAAGTTTTTAATCCACTGTGGTTCATTGCTCTCCTGCTCGCCCTACAACTGTAAGATTTAGGTCTTGCTCAAAATCACATAGCGATGAGATTCACTAACCCAGGTCACTGTCCCAGAATAAGAGAAATAATATTTGCTCCCAGCTCAATTAGTAGGTCAAAGTTTAAAGACACTTCTAGCTACAGATAAAGAGTTCCTTTAAAGCATCCTGGCTGGCTCCATCCAAAATACATCTATCAAGAATCTGCCAGCACCTACAGCACCCAACGCCCCATTCAGAGGAACACAGTAAGAAATAGCAACTAAATAAATATTTGATTAAAACCTCAATGGTGTATGGAAGACATAGGTTACACTGTTTTAGGTAACACCCTTTCTGGCATGTTTTATAAATCACACCAAAGGGTGCACTACCAGCCCAGAATGCAATCAAAAGAAGTGTGGCCAGCAGGTCAAGGGAAGTGATTCTCCTCCTCTACTGAACTCTGATGAGCATCCAGCTGTACGGTCCTCAGGACAAGACAGCCATGGACCTGTTGGAGCAGGTACAGAGGGGGGCCACAAAAACAATGAGCTGAATGGAACACCTCTCCTATGAGTTGGGGTTGTTCCGCCTGAAGAAAAGGCTCTGGGAAGACCTTATTGCAGCCTTTCAGTACTTAAAGGGGGTTTATAAGAAAGTTGGGGACAGACCTTTTAGCAGGGCCTACTGTGATAGGACAAGGGGTACTGGTTTTAAACTAAAGGAAGGTATATTTAGACTAGATATAAGAGGACATTTTTAACAATGAGGGTGGTCAAATATTGGAACAGGTTGCCCAAAGAGGTGGTGAATGCCCCATCCCTGGAAACATTCAAAGTTGAGCTGGATGGGGCTCCAAGCAACCTGACTTAGTTGAAGATGTCCCTGCTTATTGCAGGAGGTTGCATTAGGTGATCTTTAAAGGTCCCTTCAATCCCAAATGATTCTGTGGTTCTATGAATTGAGAAACATATGCACCACCCTATTATATTCTAAACATGCTTATCAAATGTTTAAAACGTTGTTAATGCAGTGAAACACAACCACACGTATGGAGAAGGTGAAACCAGGAGAAAATTCTCCCCATCACTGCATATACAGCACTCAGACACATAAAGCTTACCTCTTCCCTGATGTGCTCTACTTGCTCCTCCAGGAAGTCATTTCTTTCCGTCAGTGATTTATTCTTCTTTAACAGTGACTGGCCAATCCGAGCAGCTAATTCTAAGTCCCGTTCTTTCTGTAAAGCATTAAGAAAATAAAGCTAATTTCATTTTTTTTTTTATTCATCAAAGGATCAGAGGGAGGGTAAAATTGCCATGAAAGGGAAGGAATAAGTCCTTCAACAATAAAAATACTTTTTCCTTCTGTGAGGGTTTGTTTAGTTGGTTTTTTTTGCTAATTTTCTTCCTCTATTCCCGCTTATGTTACACCCACAGGATTCTGAAAAGATTGACCCAGACAGATTTATTGAACAATATACATGAAAGCACAGCTTCAAGGTCTGCAGTAAAACAACATGAAAAACAAAGTGAAATGAGATCCAATTCTCTATTATAGCCTTGTAAAAACTAACTACTATTCCATCACCTTGTTATAAAATTTGAAGAATGCAAAGTGCAGAAAGCACTGAGCTTTAGAGGTCATATTTTAAAGAACTCTGAAACACACTAAAAATACCAGAGAACTGTGGCATTTCAAAGCATTCTTCAATTTCCACTTGCCCTACCTCAAAATGAAAGGCAATAAGCTATGCAGGAGCAGAAGCCAATTACACCACAATGAATGCTTGGCTCCTATCTTCTTTGTGTATGTACATCCATTAGTGCTTTTGTATCAATACAAATCTTAACTCCTTCCTTTTTAGAGATGCCCAAATCAACATTAAGTGGTTACTCTCATGTCATACTTGACCTTTTCTTCCTCCTCCTCTGTAAGCACAAGAGTTCTTGACAGTTCACCACATTTACCAGTAAAACCTAGAAGTTTATCCTTTTGACATGTACCTATGGATGTCTCAGCTTTGCAGAAGCTGATACATGAGGTTGTAATTTGCCTGGGAAAGGATGGTAAAGGGCATAGAATTTTGTGCCATTCATTAAGAATTTCTAGTTATCATTTTCTTATTCAACTACTAGATCCTTAACATAGTGGTAAAATGGTGCTCTGGTTAACTCCACACATACCTTTGGTTCAACACCATTTGAGGAAGAATTTTCTCCCTGTTACTGAAAATATAGTTTGGGGATTCTTTATTGGCCCTAAAAAGCATCCAGATTTTATGACTAAATGCTGCCTTATGTAATGTATACATTAATGACAAAGCCTACGAAACCTACAGCTGCTGATCACATGGATTAGAAGACAAAGAATTTGAACTAAGTAGAAAAAAAAGTCATAGTAGAAAAAGAAGTTATATAGTAACCAGTAAATAAAAAGAAAGGTTATCAATCACTGCAGCATCTACATAGAGCATTTTCCAAATGGTTTCTGAAGGTCAGACCTATATTTGCATTGAAAACTACTGGCATTATCTAGCCATAAAATCTTTATGCAATCTTATGTACAATCTCTCAGAACAATAGGTCTCACGAAGTTACACAAAAAAAGTTTGGTTTGTGTATCAAGCCAACTTATTGTTTTACAATTTGGCTCACTTCGTAAATACAAAGTGGGAGAAATACATTGCTACAGTTTTGACTCCAGAGTAAGAGCTATCTAGCAGTAAGGTTTCTAACCTCAAATTTGAGGAATGGAAGTGCATTTCCAGGCTCTTCAGTTAACCTCCCTAGACTTCCTACACAATTTTTAGCAATTCAGCTTTAAATCTCAGTTTGGGGACAGGTCTCAGTCACAGTGAGAAGGAACTGATTTATTACAGCAATGTGTTAAAAAAAAAAATACTGGGAAGCAGGACACATTTACACTATTATTAGAAATGGATGAGAAAGCATTCACGAAGGAATCTGCTCCTTTTCTTACCATGTACCCAGGCAGCCCTAGTGTCATTCCCTTTGCTTAGTTTCAGGATAACTTCATCAGAAATGATTGTCAAATAAACCAAAAAGGCTCAGTGAAAGTACTTTTTTTTATTAAAGTTTCACACATTACACACTCCCGTCATTTCTCCCTTGCCATCATAGAGGTGGGAAAGTACATCAGAAGCTTTAAAACACTGTCTCAGCAAGTCCTTCAAGCATCGCTCCCATGAGTGTGATGTCTGGATCTATAGACAAGTGGATGCGTGGACTCAGGGGAGGAAAGAGTTTGGCAGAATGCTGCATCATTACTAGAAAGCCACAGAACAAATGCAGCAAACAAGGCCAAAGGGAACACGACACAAACAGGTAACAGACTGTTACTACAAATTGATGAATTATTCCAGGACAAGTCTCTTGGGTAAAGCATCAGTTTTAATAGGTATTTCGTACAGAGATGTTTAAACAGGTTTGGCTTAAAGCACAAAATGTAAGACTGTACTGAGTTGAGGTGTATCAAGCATAGGTGGAAGATGTGAGCATTCACTCCCATGCTTGTTTCCGTGAAGAATTAGAGGAAGAACAGACCACCCAATTTATCTTGGTTAAACAGATTCCATTTTTGACACTGCTATTGCAATAAGCAAGCAATGAAATATGAAGGATTACATTACACTCAGCCATGAACTAATACAATTGTAACAGTTTTCACCTAAAGAATTACTCACAAACATTTTTTGGAAAACCACTGCTCAAGTTCACTGCAGAATAGCAGCTGATTTCATTCAAATATTTTGTTATTATATTTATTGAACATAAGCACTATACTGTGACAGTTGATTTTTGATATTTCTTGAGTGCCAAGGACTACAGGACTAGCAGCTTATGTAAGAATGGTATTAAAAGAACCCAGAAAGAACAATCAAACCAACCAAACATAAGACAAAGAAAAGGAGACAAATGGAGTATTAGATATTTTCTAATTTTGTGTCTATCTACTTCTCTGGGAAGACATTATCTGAGGTAATAATTATGAATACTAGACTGCAAACTTTATTTTCATTACTTTCTGAAGTGAATAAATCCACCAATAATGATACTCTTAGCTTTAAATGTACTTTAAAAATGTGTCATTTTAAGATGATTCCCCCTCCTCCTCCTCATTCATTAGAGGAAACATTTGGCCAAGAACAAGTTAAAAGGCCTCAACTGAAAAATAAGAACAAGTAATGAATATATCTGACTGAGGTAAACAAAGGACTTTTACTCAGAAAGAATATTTATTTTACCAATGAGATGAAGTGTACATACACTCAAAGTGCTTATTCCTCCTCATCAGAGGATAGCCTACAAACAATCCTGAGTAGTGGTACCATAAAATTTCTGTACTACTTTCTCATACCGTGTGTAGATCCTTAAAGAGTTGTAATACTTGCCTCTTCAAGAAGACGTGTTACAGCATCTATGTCATTGTATGTTTTAGTCATCTGGCCCACTCTTTCAGCACATAAAACTGTGAGGAAACAAAACAAAATTTTAATCATATTGGCAATACTACTGGGAGAGAATCATAGAATACCCTGAGTTGGAAGGCAACCACAAGGATCATAGAAATCCAACTCCTATCCTTTGCAAGTGTAAGTGTGCGTAAATTTTCATCATAAAAAGTACCTACATCAACTTTTGGTTAAGCATATCAAGGGCTAAAATCCAGAACCAAACAAAACAACAACCAAACAAAACCCCCAAAAAACCAAACCCATGTTCAAAAAAATTATCAAAGTCTCACATTACACTGAGAATCCAAATGTTTTCTTGTAATGAGCATTTGCTGTTGTGAGTGGCAGAACAAACTGGTAAAATGTTAAAACTTTCTTCTCTGAATACAAATGTCTTGAGTTTATTAAAAAAACAAACAAACAAAAAAATCAAGAACGCAAACCAGATGTTCTTAGACACATAATTAGGATTCTATCATGTCACCTACTCATTGCATGATGTGCAGTAGAGTTACTCCATGAATAAGCAACTCTAATACTGTGAGGAACACTGTTCAACAGAAAGATACTATGTCATATTAAGTTGGTAAGAACTTTATGCTACAAGACAGCAAAGTAAATACCAAATGCATGTAAAATAAGAAATGGGTCTTTTAATTCCCAGGCCACACAACAGTGACCACAGTACCACTCATAAACAATATTTACTTAGACTGGATGAGATGATTAATCACTAAGGTGGAACCAGGAGTTCTGATACACTGAA
>JAYRBT010000082.1:44514997-44525810 GCA_036023395.1 Myiotriccus ornatus
TCACTAGAGCTTCCTCAGGCCCGCACCCCTGTGGCTCCCCTTACCTTGCCCTTACCAGGCAGCAGCAGGCACCCCCAGTTTGTCAGAGACTTCCCAGGACTTCCCAGATGGGCCCTATCCCCATAGGTTGCCACGAACAAAACCCAGACTCTTGGGCAAACTGCTGCTGTGCCTGGTCACTGCCTCTGGTAGCCTGGTCACTGCCTAAGGTGCTCAGGGAGCTGTGTTCCAGGCTTGGCTCTTACAGAGACCTCTCCCTAGCCACCAATTAGAAATGTGCTTGACTTCCCCTAATCTGGGGCCAGGGAGATGGAACATCTTTTGATTGTATCATACATTCATGCATCACATTTTAGGCTGACTTAAAAGGCACTCTGCCTCAAGAGTTTAAGAAGATTGGGCAGATGACACTCGATTTATCTGATTAGGGTAAGATCAGTTTTATTTTATTCATTTGCTAGGGACTGGCTCAGTCTTCTGCCTGAAGCATATGAAGGAAATAATGACAAAGATGTGCTTTGGAGTTCCAGAATGTAAAAGAACAGCTGTAGGCCTAATTCTACTCAGTTCGTCCCAACTGCCTTCTTTCCCAATTGTCAATTAAATTTTAAAAACTAATTCTCTACATCATCTACCCTGGGCTATAGCTTAACTCCCCCCGCCCCCCGCAAAAGTTGTGAATAAATTAAAATGCTTGGATATTTAACTATTCATTTTTCTACCAATATCTTCTAAATTAATTTAAAAGGAGGTCTAAGTAGCTTTGTGTCCATCCTCGTGAGTGACGCAGCCCAGTAGATTCTGTGACTACCAACCTTTGTGGTCAGGAGTTGGACTGAGGATCCCAAAAACAAAAAGCCACATGAATGCAGAAAAATCCGCTCTAGTAAGCCAAAGCAGTATAGCTAAGGGTCACTGTAAACTCTTACCCTGTATGGATCAACACAGAAGGAAAGTCATCTTATTTCCACCAACATTTTATAAACCAGCATCAATCTGAACATGTGGTCCAATAACTACAAGGACATTTTACATAAGTCATTCCAGAATTAGACCTTCATAAAGAGATAAGTTACAGTATTTACTCACACCCTCATTGAGGTTTTTAAAACAAACTAAACAGGTACAGGAGGAGTGGTGTAATTGCAGCACTGAAAATGAATCATTGTGCAAGCAGCCACACCCTGGGAAACAGTCTCTGAAGTGATAATGGTACAAATCACAGGGCTTTTCTGCCAACTTAAAATACTGTTTTTACTTTCATCATTAATTTTTTCATAAACCAATCTTTACAAACAATACAATACCCTCCAAACATGGCAATGTACTGTGATATATTATGATCTTGCACTCTCATGTATAGAGAGTGCACAATAACTGAACAAAGGTAAAGTCAGAAATCTCAGTTTCCAGGGTAGCAGCCTAAGGTTCAATCCAAATTTGCTTAAACTTCTTAAACTACTATCTGTACACAAGTGTCTGCCTATAAGCAGTATGGAATCAACTTTTCTTTATCAAAGATCTCCTTGCTTGGTTCCTCTTCTTTAAGCAGTTATTTCCCAATAACATACATTGTGGCACAAATTACACTCAAATTTTTTTCATTAAAGCCAGCTGACTGGATGAAATCTATAACCACAGCAACATGGTAAAGTTGCAGCCATTATGCTTACGAGCTAAAAGTTGGATAAAACTGTTTAAGTACTCACAGTTCTAGGCAGCTTCTGCTATCCAATTCCTCTGTTCTACATAGCTTCATTTTCAAAGAATCGTAAGAAGGGTTTGGGTTGGAAGGGATCACAAAGATCAACTAGGTCCACCCCAGTCATAGGCAGGGAACCTTCCATTAGACCAAATTGCTCAATGTCCCATCCAAGCTGGCCTTGAACACTTTTAGGGATGGGACATCCACAGCTTCTATGAGAAACCTGTTCCAGTGTTTCACCACCCTCACAGTAATGAAATTCTTCCCCATAACTAATCCTAACCTACCCTCTGTCAGTTTAACCCTATTGCCCCTTCTCCTATCACTAAAGGCCCTGCTAAAGGGTCCCTCTCTGGCTGTTCTATAGCCTCTTTTAGGTACTGAAAGGTGCTCTAAGGTCTCCCCAGAGCCTTCTCTTCTCCAGGCTGAATATCCCTAACTCTCTCAGCCCCTCTTCACAGCAGAGGTGCTCCAGCCCTCTGACCATCCTTGTGTCTCTCCTCTGAATTTGCTCCAACAGGTCCATATCCTTCTTATGTTGGGGGCCCAAGAGCTGGATACTCCAGTGTGGGGCATCACAAGGATGGGTAGAGGGGGAGAATCACCTCCCCCGACCTGCTGACCATGCTTGTTTCAACGCAGCCCAGGATACAGTTGGCTTTCTTGGCTGCAAACACACATTGCTGGATCACACAGAGCTGTCAACCAATGCACCCAAGTCTTTCTCCTCATAGCTGCCCTCAATACATTCTCCACCCAACTTGTATTTTGTATCCATCCCCAACAGTCACAGACCATTGCAAACCCCACCAGCATCTCAGCTGGTAGAGTAAGGATGCTGCCACACAGATTTTTGAGTTCCTTGCCCCACTAACAAAACATCTTTCCCATGGTTATTGCAACAATCCACCCACACAGACGATTTTATTCTTGAGACAGGACTAATCAGGTTACTAAAGACTTTGGAAACCTGACATTTCAAAACATTTATTTAAGCCAACTTCTGCCGTCATTATAACAGCACTAATGAATGGGCTGATACAAAACAAGGTGGTGTAGTACATCTGATTCCATAGATCAGCTTTGGCTTGTCTCCCCACCCTTCACACATTTTTTTGTGTGATTGGTGGGAGGTGGAAAGCAGCAGTAAGTTATTTACTGGAATAGCAGAATACCCTCTACTGAAGCATGAAAGTCAAACTCAGTTCTTCATATTCTTCATTCTTTTCTCCACAGCCGTGCTCCTTACAAAGCAAATTATCCAGGTGCTTCAAAATGCAATGAAGCATCTTTGCAAAGGTTTGTGTTGAGCCCTCTAACTCATCCCTTCTGAAACTCCACAGTGCCATCTAAGTCTACCTAAATCTACTACATAATCCACATGGAAAAACCCGGAGACATGAATCCATCCACCATGATAAAAGTATCTCCAGACTCAAACAAAAGAACAAAAAAACATGAAGGTCGCAATTCTGCACACTTTCCCTTTAGGCACAAATATATCTTTCTGTCTAATAGTACGAATATGAAAAAAGGAAACAATGAAGGGACAAACTATCTCAACCAAATGCTCAGAGTTTGGTTCTTCACAAGTCTTTTCTAGAAGCTTAAGCTGCAGAAAAATGATTTAATGTCATGCTGTGATGCTGGCACACAGTGCCACCAGACAACAGCGCAATGTGTCAGAGAATGCATTCAAAAGAAGCGGATATGGGAAGAAGTCTAAGCTTTCTAAGTTGCATAGATACAGAAATTCCAGTGTCTTGTGAGAGAGAACACAAGCAAGATTTCAGTTTCACCAGTATTTGATAATGTGAAAAGGTATACACTGTTCTCGATTAAATATTTCCTTTGTTCTCTATCTATCTCAATCTTGGAGACCAAAGCAATAAATAAAAAACAATTCTCTTACTTTTCATAGCTTTAAAGGAATTGCACAGATACTTCAAAGAAGGTAGCAAAAATAGCACTATTTTATTTGTTTCTCTGTACAGTATCTGAATTTTTGACTTACGGAAGTATTTCAAGGTCTCTTCTATTTGTTCAGTTGTTAAGTCAATATTCGCATCAGGGGAAATGAGAGGTGTGTGAAGCCAGTCGTCGTGGTCATAACCATAGATTGTATCTGCTCTTAGCTTATAATGAGGCAGCTGTTCTTCCAGTAGACTGATGATTTCAACTTCAGGAAGGTTGGTACTATTGCACACATCTGGTAAGGGAAAGAGAACAATCTCTGTTAGTTACTTCAAGTAGAGTGTGTGTATATATATATACACACATATATATACTATACATACAAGCTAGCAAAGATAGCAGTTTCATAGAATCTTAGAATGGCCTAGGTTCAAAGGGACCTTAAAGATCATTTAGTTCCAAGCTCCCTGCTGTGGGTAAGGACACCTCCCATTGGATTAGGCTGCTCAAAGTTCCATCCAGCCTGGCCTTAAACACTTTCCAGAGACAGGGCAACCGCAGTTTCTCTGGGCAACCTGTTCCAGTGCCTCACCACCCTCACAGGAAACAGTTTCTTCATAACATCTAATCTAAACCTATTCTCAGTTTGAAGCCAGTCCTCCTTGTCCTCTCCCTACTTATTCAGGTAAAAAGTCCCTCTCAGTTTTTCTTGTAGGCTCCCTTATGGTGCTGGAAGGCCACAATTAGGTCACCCCTGAGCCTTCTCTTTTCTGGGCTGAACAAACCCAGTTCTCTCAGCCTTCCCTCGTAGGAGAGGTTCTCTATCCCCCAAGCATCTTGGTGGCCTCTTCTAGACTCACTCCAACAGGTCCATGTCTTTCCTTTGCTGGGGACCCCAGAGCTGGATGCAGCACTCCAGGTGGGGTCTCACCAGAGCAGAGTAGAGGGGCAGGATCACCTCCCTCGCCCTGATGGCCACACTGCTTTTGACGCAGCCCAGGACACACTTGGCTTTCTGGGCTGCGAGTGCACATTGCTGGCTCATGTCCAGCCTCTCATCCACCAGCATCCCCAAGTCCTTCTCAGCAGGGCTGCTCTCAATCTATTCATCCCCCAGATTTTGCTGTATGTAAAGAACAACTAGATACTAATCAGTTTAGATGATACGGCTAGCACAACCTATCCTAAAATAGCCTGTTAACTAGTAGAAAATACAAAGGCATGATCTCAGAGACAAAAAGCCTGACCTCTAGAAGCAGGGACTCATCTACTGAAGAACACGAGGGGTAGGGTTAGGGAATAGAGATACAGTGAGTATTAAAACAGGGTAGTTACAACCCCAACATGAAAAAAGATTAGTGCACAGAGGAATTTATATTTTTGATGTTCTGCTTCAAAGATTATTTTTAGCTTGTAAGCTTTACATATCTCTTTAACTTGGTCTTTGACCATAATATAGTACAACAAAATTTTTTTTGCCTTTGCTGCTGGCAGATTTTTCTCAAGAAAAAGAAAACCAGGATTGCAATAACAAACAGTGTCACATTTCACACATAAGACACACTGGTACACTTGGTTACAAGAACTTTTAGGGCACCTTTTGACACTATCCTGACCTGCATTCTGCGATGGAGTCTCTCATGTTCACAAATACATCAAGTTTGCACACAGTTTTAAAAATGGATACCAAGAGCCAACAACAACAGCAAAAATGTTGCAATTAATATTAGAGCTTCAAATATAGGGCAAGAAGTAGCTGAGCAGTTTTAACACAGAAAATCCCAATTAAAGGTAGAACCTTTTTTACCACGAGGACAGTCAAACAGGGGCACAGAGAGGCCAGGAACTCGAGTGAGCAAGGCCATGAGCACTCACTCTAGAAGGCTGGCTTTTAGTAGAAGTCAGAACAATTACCTCCAGAGGTACCTTACAATCTATATTATAATGAAAAATTCTGTGTGTGTGTCAATACCCAAATCAGGCATGATAGTTCTAAATATGTAATTTTAATTACCATATAAAATTAACTACAATCTAATGCTAAATATTTATTAAGAAACAGAGGCGACCCATGGTATGTTTGATACTCTAAGCATTTGCAAAAATCTGCCCATTTTCCATTCCAGGACACAAAGAAAACACCACTGTGTTATTCATCCCAATAACACTGAAAGCCCCATTTAAAACCAAGCCCCCAGTCCTCCTCTGTGCCGTAGACAGGCAGGCTCTGTTCCCTGCTGATCCTGACTTACTGCCTGGGCTTCCTGGATTGCTACAGACCCGTGGCATTGGTCTGATGATCAAGCCCTGGAGAGTCAATTCGAACTGCTACTGCCAGCACCTTTGCCCTGCTCTGCGACAAAGGGACTGGGCTCTGCCAAAAAGGACTGTGCCCTTCCCATCCTGTCAGCTGCCTGTAAGGCAGCCCTGCTCTTGCTGTTTCCTGACAAAGGCACCAATTTCTGTAAGAGAAACTTATTCTTTCTAGATTGATGTAGACCTGCAATTCCACTGTAACCCAGTGGAGCTCATCTCTGTCAAAGGAGGGAAGGGAGAGAGGGAATGGGGAAGTAACATGTACTTTTCTATAGACCATATACTACTTCTGGTTTTTATCTTTCTAATCCAGAAATTACATTGTCAAAAGAAAAAGCATACCAAGCACTAAAGACTGCAAGAACATCACTGTTCTATCAAGCAACACAGCAGAGGATACAAAGATGAATTCATACTGTAATTCTCTTCCTTACACACTTCACAAAATCCCGAAAATTAGAACTATTAGAACTAAGGGAAGTTGTATTGTACCTTATGCTTCAAGGAGTCTGCTCTTATCTATCAGGATGTATCCTTCTCTGCTTTCATCCAGACTGTTCTGCTAATTGCTGTACATATGGAACTGTCCTCTAACCCTCACTGTACAAGGTAGTAGGATCAGGTGCCCACATGTGTGTAGCAATCCTGTTTTTATGGAGCTCTGTGCAATGCCAGAATCAACCTGCACACATCATTTTAATGGGTCTTTGCAACCCTCTCAGACGACTACTGATTTACACAGAGAAACAAGATCTGTTCCCCGTGCTTTGAAAGACAAGGGCCTGGAACTATAAACCTTTCTTTTTCCCTGGCTACCTTTTTAATTGCTGACAGCATCATCTTAGTGTCTGCAACCATGTGAAGAATTCAGAAAAGCCAGTTGTTCTTCTAAAAAGCACATGTTGACACCCACTAAACATTCAAAAACCTTACTGTGTATGTATATAGACAAAGAATTTTTTTTTTAAATACATCTACTTTTGGATTACCTAATTTCTCTCAATTACAAGAATATGGAGTTGATTTTTTTTTTTGGGTTGTTTTGGGGGAGGTTTTTTTCTGAAATGTTAGTTCTTCTCTTGAGAAAAATGTAAAAGTTTACAAAGCTTGACTGCGATGGTCTTCTTGGGAACAAGGAAATAAAAATTTTGAAAAATTCAAACGTTTAGCATCTTTCTCCTTTTTTACTAGGATTTCAAAAGAAACAGTTTGACTTCACAAATGAAAAGAGAAAGTTCCAGGTAAATAATCTTGTACAGAGAAATAAATTGGTTTGTTGTATCACAAAAAATAACAAAATATGGAATGCAAAAGAATTTACCAATACAATGGGAGGAGGAAAAAAAAACCTTCACAGATGCATACATACAAAAGAAACCCATATACTGTTATTACGGAAAAGAAATCCACCAGAACATGAAGGCCAGGCAGTAAAGAAATAAGAATTATTGTGGAATAAAAGTCAACCAAGACAATCTTTCTCCTCTACCATATAATAAATCTCGAGCATTTCTGAGCAATTCAAAAGGCCTAAGAACAGGAAAAGATATTGACGAGTAATTGGAAAGACAACTTTTTGTGATGCTCTTCATTAACTTCTATTGCAATCTCAAAATCTGTATACCAGCAGGAATCAGAACAGGCTCTAATGTAATTGCCTATTTAGAAAAAACAGGACACTGTAATTACACTTGTTCATGACTAAACATTAGTTTACCATTTAAATCACAGTTTATTACTATTATTCTCAGTGCTACAATTACACAGTCTTCCCGTTCACTTTTTCTCCCCTCCCTTTTCTCAGATGCAGGTACTTGTTAGGAAATGGTAGGCAGACTAATGCCATTCCCCATCCTCTCCAACACTGTACGTGTAACACAATTAACTGATCATTAATAAAAACTGATACAACACGATATCGTTTTGAGCTGCTGTTATGGATTTTGGGTTTTGTAATCTAAGCAATTTTAAACTTGCAGTCTTCTGGACATCCTCGGCAATCAGAAACTTCCATAAGCAAATTACAACTGACTTAAATAGCTATATGAATTATGAACTCATGATTCTTACTAAAGCATGGGTCATTCCAGGTTCTGCTTTTGAAAGAAAAGAGTTAGGAAATAAGATTTGCTAAGGCTCTTCTATACTCCAGTACTTGTAAGCTTTCAGTGCTTCACAGAAAAATTACATATTTAAACAATAAAATTTGTTAACTATTTTTCGTATTATTTTGGCAAGTAACATTCCACTGCTTTGCTATCTTTTTAGTTTAAATGTATAAACACCCCACCTCACTTATTTTCTTGCAAAAATGTATTTTTCCATGCCCTGTTCCTCGGGAAATAAAGAATGTGGTCAATCTGCTTTGCAGGTGTTTTCAACAATGTTCCTTCCCGTGCTATGTTTTCTAAGCCAGATTAACGCAAATTCTTTCAAAGACATTTGTCCTGATGTTGTTTCAGTTTCTGATCTTCTCTTTCTATAAAGATAAAAAACAGGCAGAACACTCCAGTTGAGCTCTCTTCTGCATATTTTCTTACTACTTCAGTATCCTTTGGGAAGTTACTAATGGATTACTTACTAGCTTGTTCCATATCTTTTCATATATTGGCATTTTACTGGCTGTTGTATCTATCCTTTTCTGGACATCTTAAACCTCTCTGCCACCTCCCTCCCAACTTAAGACAGCCACTAAAGTTTCACAGGTTGTTTCAACTTGCTTTTATTTCCTTAGACGAATTCTTACTATAGTTGCTGAGCTGGCTACCTTTGACTATTTCATCAGTTCCCTTTCTTCTAGCCACAACTCTATCCATACAAAATGCACTAAACATTGTAAATTAACCTTTCATTGCGGAGATTGAAGCAAGGATGGGACAGTGGCTTTTTCTCCACACTCCCTCCCCCCCTTTTTTTTTTTAAATTTTTTCTTGTGCAGATGAAGAGACATAAAACTTTTAGGACAACCATGTCCATGTGAGGATAAGAGTACACTTGGTTTATTTTCAGATGCACACTTACATCCTTCCTTTGCTGTCAAGTGAACAAGGAGTGATCAAACAAAAAATGAAATGAGAGGTCTAAAACAACGGGAGCTGACTGTATCAAAGCAGCACAGCTCTTCAAGGACTGCAACTTCCCCTCTGTGCACAGAACATCAGAGATCCTAAGGCACTGTGTAGGGTGCTGTCACCCACTGTCATTTTCATCTTGCACTCATACAGCCATGCAGTACATTAGGTCACTTCCAATACAGCACTAAATATATATGCAGTTGTTAGTGCTACTTGGATGGGTGGAATTATGCCAGCGCCTCATGAACAAGCAATTCAGCCTCAGTCAAACCAACTTCAACTCAGACTAAGTTCAACGTGAACCACAAGAAGACAGGTTTGAAGATCTCCTTCCAAACAATGTGGTCATCTAGAGCAATTCATTTGTCAAACTGTATTCCCTGCCAGGCTTTTGGGTTTCACCTGCTTATAGCTATAACTGAATAGATGTATCTTACTGTAAAGAACAAAAACCTAGCTTGACCTATAAAGGAGCACCTTTCCCATTTCAGTAACAACTTCACATAAAAAGTAGCGATAAATTCAGAGAATGAACCTAGAACAAAGAGAAGGGACAAAGACGTGGGGAGGGGGTTGGCTGACAAACAAAGAAAACCCCCAAAAATACACAAAACACATGCACAAAGAAAACGAACTCTCAGATCTCAAAGCCTGGCATCTGCAGTTTTTGGAAACACAATACAAACAGCTTATCAGTATGGCCATTGCAAGGAACATAAAATACATAATTTCTGCCTGTCTGAAGTCTGGTCCCAACCATCCCCGATCTTTACGGCTCCACTGGTTTGCTGCGGAGCAGAGCTGCCTTCCCAAGATTAAAGGACTTCCAGGTCTCCACGAACCTGCCGGCAGCACACAGTGCCACCTGGCGGGACAACAGCCTTATTACCCGAACCCCCAGACCCCACAGGACATTTCATCAGCTAGTTTCTCGCTTCCAGCCCATTGCCGTAAATGGAACAAAACAGTTGCTTATAAACCCAGCCTTGCCACCAACCAGGGCTGTGCTCAAGGGACATGCCTGCACACACAAGTCATGACAACAAAGAGCACAAGAAAGCTACCCGGAGACAGTATCGTCCCCAGAGCACAGAGATCCGGAGTTGTGGTTCTGATGGAGGTCAACACCTTGCAAACAGCAAGCACAAAGCAGCGTTGCTACCCTGAAGTGCCTCCCCTGAGCAAAGGGAAACACTTGCTGTATGGAATTGGTGTGTTCAGCAGAACAGCTCCGCTCTAACTGTGACCTCGGGGAAGGGCTGGGCTGCTTGGCAACCTCCAAAACATAAGCTTTGGTCATCAGGTTGTATCACCCACCCACCCTGACCATCTTCCAGAAGACTCCAATGTATCAGCCCTCAGCAGCTGGCACTCAGCCCTTTATTAACAAGCAAAAAAATCACCCCACAACCAAAATCAAAGCAAAAACACCTCAGTAGTCACTCTCAAGCAAATCATTCATTTCCTGCAACAGAACTAAAACACCATGAGTTGCCACAAGCATTTGAGGTAGCTGAGGAAAGAGAAATAGATAAGAACGCAGTAACAAAAACAGATAAGAGAAACACGGAAACTTTCTGGAGAAAGCAGGAAGAATGAAGAAGTCTACTACTTTACTTCCAGGAACCACATACTCTTCTCTTTGGTTTTCAGTCCTGTCCTATTTCTCACACACCTATTACAGTCACCCTTGACTCTCAGTTCTCTAAAGGTGTTTTTTAAGTTTTTCTGTTTTACATCTTTGAGAATGGCCAGTGAATAAATAACAAATCACAAAAAATAAAAAGCACACGATACCTGCAAA
>JAYRBT010000082.1:44525910-44557171 GCA_036023395.1 Myiotriccus ornatus
TCTGTTTTACATCTTTGAGAATGGCCAGTGAATAAATAACAAATCACAAAAAATAAAAAGCACACGATACCTGCAAAGGGTCAATTCCAGTGCTGGCTCCCTAAAAGTTGAAGTAAAAAGCAAGGTTCTCTGCAGAAAAGGGCTACAGCACAGAGGCTAAAGTCCAGCCACATGTAATGCAAGAAATCAAAGTTCGTCAAGTTCAGGCTATTCCATGCTAAATACTAATGCATCTTCATTGCTGATTTTGTTATTTGTGACACTGAGATTAGCCACTTAATCAGCTCAACAGGCAGCCAAGAGGCCATGACTACATTAGACTACCTTCTCAGCAGACCCACAAGCCTAAAGCCTAACCATATCCCAGTGATAAAAGCAAGAAAGATGGTCTTTAAATGTTTTTCCAGCAGATATTTCCTGCTTGAAGGAGCCCAGTAGCCTTATTTTCCCCATGCTTTCTGTCCATTTAGATAATGATGGAATGAACTAGTCATTAAAACTGTGAACAGATCCACATAAAAATGAAAAGCAGAGGGAAGAAACTTCAACACCACAATTAGGCTGCTGGTCTACTGAAAAGAAAAACACAGTCTGTAGTCATGCATTATTTGAGCTCTATAGGCCCACACAGACACAGTCATTAAGTATTAACTGAGGTCCAGAATTAAAAATATTTCTTGAGCCTTATTTAGCCATTACTCTGTACGTATGCCTGTAATAGGCAAAACCTCAGAATTTACCATATTCCTTCCTATTCAATCTCAGTTCTGTGATGCCCAGAATGTGGATAACTATACTGAAGTGTTACAAATACTACTGCTGAACTCCAGACTGCACACACACACACTACATGTGTTTAAAGTAAAACAAGCCATTAGTTTTGAGGGTAAAGAAAATTACTTCTAATAAAAACAAAATGTGTTGCCAACTCAGTGACTTGTCCAAAGGGAAAGATTAGGCCTTAGCATTCTTACACATCTCACTGCTGGCTGCAAAGCCAAATTGCTGGAAGAAACACCCTTTAACAACAAAGCTGTCTTGTACCTTTAAAAACTCCGACTCCGCAAACAGCTGTGGCAGCTTCTGCAATGACTGGCATGACATGATTTTGGAATTGCAAATCCTGCCACACCTTTTAAAAAATGTTGTTTAAGGAGTGGTTCTTCTGCCTCTGAACATGGAAAACACTGCATAAGATCCTGTCTTCCATGGGAAAATAAAATAGCTCATGCCGACCTCTTTTGGCTTAGTCAACACACCAGTTAAAGACTGGGATGAAGTTTGGAATGTCAAAGATGAAGCTACTGGAAAGTGCAGTTCCAGTGTGAGGAATGTCACAGTTTACCAGGTTAAAGTCTCCCTAGTTTGGTTCCATCCTACACACACATTCCTGCTGGGTATAAAAGCTGAGACAGATATTGATGATGAGAGTCCACTAAACTATTAGGACCCTACTGTACATTATGTCATAAATTTAAATGAACAGTATTGAAATGTTTCTCCCTGTAGATAAATGTGCCCATACTCACAATTTTTACATTAAACAGAAAATAAAACTTCACCACCATGGTTATTCTTTTAGAGCAAGAACAAAAGCTATTCATGTACCAAATGCATGCTGGCAATGCACTGTTCAGCAGCAGTAAGAATAAACACATTCATTAACCATTAGGTTCTTCCAGCTGCCAAGACAGACTGCGAATGTCTCAAAAACCCATTGATAAATCACAGAGTACGGAAAACCCTGAAAAGCAATTGTCCTGCTTTTGCTTGTTTTTCAGCCCAGCTACAAAATGTGCCTGCTGCTAAACAATGGCTGTCAACAAAGTTTTCACAGAATCACATGCAAAACGTAAGAATGAAGTCTTATGTTGGTTGCTCTTTACAGACACTTACTTTAAATGAAAAATATGTTGCTTCATGATGGACACATACATACACATTGAGGGAGAAAGGTAAAGATGAACTTAGCATCTTATGGAGCTAAATTATGGAATAAAATTATTTTCACATATTTAAATGCATCAATTTAGCTTTTTCATCTTCCTGCACTATTCAGTGCACCACAACAGGAAAACAAAAAATACAAAACAAAAACACAAAACAAAAAAACATCCCCAAAAAACCTACTAGGCACTTGCCTTCAGTTCCTTCTGTGAAGAACCAGCTCAGAACACCGTTGAACACTTACTGCTCTCATTCGTCCCCACCTCAAATAAAGTATGCATTTGGGAATGACAAGTGCTTCCCAAAACAAGGCAAATCTAGGGAAAAAAATCTAAAATATGTCACACTGGACTTCAGTAATTCCCACAATTGCTTTCACAGTGACTCCGGAATTGGTAGTTTACACTACAAAACACGTATTATGCATAATGCTAGGAAGAGGAGCACAAATAAGTAAGAGGACTAGATAACAATAGCAGCAGAATTCTACTTGGGGGAAGACCAATCAGCCAAACATCACCAAACGACAAAAAAATAATTCTTGTGTCGTGGTTTTGCCCACCAGCCAGCCCCTGGGGCTGAGGATGGTTTTGTCCAGGTGGATTTCCGGAGAAAAAGCCAATCAAAAGTTTTAGTAACGCCTCTGCCAATGACATTTTTAAGAAAACGGAAGAGAAACGGGTGGCACAGATGAAATTGGTAGCCATGTAGGAGAGGAGGCAGGCCCCAAGTGGGGTCAGGACTCCCTCCTCCCCCGGCCCTGGGCCAGGGGTAGGTGTGGCACTCTCCTGTAAGAGAGCAGAGAAAAAAAACTTTAGAGAAGGACTGACTGCTTAGATGAGAAACACTACAGAAGGAATTCCGGCAGAGAGATACCAGCCTCCAAGGTCAAAGCTGACAGCAGCAGGAGAGAGAAGAGAAGTTCAAAGTGGGGGGGGGCTGTTTCTCCCCCCTCTCTCGCTCTCTCTCTCTTTCCCTTCAGCAGGGAACAGACTGAAAAATAAATCTCTGCCACTTGTGGAAGATTACTGGGGTGACAAGACCCCCATGCAGCTTGTAGAGGAGCTTACATTGAAGTAAGTAAGCTCGGATGCACAAGGAAGCTGAGACTTCATGAGAAACCTGAAATGAAACAGAGTCCTGTTGGAGGCTGGTAGGCCATGGAGACTTACGCTGGAGCAGAATGGCTCGGGTAAAATGTTGGGATCCAAGTGAGGGATCCATGCTGGTGCTGAAGATTTGTGACCCTGAGAGACAGCAGAGAATGGAAGACCTGTTGTCTAAGAGATGGACTCATGCTGGAGAACTCTATTAAGGACTATTCTCCTGTGGGAAGGGACCCCACAGGAAACAAGGGTGGACTCAAAAGCCATTATCCCCTGTGACTCTGTGGTGAAGATCCACGATAGGCAAGTGTCCCCTTGCAGTCCATGGAAGAGAAGACCTTCAGGGCCTGAGTAACCCCCCAGCCTCCGGTCTTAGCCCAGGAGGGGGGCAGGCCCAGCCCTGAGGCCGACACAGAAAAGAGAGAGAAAGAGTTCCAGCTGCAATGAATCAGAGTTGTCGCCCTCGAAAGACTTTTGAGTGCTGCAAAGTTACTTTAAAGACCTGGAGCTCCGGAAATGGAGAATGAGACTGTTTCTCCTCCTTGAACTGATACAAAGGGGGGAGGGGTATTTCTGTAAACACATAGTACTTTTACCTAATTAAAATTATTGTAGATGTAGTTTTTTAGTTTTTATCTTGCTAGTAATAAACCCCTAATATTATTCTCCCCAATCAGATCTCTTTTGTCTGCATAAACCTTCTCTCAACTTATAGTAATTGTGTGGGGGGTGGGAAAAATTAACCCAGAGCAAACCCACAACACCTTGATAGAATAAAAACATATGCCTGAGATGGAGATTAAGAGGTAGCGTAACAATCTGTCCTAGGAGAGGAATCAGAAAAAAAATCACAAAGTTATTGGAAAAGGGTAAGAGCTGGAAAGCAACTGAAGGGGTGTGTGTGGGGGCAGGGAGGATGGGAGGTGAGGGGAAAGAGAGGACATGCATGAAGCTGACTGACAGTGCACCACAAGTCAGACAGAAAATTCAAAACAGAGACTAGGATGCAGCAGGCACAGAAAATAAGATCGTTCTGTCAGAGTACACTAGAGAGAACTACAGTCAGACTCATAGAATATTTCCAGTCATGCCGAGGGAGCTATCTCATGTTAATAGGACTGTTTAAAATGGCCTCAGAACAGCAGGTGCGCAACTCCTGCTGGTATCCCATGCACCCAAAACAGGACAACCATTGGTACAGCATTTGCCCCATCTCCTGCATGGCAAGAGTAAAGCATTCTGGTAACAACCTGTAATACCTAAGTCCCTATGGAGTTAATCTTGGGGCAATCATACCTTATCACACTTGGAATAGAAGGAATAGAAGGTCAGCCTTTCAAAACAAAAACATGCACCCTAGGGGTCACATACACACACAATGGAATGGGAATTCCATTGGCCCTAGGCATGCCTTTTAAAATACAGTGGTTACGGAAAAAAATGGTCAGAACGACACCACTTATCTGTAGGAGCAGTAAGTTACCAAAATTGGCTGATATTGCCATGAGGAGTAGTAGTTTGGTAGAACGGAATCTCTGTTTCATATGAGAACATATTTAAAGCCTGAATAAGAATACAGAAAGGATAAAAGCCCAGATAAAAGTTTTTGCACCCAAACATTTGTGGGAGATGGTGTGAATGAGGCTTGACAGTAAGAGAAAGTTGGTTTCTCTGGATGTTATGACTACCCCTCACTGCAGTCACTGCAGTAATGTCAAAGTTACACAACCTCCAAGGAAGGTCAAACAATACCAACTCTTCTCAGGGAGACTTCCCTGCTGAAAGAAAAAGAGTTCATGGTTTGATCCCTTTGGTGATGTAACCTTGCTTTTAGAAATTAAAAAAAAAAAAAAATCAACTTGTGTTAACTGCAAACAAAATAAGACAGAGCAGCATATTACCACAAAGAATTTCCCAATAACCCAAGACCTCTCAGGAAATTATCCTGAACACAACAGGCAGAAAACACACTCCTACATGCATTTGGTAAGAGTAATTAGGACAATGAATAAATGAATCATGCAAACTAATGAAGGAGCTAGGCAATTTAAATCACAGTCCATTCATTCTCTCCCTTTTCAGAGAAGGATGAAGGAAACCTACACAGCATATTAAGCAGTTAGCTCTCGAATTACAAAGTACATCATGACAAAATCATTGCAAATAGTGAATATTCAGACGTGCAAAAGCAGACTGAAAGTTAACTTACTGAAGATGGCTGTGTTACGCATGTTTTAAGAGAAACAAAGGAAAAAAACCACACACAAAAAACCTCACAAAAACATCCTGGCAGTCAGACAGTTGTCACAGGAGTAAATCTATACTCCAGTGATACTTCAGACTTCCATCCGCACTGAAACTCCATTTTCGGGGCGGGATTTGTCTCACAGCAGTTGATGGGTAAGAAAGAAAGGCAATCAGACTAAGAGGCTTTCATAATTCACAAAATTGGGACTACTGAGCAACTTAATGATACTCCGTTTTTCATGTCAAGATTATAGCCCTTCCTGCTCTACAAAAAATGGGACAGGGGGTGTGGGGTATGGTGTTAAGACAAAGAAGAAAGCCCCCAACCCTACTTGCTGTTTCTGTCAGTATCTGACTCAAAGTATTCAGGTCTGTGCTGTGATTACAGGAATGACAGATGCCTTTAAAAGCATTTCCACTCCCTTTCTAGCAGAAGGAACACTAGATGGTGCTACATTCGTATTCCTATCTCTACACTCTCCGATGAATGGGAGAAGCAAGAAAAAGAAAAAAAAAGAAAAAAACAACTGGGACATGATAGGTACCTCCCACGCGTAGCAGCAGCGTGTCACTTCCATGCAGTGCTGCCCCACTGTCCACCAACCCTGGGACTTGAGTCTCCTCCTGCCCATTTCCCAACAGGAGCTCCACCATCGATAGCAGTAGAAACTAAGTCAGACTGCATTGACTTTTTCTCTCAAATCTTGCTAACAAAACCCAAAATGAATTATTAAACCCCAAAAAAACTACAGCAGCTACTGAGTCCATTTTCAGGTTTAATGCTGCTAGAAAATATGTGCTCCATCAGCACTTCCACATAACTCTTAAAACATTCATAAACTATTTTTTCTAATTAATCAACTGATCTATTTCGTTTGCCCTTCTATGCTCAAGTTAGCACAGATTCAAAAGCATTTACTTCCATAGCACTTCTTTTACAGCAACTATGAGCTTTGGATAGCTCTACTATGAAATTCAGTGGGAAAGAAGTCTTTTAGAGTGCTGTTCCCCACTCAGACACTGGCTTAAAGAAACTATTCACCACGCTGCTTTTTGTCACCCAGGCCCAACCCTAGGGTGCTCATTCCCTCGGTTATGCCAACATAACTGCTTTTAGGCCACACAGTAGGACAGATCAGAGGTGTGACCTAGCTAAAAGTAACCCTCATCTCTCCTCTGACACAAAAGCAGAGCAAGGATTCTATCCAGACCCGTTGCCCAGATATCTCCAGTTACACTCCCACAGAAATCTGCACAAGCACAATTCTGAGGTGGTTTGGGGACAAAGTGTTTAAGCCAACCCTGTTTCCAAGAAAACACACTTAGCACAATCAGAATGTGCAATGCTCTCAGCTACATTACATCTGCTCTTGGGTCTCAGGCAGGAAAGACTGTGCTGCTGAGAAAGAATGCCAAAGTACCTCTCTACTGCCAGCAAGCAAAAGAGGAAACAAAAGCATCAGCAATAACAGCAAAAAAGGAAACAACATGAATTAAGAATTCTTCAGGCATCAATGGTCTTCTTGAAAAATTAAATTGGAAAGTGTGCACATCATATAATTTATTATTAGATACATTAAAGACATCTTCAATTAATTACCATTAACCGGTTATATTTCAGAGAGCATCACCACACTGTGCCTCAGTTTCCCATCTTTTCTTAAATGTGCTCAAGACTTTATTTGCAAGGATTTTTGCAGTTAACTTTTACAATAGGCTGCAAATGTTAGTCTTAGACTAAAAAAAATAGATTAACAGATTGCTGAATTTGACTTGACTCTAGAATGCATCAAGGCTTGGCATCAGAAGAAAAATTATGGTATGTGCAGACTTGATATGAGCAATTTCTTTCCCACTAAACAGTTTAAAAGTGTTAATAGTGCTAACCTGTCAGTCAGAACTAAACAAAGTCTTCATGTTAAAGCCTCTGACAGTACTTATTCCTCTTCAAATATTTATCTTTATGTTTGTTTTGAGGGTACATGTTGCATACCTGCACATAATACTGACAAAGATCTTGCAGTGGGAGCAAAATCCCTCCCAGCCTTCACCCTCTGACACTTTAAAAAGCTGTCCAAAAAGCTGAAACTCAGAAAAATCCATTACAAAAACAAACAAACAAAAACCCAAAACCAACAAACCAAAACAAACACAAAAACCAACCAATCAACAAAACACTACTATTTCTACAGCTAGTCTTATCATGTTGTCTGCAGGTCACAAACAGTACAAATCTGCTGCTGTAGAACAGCAAATCCATTTAAAAAGCATTATAGGATCAATCTGTAAATGATATTTGGCTGACAACTAAGCTAGAGGAAAGAGATTCAGGCTTGAAGGAATGTGAATTGGCAAGAACATGCACTGACCTCCATTTAATAAAAACAGGTTTAAAAGTTTTAAAAGTAAGAGTTTGTCTTGACTTTCAAGGAACCATAACCAAGAAGGCATCTTGATTCACGAAAGAAGTTGGTTGTCCTGGCTTGTATTCAGGAACAGAAAAACAACAGGGAAGTGGGGGCTGGGGAGGAACGGAAACAGGACACAGACAACAGAACAACTTGCAAGATCCTTTTACAAGGTGTCTGGAAAAGTTATGCTACCAGGAATGCATCTATGTGATGTGTAGTTTCTAGTTTACCTAACAAGCAAATACCTACATGGCAGTCCAACGGCTGACCCTTTCATGAACTAACCAGTTAGATCCATGAAAACAAGGGAGGAGGGATGGTAAGTTTCTTTAAACAAAGGATTTATTTTATGTAGGAGCATACCTGACTGAAAGTGACTCCAGAGTTAATCCTGCTGCTTGTCTTCTCAAGGGAATCAGGATGGACTGGAGAGTACCTCTGCCCTTCTTTCTATTTTCTTTCTTTCAGACTTTCAACCCTTATTAACTACACGGCAGTTGGGCTGAGCTTGCTACTAACACGTCTGTTGATGGTCACCGTTATCTAATTCTCTGACCTACAGACAATTCAGAAAGGCTGAAAGTAACTCAGGATAAATGCATCTGGCAGCCAGTTAGAATGGTCCCAGTCTTATTTCTGTTCTTCTCAGACATCACATTTCTCCCTTCCAAAACCACCGCTGACTCCTCAAACATTCCCAAAAGAACTGACAAGGTCACTTTAAGCTAAGAGAGCGTCCCAGTTCAGACAACAAACCATGCATTTGAAATGGAAACTGCCTGTCATTTCAGAATCGTAACTAAACTGAGTTACAATGATTATTCAAACACAAAAGAATTGCGTCAGCTGACCACATCGCTAGGAATCTAATTATATTTAAAATACCATAGTTCATCACATATTCAATTTATTTATATGAATCTATAATAAGAAGGCATTTAACCTTTCATAAAAGCATGCACATGAAGCTGTTCTCTATACCTTAAGTTTTATTGTTCCAGAACTGATGTGAAAAAAATGAAATGGCTTCGTAAAGCAAAAATATGTACAGGCAAAATGTGACATTAGATCCTATTTATCCCATCTTTTTTCTCCCACAAAGCAATTCTCTAATCAAGACAAAAATCTAAATTATGTTGATCATTAGGACAAGCATTCCCTGAACTTTAGGCTGCAGTGCTTCCTTCCCCTCATCCCTGACTTTATTTTCCAAAACAACTTAAAATGATTCAGCTTCCCAAGTACATAAATATAGTAACCTAGTTTCACAGCTGTCATTGGTCTAGCCTGTTTGCAAGAGCCTTAAACCTTACAAAGTGCTTTCACTGAAAATTCAAGTGCTTGTGAAATCACTTCTTAAAGAAGAAAAAGAAACCATGCACAACACCAGCAGCTTGTCCATGAACCAGATATCCCACCAAGAGCTCGAGAACAGAAGCTTTAACCTCCAAATCCTTCCCAAGATGAAAGATCTGATTGCTTACCAGTAATGGTGCAGGCATCTCTGTACTCTCTGCAGTCTGGCACATCATCTTCCACCCCTTCACTTACATAGTGCTCTTCGTGGATGCCCGTGTCGCAGGCTAGGACTGCATGATTCGACGGCTCCAAAGGAGGCACAGCGCCAGCCAAAGTGCAGTCGTGCAAAGCTGTGGCGTCCAGCTTGGCAGGTTTCACAGGGTTGTACAACGTGCCATCAGGGGGACCAGCACTGAAGACTGGGTCTGGCTGGCACAGGCAGAACTCTTTCTCTTTGCTAGAGTTGGCTTCAAGAAGTCTGCAAAACACGAAAGAAACAAATGTTCAGTTCAAGCCATTCCAAACAGCATAAATTAGAACAGATTGTTCTCTTTTCCTTTAACATTAGTTTAACCTAACAAGTGCAGCAAATACTAAACCCCCAACACTCTTCACAGAGCAGCTGCATATCTCTGCACCTTGCACAGTCATGTAAAGTAGGGAAGTGCTATTCCTTGCACTGTATTACTTACCAACGGCTGATTAAATATCCATATTTAATCATATTTTTGCCTATCCCAACTTGCAGTAAGCACAGTCCCTTCACCTCAGCTTATTCACCAACTTTCTCTCATGTCAGGCAAGCGAAAGCTCTATGTAACCCAGCATGCTGTATGAGCCAGGCCATGCAGACAGACTGCACATCACTGATTGATTTACTGGTACTTTATTAGCATCATAATTTGAAATTGACTGATAGTAAACAATAAAAAAAAATTATTAGAGGCTTATACTATAACCCTACTAGACTTTCTTCTCCCCTATGCCACCCTGCACAGCCTGGTCTCTCACTGCCAGACTGGCAGCTGGCACCTTTGCTCCCTTTACAGAGTACACAGCAAACAGAACTCAAGGTGCACTGAGTTAAGGGGAGTGACCACTAATTGCTACTTCCCAGTGCTTCAGTCTCCAATAGGGAACAATGCTCCTCAAAGCTGGATACTGATGCTCCCAGCAAGGTTAAATTAGCCAGAGAAGCAATGAAGAAAAGCACATTTCCCTCCCCAAAACCTTTTGGTTTTGTGTAAGGGGCTAAAGGCACTGCAATAACTCGTGGTATGGTACTGCTTTTGGTTATCAGCAGTGTAAGGAAAGATGCAAATGCTTATTTCTGCTAGCAAAGGAAAATGGAATCACGCAATTACAGAAAAACAGACCTGGAAAAAACAGACTTGAAAGACCTTATACACATAGTAGCTACAAGGCATAAAGCAGCAGCTGAAGAACAGGCCACACAAGAACACCCAGACTACATGGGAAGAGTAGAAAGACAGCTAGTAAAAAGACACAATTCCACTTCTTTGCAAGCAGAAAGTGCATATGCAAGTGCAGCAACAGAACATGTTATGCTCAGTGCTTCATTGGGAACCAGATATACAACATTTTTCTCAAGAATCCTATGAAAAAGGTTCTCTTTAATCTCTAGGAACATGACCAAATAACTTTATTCTACTGTTCAAGTTACACTCAAGATTTTGACACCTTATTTTCAGACATTTCTAGCCAATAACATTATTGCTTAACTTCATGGCAGTATTTCTAGAAACTCATCGCAAGACTCGAGTATCAGTCTCTAAACTGTCAAGACACAGAAAAGGTGTTCTAGATCTTCTGGAACTAAGCTTCAAAGATATCTTGCAACAAAGTTGTAACACTGCACCAGCATCATCTTTTCTCAAACTATTTTTCCCTTTCAGCACAGGTATAAGAACAAAAAAGCAAAATTCTCTCCCCCTTTCAGAAGCCCTCAACGAGGATATGTTCACACCAAAATCAGAACACCGTAACTGGAAAACAGATGAGCAACACTAACCCATGGAAAAAACACTCTCATACACAAAATGCCATTTTATTAAGTTTTCCTGAATTACAGACATTTGTGTTTCTGCATGGGTTCACTCAACCTGGAAACAGTTCTCACACCCAGAGACTGTATTTTCTAATGATCATAACAGGAATATTATGATAGCTATAGGAATAGCTATAGGAACGTACTAAAGCAAATGACAAATTTATGACACTATCCTCTGATACAAATGCTACTCTACTGTAGCAGCTGCAGGAAGAGAAAGTTTCACTTGAGTGCTTTAACAGAAATTGTTACAGTTCCCCTGCAGAGCATCCATTATTCCTGTGCTATCACAGTACATACTGAAAAGAACAATGGGGTTACTTGTACTGATTACTTTTAAACTGGTCGCCTTTCAAGTGGCTCCTTAGAAATAACAAGAGGGAGATTACTGATATTAGAAATTATTTGCTCAAATGAAGTTGGAATCAAAGTGGCAATCTTCATTTTCCTCTCCACAATGAAGATAGAAACAACCTAAGCTATAAACAAGAAAAAGTACTGGAAATGCACAGACTAACTGATTAGAGGGGCTCTATTTTGTCCTAGCTGTCCTGCTACCGCACATCTGTGAATTACATTTGTTTTGGGAAACTGTTAGATAAGTCTGTTGTTATGAACAAGGGCACGTCTGGGATTAAGTAAATAAAAGTACTAACAGAACTCTTCAGCTTTTCTTACCCGCCTCTACCCTCCTCTCCAAACCCTACCTCAGCAACCTCGGGAAAACAGCAATAGAACAGCACTAGCAAATGAAATAGCACTGAGAATCAAAGTGTGATTTGTGTGTAAAGTCTTCAAGCGAGTTTTGGGAATCTAAGATCTTGTAACTTTTCTGAACAAATGACATTCAACATCTGATATACCTGATCATCTTTACTCATTCATTACTTTTATCTCCCACACAGTCCTCACCAAAGATTCTTTTGGCCAGAACATAACATTCCACTTCGTTTTAGAAGTTGGTGTTGAACGAGTTTTGCCTCTGCCTTCACCCATTTTAACATTCCCTCCACAGAGGTACTATGGAACCAGTTCTCCCCCTCCCATAAGCTGCACTCCAACAGCTTCTGCCATGTCACTTGTTAAGAAAGAATAAACAGAGATACACATTCAGAAACAAAAGTCATCAGTGCTCTTCCTTCACACAACCTGTTTCAGTGTTGGTAACTTATGGAAACTATAAGCAAATAGAGCTTGAAAACACAAAGAAGCAACAAAACCCAACCTCCCAAACAATTCCCACAAGTCAGTCTGCCTGGTCTACTACAAAAACACATGGAACATCTATAGGAGAAAGTCAAATTCTAGATCAAGGAAGAGAATTTGCCTTGATCTTAAACCTCGTATCATGCAGGAAGAAAAGCCAGCACAATTGCATATGTCTGCTTCCTTATTATTTAATATCCTCGATTTCCATACACACTGTGAAGAAATGTTGTTCAGACTCTTACCAAATCCACAGAGGCACTGTTTGCACGGCCTCTCTTGCAAGGCAAATATTACCACCTAATCCAGTGGCACACACTTTTCCTTTAAAGTTGCATCTAATTCTTCCTATTGCAAAAAAGAAACCGCAGCTGAGCAGCGTTTACCAGATTGCCAAAACAGCCATGAAGAGAAACAGACATTGCAGCAACTGCACCCAAGAAACACACAACATTATTATTTTTTAGTCAGTCTCACCTGGATATACAATATTCATACACAAGATGGTACAAATTGTTATTGCGCTGTTTTGTATTTACTCCTTCTGATATCTAAATGAGGATATAAGTTGTTATTGCAGTTTTGTACTTACTCTGACATTCAAACAAGTGCACAGTTTGCAAGTCAGATTATAACTTCTCCTGATGAAAATTCAATGCATTTCATTCTTTCTACTGCATATGCCAAGAGCAGCCTTCATACAGGATTTAAAGAACTCCTCTCTCCTACCTAATATGACATAATTCAGCTTTTGCCTCAGTGGCTGTATTGCACTATTTCTACCAGCCTAAATACAGTGACAGTTTGGGGACAATAAACAGAACTGGGACTAAAGAAATACTTAATTAGGAATGTTTGAACTTAATTCTTCAGTGTAAAACTGTTTGCTGAAATAGCACAATTCCCTTAAGTTTATCATCTAAACCTTTTTAGAACAGGTCAATTTACTCTGAACAACCCCTTATTTGACAGTTGTTTGTTAAAGGCACTCATTTCAACCCTGCACTTCTTAAGAGCAATCACATAAGCACAAAAACTTGCTCCTGCACACCTCCTCTGAAGAATGCTCAGGTTTTTTGGTCTAACCCAATAAATGCTTAAAACAGAGTATCTGCCTGATTCCTATATGAAGATCTTAAATTCTATTTATGGCCAACAGCATTATAATCTGTTAGTACATCTATACAATAGATTGGACTATGACTGCAGTGTAACTAAGACTTGATCAAGAAGTACTTCGGGTACTGACTGTAAGTGTACCTGTGGCAGCTCAGATTCCAAAAGGCAAAAGTTCAAAGCTAACAGACACATTTACATCAGCCAAGATATGAGGAGTTTGAGGTAAAAAAAAAAATCTCCACATCGGTCAGCCTTTTCTGGGTTCTGGACACCAAAAAAGAGTAGTTAACTTTTTTATTTGTAGTGTGTTTTGTGGTGAAAAGGTTGAGTTTCATACACCACAAATTTCATATACAAGCAAAAAAATAAACTATTTGCTTTTTCACAGCCGTTTGAGATAAACTTTTTCTGCATTTAGCATTAAACACATTAAACACTCTAAATCTAAATAGATAAATGACAAAGTAATCCTTCTTCCTCTACCAAAAGCAGAAGAAGATATAGACTTTTTCAGCCATGTGCCTACCCGCAGCCCGGCAATGCCAACAAATACATTTATCTGTAACCCTGCAATATTATTCTTATCACCATCATGGATTGCAGCAACAGCCATTTTCTGCAGTCACAAAACAGCTGGAACTCCTACAACTAATGTGCTATCCAAGGGCCACAAGCTGCACCCTATGGTGATTATTAAGTTTTGAACTATTTTTAGTTACCATCTCAGATTTTGTGACCCAAATAATACTTTTATTTAGTAGTCTAAAATGGCAACTTGGAAACTGCAAACATCTGCCAATTTAAAGAAAGACTTCCTTAATGGAGGCAAAAAATGTCTTTCCAGGACTTCCGACTATAATCTTCCAGGTCATCCTGTTGCCATGCATACTCTCATTCATAATTTAACTCTGCTATTTTGTTTAGAGCAAAAGCAAAACCATTTACTGTGAGTTAGCTGGTTTTCCAGAACAACTCTGGTGCACATGAATCAATTCCCTTTTGAGTAAGAGAATCTGAAAACTCTGCTCCAAGACAGACTTCATATGCTACCTGTTGTCTAACAGGGACATGAAACTTCAGTAACCCCGTGGCTACATCCCTGCAAGGTCATCTGGCGTGTACCTATTAAATTTTCTCCTTCAAGAAGCTTCAAACTGCACAGGTAAGTGGCGACATTAAGCCCAAGGTGACAAGCTAAATCTAATCTAAAGTAACCCACACAAATCAGTAATAAAGATTTCAGAAGCTTCAGTGTTTTGATCTACCCACCCATCCCTACCAATCAAAGTATTTGCTGATTTAGACAGAACCACAGGGTATCAAGGGACTGAGAAAAGTTTCTACTTTTTGCATCTGCCTGGAGCTATTGAGCTCTGATCCTGTATTCTCATTTACTAATTTACTAATTCTTATTTACTAAGTACTGAGAGTTAAACACTTCAGAGGGTTTTAGGGTGTGCAAATTCTTCCCTTTTATGTACTTGCAAGAGTTCCACCAAAAATGTTCTTCCTGTTTTGTACATCACTTTGTAAATCCATGAAACACCTCTGTTTTACTAAGTTGTTTAAAAACAACCCTCAAGCTTCTTATTTACACACACACCAAAAAAACCCCAAACCTTCAGATGCAGAATTCCCCATGTCGACACTGGAGCAAATCAAAGCTAGTTTATATGCCTGTCTAATCTGTGAAACAGATAGCTGGCCTACCCTTGCTATTTGGGAAAATAATTGCCCAAAGCAACCTAATAAGACTTGCTTCAAGCATTCAACTTGGTTATTTCTTTACTAGTTCACATTTTGCATCTACAAAAGTTTGCCTTTTTTTTTAAATTTAAAAACCATTTCTCAGTGGGTGGGTTCAAAAGCCAGTCAAAATGCCTTCTTCCATTTAAACACACTTTGTCAGACTATAAAGAAACAACCATTTGCAGTATGTCTGGCTTTTACACACAGACATATATAAACAGTCACTGTTTAACTTTTAGATAAAGGCTGAATTTTATCCTAAATAATTGACTGAGTTGTTTTAATCTTGTACTGTATTATAGACACTCTCATAAACCATGGGGGTTTAGCTTCTACTCAGAAGCTGCCTTTCAAACATGCAGAATGCTGACTGCTTAGTTAAACCTCCAACTCAAGGGACATAAAGAGGCAAAGTGTCATAGATGAGGGACAGAATGTGAGAAGCAGTTTATTTATCCCCAAAATCATAAACACAAGTACTGCATTTCCCATGTAAAAATTAAAGGGACAAGCATCTTGGACAATGCCAGGCTACATCCTCCTCCAAAATTTTAAAGCCATTCAAGGTCATTTTACAAACATTCTGTCTAAATTTCCTAGTCATATACTACATTTAGACTATATTCCACCCTTTTTGTTTGTTTGGTGTCTTTCTTCTCCTTCATAGAGGGGTTAGGAACTCTTTGGCCTAGCCCAATGCAATCTTGCAGAAAAGTGTCAACACCCAGTGTTTATGTCATGCTATGAAGGATCTTCTCAGGTATATGCCTCCCTAAAGAGAGTCTCTCTCTCTATGAAACCATTAAAGAGCATTTTCAAGCTAGATATTTGAAGGGGTTTTAAAACCAATTTCTATAAAGCCTCATAACTGACAAATATTAAGTTGATGAAGGCATACAAAACCAGAACACCTAGTTGACTGCCAGCGGCATGGTAATGTCATTTGCAATTAAGGAGTCACCACTAGAGAACAGAAGCCAAAACAGCACCAAAAAAACTGCTTAAGCCACAGTATAACCATGTACAGCATAAAATCTTACCCTCCAAAGGTCCCCAAAGCTGCTGCTGTGACCTTGTTTGGCCTTGTTTGACCATTAAGTCATCAATCAAGACACTCATGTTTTCTCAAAAAATAATAAAATCAAAACACCACAAATAATAAGCCTCTTGAAGGATGAAGAAAAAAAAAGAAAGAAAACCACCCCACTGTATTCCACAAACCAAAGTTTCTCACCACAAGGGTTTGGCCTTCAGAAGGAGCCCATCAGTCTGTTCTCCCCTAAGGCCTCGGGACAGTGGAAGTACACTGTGAGACAAGCCCTGGGTTTGACCTTCACAGCTGTGAGGGCACAAGTGCGCTCTCACCCTGCTTTATGTAACACTGCCCCTCTTTGCTCTGAAGTTCCTTCAGGCAAGTATTGCAGGGTTCTATAAATAGTTCTTCCTCATGTAAGGCTCACATTACACTGGGAGCTTTTTACAGCTCCCTCTCCTTTTATTAAATATAGGCCAAAAAAAGTGTCCTCCTCACTTATCCCTTCTCTCAGTGAACAAATAAAACTGATAACAGGTAAAAATAATTAGTGCATTCCCTTTCCTGCAACACATCATGCTACTGGCTGGGAGATCTTAGCTAGACAGGCTGTATACCTGTCTTTGCAAAGGAAGGACTGTTCTACCACCAACAGTAGTACAGAGTGTATGTGAACTGTAGGTGGAGGCAAAGAAGGAATTCTCCTGGAAACTAAGCAAAGGTCAGAGGTATGGCAATGCAAAGTATAAACACCTCAAACATGTACTTCCTTTTCATACCCATGCACGTGCAAGGTGCTCACTGAGGCAGATCAATGCCAGATGGGTCCAAAGGGCATGGACCAATACTTCCTGAAAACGAGGAAAAGATATAACAACTTAAAAAAGCAAAACAAAACAAAAAACAAACCACTAAATAATTTGAGTTTAGGTTGCTGTTGCATTTAGTGTGTATGGAGTCCTGGCTCATACACAGCCAATACGCAAGCTAAAGTACATGAACATCAGCTTCAGTACTTTAACATCATATCTACAGCACATCTCCTCACACTAATAACCAAGAAGGGCAGGCATCAAAGACTTGTCAAAGAGTTTAGGCATGAGGAAAACCTATTACACTAACAGCAAACCAGGTCCTCAAATAATATGGGTGGGAACAGTGATAACAGAAACCTGAAAAGTTCTGGTTATTTACAGACCGCAAGAGCATGAAACTCCCCACTTTTTTACTTCTCCACAAACCTCAAAGACTTTCAAAAGTTTTGGATATAGCTTTTCCACTAGTTGGGAAGAGCTGTGGGATGACCACAATTTCTCTGAACTGCAGCAGAGGAGATAACACCACGGTCTCCACTCTTGAGTCCTGAGCTCACTTCCCATCCACAGGAAGAACCAGCAAGAGCTCTTGACCAGAAGCAGAGCAGAGACGAGAGTCACAAATGCACTACACACACACAAACTAGGTACTAGCAAAGGGAAAACAAAACAAAAAACCCCAAGAACCCACTGAACAGTGCCTGGGCCTAAGACAGCAAGCAGTATGTAAAGATATTCAAACTAAAATGTGTTACCATTCCAAGCTAAAACCCTGACTAGCAAGCCAAGCCATACCTTCTTCCTCAGGACCACAATAAAGAGCAAAGGAAAGCAGTGAAAACAGCCGAAAGACCATGTTAGTATTTTGGTTTCCCACCACCACTACTACTGCTTAATCAAAAATATAATTGACCTAATTGCCAGCAAGTCAGGGCCAAGAGTTTTAGTCAAGTAACTCCAAACAAAGAAAAGACTAGCTCAAACCAAATATTTATCACGGTTTAAAATCTGGGGGGTGTGAATTTTTATCTTGTTTTGCATTATTATTGTTCTTCATCTATTACAGGAGGAATTTTTAATTTTTCCCCCTCCACAATGACCTTTAAGAGTCTACGTAGACTTGGTATGATTTAAATTTTAAAAAAATGCCGCTTCACAAGATTGGAAAAGTGTCATTATTTAAAATTTTAACAGCTGTACTTCTGAAAATATTTACACAAAATATCATGTAACAGAATTAAGACTGCTGTTTTTCTTTACTGTTTCTTATTGCACAGTCAGTGAGAGCAGGAGGGGAATAAAGCTCCTTGCAAATTGCCTTAAAAAAACCCCAAACCAAAACAAACACAAAACTCAAAAAAAAAAAATCAAAACCCACACACTATACCTCCTGTGTCCTGATCCACTTATTTTCAGGCTGAGGTTATGGCTTTGGACTAAGGTGAATAATTATATAAAATCAACAGTCAAATCAAAACCCAGTCTACCGACTAAGGACATCACTTCCCCCCCCTCCCCTCCCCCCAGAAATTAAGAAGTTAAAGTACCCTGTTACTGCTAGAGACAATTTTAAAGATGACTATGGGGAAACTTACCTCCAAGGACAGTCAGACAACCAATTCCTGCTCTGAGTAGGATGCTAAGATGATCTGCTTTGGCTCACTAGCATCACTGGCCCTCATTTCCTGGCAGCAAGCCTTCCCACGTGCTCCAGCAACTGGCACAATCCAGTAAGAACCTCCATCATCTTCAAGGTTGTCTTACAACCCTACACGTGCACAGAGTTCCTCAAAACCTACTCCACAATTTCTTAACTGGCTGTTAATAGATCTGGGCCTCATATCCACTTTCTTTGATTAGGTATACATGGGAGCAACGCTTTCCACCACATACTGTAACGTTTGAGAGGCCATGAGTGAACTGAACCCAGCTCTATCACGAGCTCTATAATCACAGCCCGCTCGCTCTAAAGCTTTGGCTGTGAGAGTGCAGATCACAGCCCTTCTCAGCCAAGAGAAAGCCAGACCTCCAATACTTGTAGATACCTGAGCCTCACGAGTTCACTTTAGGTACCAGTGTTGAGGAGTGACGTAGCAAAGCAATAAATTCCTTAATAACCAGCAGTCCTGGGCCTTACACCAAAGCCTTGGTCACATGGACTTCCCAGCAACTGGGGCATGTGCTGCTGACTAATGAGGGCGCATCTCAACACACACCATTGCAGCTCAGGACTGTTTCCCTTCTGCTCCCCCAGGGGCTCATGGCTACAGCAAAAGAAGGACATTTCACAGCCCTTCTCAAAACACTACAATGTAGTTTAAACACTTCCACAATTACTCTGTCAAGTCGTTTTTCTGCTTCTAAAGTTTGTGTGTAAACATAAAGAATAAAATAGGAAAATAAGAATTTGCTGTTTAGAGGTTGCTCTGTATAATCAGTATATTACCATATACATGTGTCTGTGTTCTTGGGAACCCAGAAATGTTTATCTTAACAACAGGCTGTGGAATTTTAGGAAACTGAGCCAACTATCCATGGCGTAGTGCCATTAAAGACAAAGTCATACAAGCAAAGATTTTAGAAAAGAGTTTTTTAGAATTCCAGGGGCATTAACATGAACATAGCAAGAACAAAGCTGTGATACAGTATTTACACACACACAAAAAACCACCAACCCCAAAAAAACCATAACAGACCATCTCCTTACAAGGGAGAACTACACAAGAACAGAAGGTAGGGGATAAAAATGCAAATTAAATGCAGCACATGCTCAGTTTTTGCTCCATTTTCAGTCTATACTGTCTTACTTAGATACAGAATGACACTGAAATCCAGCATCGTGGCTTCCCCCAAAGGACCACAGAAATAAAAATTTGGATTCACTCAATACAGATGGCTCAAATTGTTCCAAACCATTGGGAAACTGACTTCGGAAAATACTTGCGATAACCACTAAACATGGTGCTTTCTGAAGTTGTCCTTAGATAAATTCCTGTGTGCGTTTACATATTCTCCAAAACACACAACACACAGTACTGGACACTGAACCTCACTTAGTCACCAGAGCAGTAAAAAAGCATTTGACCAAACTGCCCCCTGACAGCTCCTGCTCAGTTGTGAATCTCTACTGATGTAGACCAAAAACTACTTTAAGTGGACTAGACAAGCTGACCTGCTTACCATCAGTCAATTCAGTTCCCACTTATCAGCGTGCCTCATGACTTATTCATATCTTAGCACCCAGCCAGAAAGAATTCTGAATATACCAACAGCCTCAGGCAACCAGCCACCTTTCCATGAGGAAAACCGTTCTTTGACAAACCTTATTCCATCATATCAAGTATTTTATTCTTTGTGTACTCTAAAACTTAATTGGTAGACTAAAATTTCTCTGAAAGCAAAATTTTTCACTGTAGTATTAAAAGCAACCCTTGCCTGGGCAGTAAGAGGAACTGAACTCATTCAGTAGAATATTACAGACACTTGGTAAATGTAAAAGTGCACAGAACAACATGTAGGTTTACAATGTTGGAAAATACAGCATTTGAAGCACTTCTTTATTCAACTGAAAAATATAAAAAAATCTAAAAAATATAAAAATATCACTAATGTTCCCCACCTAAAGCTTAAAAGAAAGCCTCTCTCAAAACATGTATTTTATGATGCTTAGAAATGTCTTCCTTCAAAGTGTTTTTTCATGACCTAACTTGGCAAAGCAATGGTCCTATGAGCCTCAGAACTACAATTAGAATTCATTTTCCTTGACTCATACATACTCTAGCACAAGCAAAGTTATCATTCCCAACACTCAGTTTCCTCAAACTAACGGTAACATTTTAGTCAGCGTTAAGACTGGAACATCATCTGGACTTTAGGCACCCATGGTTACATTTGAGGAAGATGATAAATTTTGACACCATAGGAAGGTATCACTAAAGCCAAATAGTCTATCGCACACTTCTGGCTTGTGCACGATGAAGCAAGCTTCTCTCACGGGAGATGTGAAAGACTCAGATTTGAAGATCAACAGGTAAAATGAAAAGCAAGGCCTACAAGTACAGTGCTGAATATAAGCACAGGATTACCTGAAAGAAACAGATCTCTCTGCCTACTCTGTAAATCCCCTGTGTAGTTTGCTCTTCTGACTGTTATTTGAGCTAAAGAAGTTAAAAAGGAACAAAGATTTGATAAATGAAACCAGTAACATTAAAAACTGCTTTGAGACACACCCTCAATTTTATTATTTAGGCCTTCATTAATTTTCAGTTGTCTGTCCAATATGTTCTTGCAGCAGACCTCAAAGATTTATCATCTCTTTGACTGCAGGAGAGGATATGAAATTCTCCTTGATATTGAAGAAGGTCTGGAGAGCACCTCCTTGCAACTTAGTGCGGCAGACAGGAAAAAAAGAACTTGCGTAGAAAGGGTTGCACATCACATCATTAAAAGAGAGACATTTTAGAAAAAAACCTTTTATATTCTATGTAGGCTTGGACTTACCTGAGACAAAGTCAACCTACTTAACTCCTTTTATGATTCAGGTAGAGAAGCTTTGGATTTAAATTTAGTCATGCTTTAAACATAAGCAAGGTGAAATATTATACTGTATCTGCCTGAGGGCTTGGGGTCCAATAGAATTTTTGGCAAGAAATGCTGAAATAACATTAAAAAGTATATACAATAAAGGCAAAGATCTCCTGGTCATCACTTGCCTCATACAAATAACAGTTTTAGCTTTGTTTAACAAATTCTCAGTCATTCTTTTTTCAGAAGAACACAGCAGTCCAAACAGTTTATGCAGCAGTTCAAGCAAAAGACAAGACTCTATTCTAAAGTGAAAATTGCAGTATCTCCCCTACCAGGATGAAGGGAATTAAACATTGTAGTTGCTCCTAGTACACAGTAGAGATATGGCTACAATAGACCACCCTTATTTCCCTTGCTGTTCCGGATCCAAACTTGGTTTTCAGAAATACACTATTTGTTCACCTGTACCAACTGCAAGGTTCAGCAAAGACAACTCTCAGTTTCTACTAAGAATCATCTTCTGTTCTTCTCTGTAAAATATTCTGCCATCATTCTGAAACTGTCTCTACAATACTCCATCTCTCTTTTGTGTACTTTTATGTCTCCGTAAGGTCCCATGGCTCAGTTTTCATACAACTATCCCTCACCATGGAAACAGAAAAGGAAGAAAAATACAAATGAAGTACGCGCATTCTATTTTTTAAAATATATAAAAATTCATCACCAAAATACAATACTGATATTCATCATTAGGTTGGAATCTCCATGGCCAAAACAGGAAGCACAGATAAGTTTCCCGTGACTCAAGCCTAGTAATAATTCCCTTGTAAACTTCCATCATCACCAACACCAGCAACTGACAGGTCAAGGCCAAAATAAACCACTGTCCTGTAGTTTAAAAAGGCAGCCACCTTTTAACCAGCGGTTAATCCAGCACAGTCCCTCTAGGATAAATGTCTCGGTAGTGACAAGCTGCACCAGAATCTTCCTAGAGCTCTTTGAACAGATACACAGATTTTCATGGTAGGTTTGCAGTTCCACAGCTCATGCCTGTGCTCCTAAGCTGCTGTTCAGCCCAGACTCCACAGGCACCAACACCCACACCAGCTGCCTGCACAGCCCCTGCCCACAGCCCAAAGTATCTCTGTGCAATTTGAGTAAGGCCAACACTTTATCTGCAGGATGAGACAGTGCTGAAACACTCTCTTCCTCGGCCTCACTCTACCTACACTGACTGCAGTAGAAACACGAAGGTTTATTAATAAGCAGGCGGAAAAGGTCAGCAACTTGACTTGGGTCCATGACTTTCTAGGCTAAGATAGTTGCACAGTATGCCAGACGGGTCAAATAAGAGACCAATTCTGCCAGGGCAGACTATGAACCTGCATGGAAACACCACAGAATACACCTGTATGGGCCCCCATAGATTCCGACTGCCAAATGAGTGCTGATAGAGCCAGGTCGATATGGAACAGAAGGGTTTTTTAGAAATGCTACTCATTTCCAACAATTCAGGCTAAATCTATGGTTGGGTAGGAAAACAAGCGTAAAACAAGTCCAGCAACAGACAACAGATCACTTAACAACTGACAGTACACTCTGGGGGGATTTTTTTGTAGTTTCCTCTGTCAAACTTTTGCATAACACTGTTATTTCATAGACTTCCATTCTTCCCCATTCTTTACATTGTGTTCAGACCTGAACACACTGAAGAACAAAGCTGTTCATTAGCTTTTCCAAGGGCCCAACATAGAGATACCAACTTACACTGCAATTAAGAAATGACATAAACCCCAAAAATACAGCTAGAACAAAGACAGTGCAACTACAGTGCACATGTGACTTACTGGCACGGAGTTTGGCTGCAGGTTTCTGAATTCAGACAGATTTTCCTCTTTGCCCTTGCACAAATTTATCCTCATTCAATAAGAAGCCTGGTTTTGCAGTCATGCATCACAACTATGTCCCTGAAGATATATGAATCCATTCTGCTCGGTACTTTGAATTTACTTATTTATTTACAAGTCAGGTTAAAATAACGTAGGACGGGTGTTAGTGCACAGTGGTAGAGTACACTCCTAGAGATGAAGGGAAGAAGGGAATCTGAGCATGCTCTACCCTTGCTCCAAACACATACAAAGTTAATAAAACTGCACAATGCTCCTGGGACATTCACAGTGCAAAATTAAAGCCAACTGGAGTGGACACTGACCCAATCATTTTTATGTTCCTCAGCACAACCATCAGGCTCAGCAAATGCCAAGACGTCTTTAAAACCAAATACTTAACAGTTAGCTACCATAGTACAGTTTGCATTCATTACCAATTCCCCTTGCTGCATGACAAAAGGCACCACCACAGCCACCAGGTTTTAACCACTATGGCCTGTGCTCTTCAGACAAATTACAAACAGTTGTAAAAATAAAACTGAACTTTAGCTGAACGAGTCTGCAAATTACCTAGAGTACATCACATGTTCTACCTGACAGCGGGCAGAAAACACTTTAGTCAACAAAACTGATGTGCCATATGCAGAATTTTCCTATGAACATCCTATACAGACAGAGTTGCACCACTGGATAAAGCTCCCAAAAATCCCAAAACTGCATAAGAAGCATGAAGGTAGGCCACCACACAGTACTGTGAGCAGGACTGATGCTACCAGTCAAAATGAAGAAAGATAACATTCAGCAGGAACCCATCCTGACTGGTCAGAGGAAAGAAAGACAAATGTTTTGAAATTTATTTTCAACTGAGAAAAGGAAAAAAGAAAGTTTTTCCATTTAAGATAAATGACACTACTCTGATACTAAGAGATAGTACGGTGGAACATTTAAAGCCTAACACCAAATAGTAACAAGAAGGAAGGATGATCTTTCACTTCAGCATGCCTGCAAGCCCTCTATTGTACAGAGCATTACCTTATGAACACTGTCAGAACCGACACAGCCCACCTTGCTTTGTCTTTGGTGTCCCACAGCAATGAAATACACATCACTGAAGTGTGTCTCCATGTGGCAGCATTCCCACGTATGTCATTTAGAGAAGCCTCAAACCACTCTGAATCCTATTTGAAATTCTCCACCCACAGATTTTGTTTGCAAAGATAAATGTGAAAGTGAAGAGAAACACATTCACTCAGACACCCACATGGAGACTGACTGTAAGACTGGTGATGACCTTTGATTTTAGCACTAAAACAAAACAAACACTAAAAATAAAAATAAAAAAAGAAAAGGAGGAAGACAAAAAGCACAGCAATGTACTTAGGGGAGTCTCACTAGCTATTCTGACATCCACAAAAACAGGGGCTTTCCTGCCCCAAGTTTATAAGGCAGCACATAAGCACATAAACTGGTGGGCCCTCTTTTGCTTTCTGCTGTTTTCTACCTCAGAAGATTTTTTTTGCATAATAGTTCTAAGAAAAAAATGGATAAAAGTGAAGCTCAAAGAGTTCTATATAAAATTTGAAATATTAAAAAGCTGCTTGTAGCTGAGTATTTCGGTCAAATTAAAGGTTCCACAATTTAAAACTATTTCCTTTTTCAGTATCACTGTTGTCTACATTAGCTTCTCCTGGTTACTGTGCAAAGTCTGGCACAAAAGCAAATGCAAGGCACAAATTAATGTAACTCCTACCTCATCCAAAATATCTCTTAGCCTTTCCACTAACATATAGCAAAGAGCAACACTTCTCAGATTCACTGTATTAAACAGTGTCTGTTGAGATCCAGGCAGCCCTTGAACATCATCACAGTGAAAACTGAAGTTTCCATCCAAGCTTCTACTGATTTTCCCTCAAAAAACACAGACATTATTTCTAGCCAAATGAAAGTGAACAAACCTGACAAAGGTACCTCTTGTTTACAAGTTACCAGGAAATAACACAGTCAAAACAAAAAAAAACACAGTTGGGCATGAAAGGTACCATCTTTTCGCCTCCCATTCCAAACCATTGGCAGCTCCCTTTTACAGCTTTCAGCCAGGGCTCTGTCCCTCAGTGACTCTAGGAGTCTAACCAGACTGCTAAAAATAGCTTCTCAACTACAAGACATGCACATTATCAGCGGAAAACATTTCTGTGAGCCTAGTAACAGCCCCACAGCTTAGTCTGATGACACGAGAGCCTGAAAAGGCTGACTGAAAAATGGCTTGCTGAGTTAGGGAAGCCTTTACCACACGCCCATCCATGCCCATCACAGACAGAACACATTTTTTTTACCCTAGGTGGTAGATACTTTACAGGCAATCTCAGAAAGTTGAGGGGTTTTGCATCATAAGCAATACTGACTGTAAAATCTGAATACTCCAGAAACACATTAATAATTTGAAGTGTACTTAAATATATATTACTTGGCAATTCAGTGGTCTTCCACGATTGATTCTCTGGAAGTCTTCAGAAGTAACATGTAATGATGTATGTAACATTTTGTAGGCAAGCGCAACAATCTCAATATTCAAAGTTATTTTTTACTTTATAAAACAACAATAAAACACACTGGGGGATTAAAAGGCTTGCCCAGGTCACTTTTGTATGGATACCCGTGTTGTGGGTTCTGTCACTTCACTGCATGCTACGATTGCTACAGAAAAATGTGCATGAGACCGTTTACTACCCAAAGTTCTGGGCTAAAGAATTAAAGGCCAGTTATGCAAGGCATTTTTCCATCAAGCCTTGAGAAGGGTGAATAATTCTGACGGCACTTAATGAAACAAAAAGAACATTTTAACATCAAAAATACCCAGTTGTTTGTTCATCTTAAAACAAAAAAAAAAATCATCTTGACTCACAGCATCTGTATTGGCAATTTTTTTAATTCAAAAGGAACTTGCCATCTCTCAGGAAAACACAGAAAAAGTAAGTGAGACTTAGACACTTCATACACAAAACTGCCCCCCCATATTGATGACAAACTTCTGCAACTTCTACCACTGAGTGCTACCAGAGAAGTAGTACTGTGACTTACTTAAAAAGGATGAACAACAGAGTTCTTGTGTCATTACAGCAAAAAACTCTGCAACCAACCACTAAAAGCCTTATTCCCAACCTTATTCTACATGGCTCATCAAAATTATCTTTGTTGACTAAGAACTGAAGTAGTGGAAAAATCACAATCAATTTAAAACATTTTTGAACATGGAAGTGTCCTACTTACTCTGCCTCTGGTTTTGTAAGGATGTTGAGGTATTTCAGTTGTTCACGTGGAGGACAACACTCCAACTTTCATAATGCTACTTCCCAAACTGAATTCTCCGGTTATGAAGTTACAGATCCATAAGTACAATTACATGTCATAAATGGTGATTGCATTAAGGACTGTAATTTTAGCAAGTCTTGGAGTGATATCAACACTACCCACTCCAGACTTTGAACACATGCTTCAGAAGCACTTTTTCTTGATAGTTAAAACTCCTAACTGCTTCTAGACCAACAGTATGATTTTATCCCAAATAAATTTCTGTTAAAAGTTGAAGTGACACTTGAAAACATAATTTTTTTAAAGTAAAGATTTAGAGTGTGGATGGGTTTTTTCCTAAGCCTGATGGAGATTTTAGCAAAGCACAACTTTCCATGGCTACTGTAAACATACAGGGAATCCACTTGTCCGTTTGTTTTTCCCATGACATTTTCATCAGAGGGCAAGTCACATCAGTTACAACTATGACTTTCCTACTGATGTCTCATTAATGACCAGGCAAAAAAAAAGCTTTCTGAACAGAGTTATAAAGTACTGTGCTATTGATGTAATAGTTATAATTTGAAGCTATAGTATTGGGAAACATACAAGTAAATGAGTTCTAAGGCATAACTTCAAAAAAAAAAAAAAGAAAAAGAGTAGAAATTCCAGTGAACTTGAATCTTTCTTTAAGAGAATCTGCCTGATTACAGACTTTGCCATTTCAAGATAAACACATAAACTCACATTTGTTTTCTTTTGTTTTGTTTTACATTGGAAGGAGGGCACTGAGAAGGTCATGCATCTAAATAAACTTACCTGCTTTCCTCTCAACTTCGAGACACCTACCCTACCCTATTTGTCTCTCTCACCACTTCAAGAACATCCCTTATGGGAAAAAAAGGAAAAGCGATGTCCAAGAGTCACCAATGCTTCTCAGCAAGCAGAAGGGTATCCTAACCAGAGCCACTACTTGTTTAGCTTGTTATCAGGAGCAGTACCAAAGAAGTTTACTTAGTAAACTTTCTGACTCCACTGAAACAGAACAAGTGTCAACAGTGAAAGGCCGCTTTTCCTTCCTTCTCCTGTTAAGTTTGGTGTAGTTGTGCAGTAACAGCTGCCGATTTACTGCATTTCCTGAGAACAAAGAGTGGGGTTAAGGGAGGGAACCAAACAAACAATCTGACCAGGAACAAATAAAAATAAGCTCAAGGTCTCTTATATCAATACATGTCTATATTGGAGTTTCCACATGATATCTGAGCTATCTATATTAAGCCTCTCCAGCCAGTCTTCCACTAAATTAAGCTCCTGAGTGGCTTAAAGTTCACATGATTTTTAGAGGCTATCTAGACAGCTATTCTTTCTGCATCTCCTCTACTGAAAGTTTGTCAGCTACATTTTTCACCTTCAGTTCCAGTTCTCCGATGAAAGCTTACATGTATGAAGTCACGTGACATCAGGACTCTTAAAGAAAAAGGATTTCAGAATGAGGTGGGAATCAAAGGCAAAAGTATCACAGTTGATGAGAAAAATAGTTTCAGTATTTGAAAATCTTACAATATGGAAAAAAAGGCAAAATACTCTCCTATCACTTCTAATCCTCAGGTTTTCCCAGTAATTCCTCTATAGCCCTGTGATGACTTGAAGGCAAGCTGTACTACTCAAAGGCCACAAATCCACCTCAGTCTTTAACTTCATATTTGAAATGAGTTGTCTCAGAATAATTCCAGCTGAAGTCCTAGTTGGGAAGGCTAGTAAATGCATTATAAATCAGTCCCAATACCTTCAGTTCTGTTTAAAGACTGAAGTTACTCTGTTTTCTTGCTAGTCTGTAAAGAGTGGAAGTTTTAGTACAGACCTACCATTTGCTTTCATACAAGCTCCCTTCACACCTGTATAACCAAACTGCTCACTGAATGTCTCCCAGTACAGGTCAGCTTCTTATAGCACCTTTCACATAAATTTTATCTGCCTTCCACTTTTCTTCCTAGGACACAGTATACCAGATTTCAAATGCACTCCATTTCATAGCAGCACATATATTAAACAGCAACACCTGGGATACACAAAGCAGAGCATGGAAGGCGGTTTGGGAAGAAGTAAATCTGTTGAAAATACTTCTTTTAACATGTTCCTTCAAAAAGACTGTATCCACAAGAACTGAAAATTACTCAACACCTGTGCAAGGCAGCTGTTCCTCTGTATTTTAGAGATAAATGAAAAACAGTGAGGACAAATTCTGAGCTACCCTTTGAAGCACCTCACTCACTGGAAGCAGACATACCTCAAAGATAAAAGAAGTGTGGGTGAGTAAATACTCACTGTACATTTATATTCTTTATCAGGGGGTGAAACAGGAATTGAGGGGGAAAAAAGTAAGCCATAAGACAGTGAACAAGAACCCATCAGATTATTCCATTTAAGAACACTTTAGATCTAATCCCTGTGAATATGGGCTTCTACTAGAATTTAAGTGCACTTTGGTTGCAACGTAATCCTACCTGCACTAGTGGAGACTGACAAAGGAGAATAAAAGGAACTAACAATAAGGGTATTCTTGATATGAATCTGATACGATGATATCTGGTATCCTGAGAGGAACTCCATCTCTGTCCAACTACAATTACACACCCATTATTTGCAACATCACGTTACAGATGCTAAAAGCTCTAAAAAAACATCTCATTTCCTTCTCTCTGCTTTCCTTCAATAGTCTGAAAATAACTGTAGCACTGAGATTCTTGAGTCTGTTAAGGATTTTAGGTATTGCAGGTGCAGCACATAAAGTTATATATTTTTTAAAGTTTTAAAATGCAAAGGTTTTCATTAAGAAATGTCAGCTTCCTTCAGGTTTGTAAATCCCAGAGCAAGGAACAACTATTATGGGCAACATTCCAAAGCTAAAAAGCTCCCAATGATAGAAATGAGATTTAAACTACCTTGGCTCTGAGTTGAAATGGATTTTGTAACAAAGAGCATGTAAAAATAAAGTTAAACTTGCTTTCTCATTTTAGCTTGATTAGAAGAAGTTGCAAATATTTTTTACAAATTCGACACAGCCAAGAGGTGCAGTAGCAAAAAGAATTTATGAAGAACTGTTCCTCACTTGTTTATAGCACTGAAGATCAAGTTGGGGAGGGGAATCTGAATAGCTTTCCTGCATTCCAACCAACTGGAACAAAAGAATGTAACTCTCCAACAGCAATCTAATATTTCAGAGCCATTAGGTTTTAAAAATAAAATTACTCTTAAAAAAAAAGTTCTAAATATGAAAATAGTTCATATTGCTCATAATTCATGCATTACTTTCTAACCATTTTACTTTTTTTCTGTTTTAAAGTTCTGGTTTAAAATTGAAATACAGATAAGAAAAGCAAACCACATCCAGAAAATAAGCTTAATAAAATGACAACATCCCCAACCCAAGTTATCTTGTGTTTCAAAGGAAACATTCATGTCTAAGCTCCTTACAGTGTAGGAATTTTCATTTTAAAAATAGAATGAAGTCCAGGATACCAGTCAGACAGGCATCACTAATAGCATACTTCAACAAATAGGCTTAGAGTTACCAAATTGTTTCTCAGCATACACAAAAATTAATACACATGGCATACAAATATTGACACATTTCCTGCCTCAGATGCTCCAGAATTGCCAACAGAAATCAGTGACAAATGAATTGTCTTACAAATATAGCACAATACCAGTATTTCAAATAACTGCAATTTCTTTGCAGCTGAAAGTCTGCAAAACTGTGCAAGTAATTCTTCTTGCATTAATCTGCTCCCACCACATTTGTTTAACAATAATATCACAACTTAAAATACCTGATGCCCAAAGCAGTTTCATCTGTAACCTTAAAAATATTCATTATCTCAGATTCCTTCTGCTTTATTCTCAAAAAAATCTTTTGGTGGCAGCATTTTAAATAACACACCAGCTTACTAGGACTAGCATTAGATGTGGAGGCAGGGAGGGAGAACTCAGCCACAGTTAACAGTGACTCTTGACCCGTTCAAGCACAGCAGACTGTCAATACCCGACTTCTGAACATCAAAGCACAAGTTTATTCCCCTGCCCCACCAGACTGAACCTGCATCTGAGAACACAACAGCAGCTCAGCTCAGCACTATTTGAGAAAGACACCAGGCAGGGTTATGCAGTGCAATAGCGGAAAAACAGCATTCAACTAAACTGCTGAGTCAGGGGAAATGAAAATTACTAAAGCAGCGTTTGCCATGTCCCTTTCTTTTGTCCGAATTAACTTAAAACACGGCTAGCAATGCCTCTGCACACACACTGCAAACACACTACAGTCAAAACTACGCTCTAAGAGACGCAAACGGTATTGGGGGATTACAGCTTCGTAGCAGCCACTGCTGTACCTGACTCTCAATTCCTTTTGCTCCTGATCCTCTGGATTCTTCCTTTCTTGTGTCTCCTTTTCCCCTCCAGAATTTCACCATTTGGCTAGCAGGCTCGCTCTAAGTGTCGCTCCTATTTGTGTTTCCCGCACATGAACAGTTCTTGATGTTGTAAGGTCATCTGAAC
>JAYRBT010000082.1:44560832-44579074 GCA_036023395.1 Myiotriccus ornatus
TGGAACGTGTCTCAGCTTTTCAGATGCCCAGGCATAGTCAGTAAACAGCAGATTATTCTCTGAGCAAATGGGCAGAGTAGCAGACTGTCTTAATACTAAAAGTGTAAAATAAGTGGCACAGCTGTAAGCCAAATACAGACAAAGTGCAGAATTTTTATACAGAAATGTAAGATCTTGCAAAAATCAGCTTGAGCAATGTAACACAGGAACTGTTTCACTTTCCTCCTCATCTAATGGACATTTGTGGTCTAGTATTAAAAGAAGTTAAAAGCAACTCAACCTCAGAAATAAGACTAAAACAAAAGCAGCTTGTTCCCCTAATATTCCTTTTCTGCCTTGGCAATCCTACACCATGAAAAACAAAACCCAAAGCAACCACCATCCCCACCCCCACAAAAAGCACACAAACTGAAGAAAAACACACAGGCCTTTTACCAATCTGCACAACATATAGAGAAAAAAACCCCCGGGGACAGAAGTAGAAAGCAACAGATTACAAAACATCACTCCCTCCCTCTGTCTTGTATGTTATCCCTATAGCAGTACCCAACTCACCTCCATCAATAAGTTACACAAAAAGGTCACCCAGCTGAATTCATTCAGATACCAGCAGGGAAAGTTTTACTAAGGATTAGAATATACCAAAGAAACGCTGAGGCCTCCTCCCCACACCGTGTGCTCAGTACACATCTCCACACTATACGAGACACCAGGAGCTGCGTGTCTCCACATGATGAGTCAAGTAAACAAGTGGTTTCCAGTTTGAATCAACTACTGTGGGTCATTCTTCATATCTAAAGATGGAAAGAACAAATTCTTCCTTACTCTGGAGCGTGCACATTTTCTTCCTTTGAAATACATCAAACAATTCATACCTAGGTTTTACAACATATACTAGCAGGAACAGAGCGGGAAGATTACATTTAAGAGGAACTTTACCATTCCACATTAACACGAAAGGCAGCGTAGAAGACAAGCAGTGATGCTTACGTCATGTATCTGAATGAAAACAGCTTTTAGGAAAAAGAGGAAAGAAGGAAACTTTAGTGATTATTAATTAAGAGAGTTCAGCACACATTTGATAGACTTGCACAGGCATCCATGCCAGGGACCCGCAGGGACTGGCTGAGGAACAGAGATCAGAGCCAGGTACAGCCTACAGTAACAAGCAGCAGCTGCAGAAGGCTGCATCAAACATTCAGTACATCTGCCTCTATCCACACGGGAGCCTCCTGTTCCAGATGGCAAACAGGTACTGAAGACTGCACGGCTTTTTTACTGAAATCAGTTTAAAGAAAGGCAGACAGCACAAACTGAATAGATAGTCAGCTGGTTTGAAAGAAGGACTGGCTTGGTGTCATCCCGATTATGCTAAGAGCCCCCAAAATACTGTCAGGAGGTTCCCAGAAGAAAAGCAGACAGCATGCATATGCTATCCCTCCCTCAGGCCCAAATTCCCTCTGCCTCCAAATCTGTTCTGAAATACTGGTTGTAACTATTAAAACCAAACCATTTCAGAATAGATGTCAGACTAAAACCAAAGATAAGTTTTCAATATTTATGCTTTCACCCATAATTCCACAAAAAATTAAGATAAGTGTGATTTTGGGAGCAAATAACACGAGAACTCAGCTTATGCTTGTATTTTAACATTATTTAAGACAATTCCAGCAAATCCCTGTATGCCTCTAGGCAGCCTAACCCTTTGTTCAGCTTGCATCTGTCAATCCAAAACACTAAACTGATCCCTTAATTTTTCAAATATCACCACCTAACCATCAGGATTGTTAAGAGTGAGTTTATCTAGCAGTCAAGTCAACCAAAGGTCCAATTATTCCCTCAATTACAGTCTAGTAAATCCAGTTAGTATAGCTGCACTACTTTGGATTTACACCAGAGCAACAGTACAGCGCAGTAGAGTATAAAACTAAAAGCTACTAACTAAAAGACAATTTAAATTAACATTTTTTCTGCTTAAGTTTAAACTTTTTGGTTGGCTGGGACTTGTAAACAAAAAGTCCCCACCAAGTAAAGTATCCCTATCAGTGAGACAAGCTAAGCTAAATTACTCATACTCCAACAATCCTATGTAACCACACATACCCACGGAACATCTAACCTCTCCGTTTGACAGCCCAGTGTTGTATTCAGATATGGCACCATTTAATTATGAACTGGATTGCTAGGAGAGAATAGGACAGTTAACTTACTGCTGTTTAATGAGCACGCTCTTGTTAGTTGTGAATACATTCACTGTACTCATTAAATCAGGAGGCACTGGGGTTCTGAATACATCATTAAAAGGATCCAGGAATGCTGCTGCTTTGTTCAGCATGACTACATGCTCTGCTTGACAGTTGGAAAACAAGCAAGAAATATAAGCCCCTTCCTGTTGGGCCAGCAGATCTAATTTTAAACTAGGACGAGGGAGAGAGAGTGGGAGATTTGCTTCTTCAGAGCTTCACTCATTTAGAACACAAATTTCTCTTCCTACTGCTGACTTGATGCAGTAACAAGCTCAATACTGTAAGACAGCAATAAAAAGAAGTGCCTTACTACTTGGGGAAGTAAGGGAGGGTACCTAAAAAAAGTTTAAAAATAAACAAACCCATAGCCCATTTTCAATACACTCAAGGAGCAGGAGTGTACACTAATCTATCAGCCTGCCAATTAGCAAAATGAACCTTCATAAAACACATACACACATAACATGTGCCCCTAACATGGCACTTCCCACACTATTTACAATATACTGATTAAGGCTGAAGAGGGAATGAAACTGGCCAGTAGGCTCCTGTACATTCCCACAGAGGAGATTTAGAACATATGTTCAGTGAGAGGATGAGTTTTCTTCCATTACTGACAAAGATACACACCCACATGAGAACCTACATGTCTACACCATTCTAGAGTTACAGGGAAATTAATACATAATTGGCAACTGTTCAGCTCAAACTCATTGCATGGAAGCATTTTTTACCAAATGAGGTATGTGAACCAACATCACTGATGGCATCACTGGAGCTGCAGAGAATCCTGGAAGATTTAACAAGCACAAGTGCTTCCTCTAGCACATCCTTGGGAGGGGAAAGTGGATTTCTGAAACACGTTTATAACAAGCCTTCCTTCTCCTCTCCTCCTACCTTATGCACAGAAAATTGGTGGGGGGGAAGGGGGCAGAGCTGACCAGGACTTAATACTCTCAGTGAAAGGCTGTGCAAGACTCAACCACTTTAATCCAAGCAATTATTTTTCAGTTACAAAGCTGTTGATACTGTAAGAAGCCACATAAATACTGGATTCTAGTCAAACAAAGAGTGCCACCTATGAAACCAAGCTTAATACCACAAGCACATTTACCCCAGTGTGTAAATGTGTTCCCATCATGCAGACATGACAGCTCACCTCTTACCTGGGAAAAACATGTTCTAACCAGTCATATTACCACATTAGGACTTTATTTGCTCCAGGCTTCAGAGCTCATCAAGATCCCAATTTTCTTAGTTTTGCCAACAAAATAATCTTCAGGAAAAAAATCCTTCTGATTAAGCAGTCAGGCTTAATGCAACATGCCATGACTAATCCTCTTAAATTTTCTCTGGATCCCACACTGTAATCTCAGTAACACAGGAGAAACTGTTCTTTTCGTAAGAGTTATGTGACTGTGTGGACTGTCACAACCTTACTCATTTAGCAATTGATTACTCAGTGCTACCAACCAGAGTTATCAACACCTGGGTTTCAGCACATGATCCAGCTCACCTGGGGCACAAGCACACAGCAGTACTCTCAAATGATTAGGTCTGAGCTGTAAGGCAGCAGTCACCCACATCAACCACCAAAGACTTCTGGGGTCACATCCCACTGCTCTCCACAGTGCAGTACACAGACGCACTTAGTTCTTTTATACCATATTGTGGAGCCTAAAGAATTACCTGGGTCTCCAAGGGTTTAAAGTATTAGAAAGTTATTACATCATTACTAGAAGGTAGAAAGTTTAGGGATAGGGGGATAAAAAAGGGAATCACAGTCAGACTAGACCTAGAGATGTATCTCTTAGCAGGAATACGCTGGGGTCATAGCATTTGATTAAAATTCCAGTTCAGTGACTTAAGAAGAATAAAAACCTCCACCTATTAGGTCATCGACACTGTTTTCTTCGTGTCAAATAAAACAATGCAAAGAATGAGTATTCAGATTTTCTGATCAATCATATGGTCTGTACCTATAATATTCTGAAAGGAACATGCACAGGGAAAATCCATGCAAAAGGCATGAGAGCCTCAATAAGAAATGTATGTTTGATTGTTTAATTTGGGTCCCATTCTCTTTAATCATTCTAAATAGCTTTGTATGAGAGAGCTGTCTGATTAGTGTTAGGAAGCTGAGAGATACATATATAAAATAAAAACTTACCAAGTGTTGCATTTTTCTTCCCTTTGTGCTTAACACAGGGCAACTCCTGCACAATCTCAGCTGGTTTAACTCAAAAAAATCACCATGCACTTCAATGACAGAAAGGAAAAGATGATGTATAGGGAATTGTTGAAACATTTGTTGTTCTGCTTAGCAACAACACACTTACATGGCTAAAAAACCCACAACACAGGAGATAGAGAGGCATACTTGTTACCTATTATAAATAGTTTGCATTCTTCAGGTCCTTAGATACTTTTGGTCTGCCATTTAGTCAGACTTGCATCTTCCCAGTAGATACCTCCCTTCCGCATTTTGTACAACACAGCATATCAGAAGTCCACACACTACTAAGAAGCTTGTGGGTTTTATTTTAAGGATATTTAAACTGGTTAACTGTCTTCCAGTGGGGACACAAATTACACATTCAAAACAAGACACACACTCTTTTTTTGTGTTGTCACAGAAGAAAAAACATGTTTTTCTTCGTGCTATGTGCTGTATCACTGTGACATAATCAGGCACAATCAGCAGACTTTAATCTCATTATTAATACCTCTTTGCTCTATGTATATTACATCTCCTCTTGTTTCTCATCAACAACATTCAAAATCTTCGCAGGAACAGCTTTGCATTAAATACATACACAAAAAGTAATACAAGGGCCCTGTCTAAAGAGTGGGGTTAATAAAAACAGAAAATAAAACGTGAATGGCAAAACATGTGCACTTCCAAACTTGAGTCCTGGCTTACCCCTCAAGTCCTCCTTCTCAAGCAAAGCAATTGTATTTGTTCTCGTATGAACACAATTTTTTTCTTGATTCAAATACTTCAGACTGATTTTTAATACACTAAAGTTAACACAAATATCTTGTCCAGCTACTTGGTTGGGGGGGGAGGGCAAAAATCTGTTTGTTGCATGGAAAAACAATTTCTCAGACGTTTCTTTTTCCATGTATTCCACTGAACCATATGTGGGGGCTGGAAGAGAGCCTAAGAACATCTGCCACAGACTTTAAAACCCCTAATAATAGCACAGCTGGTGTCCCCAGCCTAATGGTCTCAGCACAGACTCATGTGACCACTCCTGACTGGCCCCCAACCCAGGCAAAGTGCAGAAATGCTCAAAGGTTGGACATCATTCATTCTAAACTCGATTTGCATTTCACTAAAGAACAAACACAGAAAGCAAGTTGAAATCCTTGCATTTCAAGCAGTTCAACAGTCACTGAATCCATAGGATTCCCACAGGATTTCCTCCTGCTCCTTTCATTAAATTCCAATTTAGCAGAGCACTCCTTATTCCATAAAATAAAGCTCCTCAAGAAAATCTCACTGATCCAGGGTTAGACACATAAAATGTTTAACTGCACTTAACTATACTGCAGAGGTGGTGTTTGGGTTTTTTGTCCCACTAAACTCATGGACTACTTTAATTCCTGTCCATTTAGTTTACTTACAAACAGATATTTCTACCAGCTTTCCTTTAATCATGTTTAAAAGCACTGGGTTTTAGAGGTGAAAACCCATATTTCAAACAGGAAAAAAAAAAAAGGGAGAAGAGCACGGAACTCAGGATGTGAAAATATGTTTTAGCTCACACAGAGTCAGCATTGGGGATTAACAGGTATTTGTCACACAGATGTTTTAGGGAAATGTCTGCGATTTCCCATGCCCAAAGGATGAAGGTGGGAACAAAGAAAGCAATGTTTGCATGGGGGTGAGGTGCCTGAGACTTTCATTGCACTCCAGTCCACACTCTGCCCCCTTTACTGTTTCCTCTATAAAAAAAGGAGGTAGCTTTCAGTAGTCAACAGGCACAAGTTCACTTTATTATTTAATGTAACATGTGGAGGTGGGCCCAGGAAAGCCATGTTCAGTCACTAGCAAAGCACGAAGAGGTGGCTATCATAGCAAATTGCTGTATCCACAGTAACAACGCACTGAATACTGAGCTACAAATTCCAAGAACAACCCATTTAATTGGACTAATCTAAAATGCCAATGTGACACTAACATCCTCATCAGAAAACATTTTCATTCTTATTTCTCATGAGGGAGAGAGGGGAGACAAACCCAAAAGCAGAGAAAGGCAATACTTTGTAAATTCCCACACTGTCCAGCAATGTTGGCCCACTTTAAAATAAGAGACATTTAACAGATAATCGCTCTTAATTTGTACCACATCACTGAACAACAAAGGAAAAAGGAAAATACAGAGCAAGTTACTTTCTAGTTTTGTATAAAAGCACCAAAGTCTGAGAAAGGAAAACACGCTAGACCAAACCAGTTACAGTAATCAGTTTGGCTGTGACAAACATACTTACAGCCATGCATAAGTTATCTGCCTTACTCCTCCTCCTAGCCCTCTATTTGATCCATAACTTCTCTCAGAGCTGTAAGATCAAGGTAAATTTTAAGTAGCATTTTTAAATCAAGTCTCATAATCAGGCTATTAAACTACACACATGCACTTATTTCTGACTTAACTATGAATAAAGATGTATTTTAAGAAACAAGGAAAATTGTCCCACCTTTTCAAACAAAATCTAAATATAATCAAGAACTATGCCAGAGGAGAAACAAAAACCTGGAGTAAAAGAGCCTCTATTAAAAGAAAAGATACAGCCGCAAACAACATCAGCTTGATGGTGAATTCTTAATTCTAAGAACTGTACAACACAGCGACCTACAGAAAGCTGTATTTATGTGGCCGTGCTGTAGATTTCTGACTGCAGATAAGGCAAACCCGCTTCATTCCCACCTGACACTGCAACTGGGGAGTTAACTGTGCGACGGCAGCAACAGCTGTGCCCCAAGCGCTGACAGTGGCTGTAGCAAATATCTGGGCTGGCACCAGCAATGAATTACACTGCTTTTTAAAAATAAATTTGACATCAGACACACTAAAGAAGTCGACTGTTGCTGTGCTGTTGCTTGTGTAACAGATACAGTAACTTATACATATAAGACACATGACTCCCCTCAACTAGGCAGAGAAGGCTGCTGTTCACAAAACAAGCCTGATCTCTCAGGGGCACAAACAATTTGCAAAGTTCTCCTGCGTTAGTCAGCCCTTAACTTCTGTCTTGGAGGGGGCACATGACTACTGTTGTCTCCAAATTTTTCCTCCTCACTTGCTCGAGGCTCAAACTTCACTTCCCTTTATCTCTGGTGCTACATGCTGTAGCTCCAAGCCCCCGGTGACAGAAAGCAGGTAAAGACAAGGAGTCCTTAGAAGGGGGTTGATACACCCTATGCTTCAAAGAGACAGATCCGAGCTGTCTGCACTGTTTCATTTATTACAACCATATCTTCATAAATTTACAGGTGCTCAGCCTTACTCTGCCCATGAGATCAAGCTACTGATCAGGAAAAGGCCAGGAATCTTAACCTGCATGCTTTCTAGCCCATCTGTATGCTGCGTCCTTCCTCTCAGCATTTTGTAATTTATCCAGAAAACAGTTTTCTCTTCCTGAGTATTTAAACATGTGCCTTTATTGAGCAGTTGTCCTGACAGAACCTGTATTTTTCTATTCAGGAAGCTACAGGCTAGGGTGTAAGACAAATAAGGCTGTCAGAGGACAAAGACACAATGCAAACATTGTATAACTGCAAAGTACAGTCATAGATAGACATAGTTACCACAACCTGCAATAATTCCTGCTTGGCCTGATTCCCTTCTCTCTGGAAATATGTCTCTGACGGTACTGCTGCACACAGTCTGAAGAAGACTGGGGGTGGATGGGGGAGCTGTTATAACATGATAAACTAATCACAGAGCTCATAAATAACATCAGATTTCAGGCACAAGAAGTTATAAAGTAGACTAGAGGCCTTCCAAACCACAACACAGCTTGGTTAATGAGACAGTCCCCTACTTTACACACCCTTCATGTTCAGAGTTACAGTTTGATTCATGCCAGTTAGCATTTATATAAAGAGGTGATAGGTTCCAATGAAAGTGATTTGGCTAAACTTAGCTCAAACAGTAACAAAACCCTTGAAGCGCACAACATGTAATAATTACATATATCACTATCTCTAAATCTTGTGCTACGTAATATCTCCATCTTGAATAAGTACCAAAGAAGAGTTAACAAAAGTTGATAGCACACTCACATTAGTGCAACTTTGTACTGAGTTGGGCATATGCCCTATACAAGAAGCAAAACTTGAACAAAATACCCAAGACAAAACCACTAGGCTCAGCTGCAGTTACCAGCACTGAGCTGAAACAGGTTAACAGACTAAATCTGCCCTCCTGTTTACAACACCTCCCAAGCAACCTCTCTCATTTGCAAACCCACCCTTCTAGGTGCAAATGGTAACTAGCCCAAGTTGTGTCAGTGTTGCCAAGAGATACATTTTTGCTCCTTTCCTACCTTCTTCTGGTTTAAGGTGCACATGTACTTTACCACAAAGTATCTTACCCCAGGGCACAATGAAAAAACGGAAGCATCAATGCTTAAGTATTAAAAGAGCCACTTGAAAGTGCAGAAGACGGAGTTATTTCATGCTCTCATTTGCTTTTTGATCATTTGCAAGTATGCAATTCCAAAAGCTCCAAACACGGTAAATCAAACATACACTGGGCAGACCTCAGTGAGCTCTCTTAACCTGAAGGTCATATTGTCAGCACTACAAATGTGGAAGCAGCTGCTGACATTTTGACACAGTCCTATATTGCAGAGTACAATATCCAAAAGACTGTACTTCAAAGACATATTTGAGGTGTCAAAGATTCCAGACGCTGCCAAGGATTCCAGACTCTTCTACCTCCACAGCTGAGATAATGTACATACCACCTATACTCAGCCAGGTCATGCTATTGTATCCAATAGCAGTGGATTTAGGATTTTTGTTCTGTTTTTAATTGAAAAGTAAAAAATTCAGAGGTCAATATAGGCTCCCAAAACAAAATACTGGCCGTTTTGGACCAAACATCATGTCTTATAACGTAATAGATCCTTCAAAATTATACTCCCCCACCCTCAAAACACACCTGACCACCCAATCACTGTATTCCTTTCTCCTTCTCCACCTTTTTCACTTCAGGCAGGCTAAGGGGGATCTTGGCACAAAAAAGCAACAAGTAACAACATGTTGAACCGTTGTGACTCTAGTGTAAATACCAAACTATGCTAAACCTACACTCATTTTCTTGTCTCCTGCAATTCTTTCCCGAAAGAGCAAAGATAATCCTCAAGACACAAAATAAGGAACCAACCAACTCCTTTAAAATCAATAATCCACATCTTCGTGGTTTGAACTTTAATCAAGGAACCACTCCTGAGTTACAAGGCCATATCCTGCTTCTCATAATTGATAGGCTTTTACATCTGTAAATATGTTTCCAACTTCTATTCAAATCTATTCTCCCAAATGTTACTGAATCCTCTATTTCAGAAATACCTTTTTTTAGATCAGTTTTAACAGGCACTTCATGAATTTTTTGTTACACATGCAAGACAGTTAGGTAGCATAACTTCTTTTGGCCACCACAGCATTTTCCTGGTATCTTCTGTGAAAAAATATTTAGAAAAAAAATCTATAAAATAATTATTTGGGTTTTCTTTAAGAGCTAAACCTTAACTAAGAACTCACATGCATTTTATAATTTCCATTTAATCTTGCTTGCTAATTTTTCTCTTTCAAATGCTCTTGATACCAAGAACTTTATAAAGCATTACTTAAAGCTTGGGGAAAAAAAAAAAAAAAAAAATTCCTCTCTTGGAGCTCTTAACTGCGTAATAAAGGAAACTCTGTAATACTTGACATACAACACAAAGCCAGAGAAAAAGATTGCTTAAAAACAACAACAAAACAAACAAACAAAAAAACCCAAACAAAAACCCAAACAAAAAAAAAACGGGGAGACAAAATAGAAGACTTGCCAAAATGTCAGAATTCATAAAAGATGCTTGCAAATGTCTTCAGTGCCCTTAAAGAAAAAAAAAATGCTTTAATATCCTGATATCCCAAAATCCTTTCACTTTTCCGGTGGTTAACTGACAATAACATTGAACAACGCGTTGTCCAAAACAGTCCCTCCCAAAGTCCATTCTTTAGCTTCACATATACCGAGTTACAAGTTGGCACACGGCTGTATATGTTTCCTATCACAAAACAAACAATAGTTTCCAGTTAGAAATCAGGACAATCAGGAATCACCAGTTCCCATTCAGAAGAGAATTTAATTACCTGTTGTAGGATTCACATCAGAGCTAGAAGCCCTGTTCATGCTTTCCTGGTATCTTAATAAGTATTTTATAGCTGTTCAGTCATAAGGGTTCACTAATTAAGAAAAACACCCAAAAAAGTTTCATTACCCACATTATAATTGCAGCTTGCTTACCTTCTCCAGGAAGGATCTGAGAAACAAAGAAGAGAACACAGAATTACATCTGCTATAACAAGTCATGTTACAAACTGATCATTTTCCTGACTGTGCAGCCCCTCCTATTTCCTCTTACTCATTTCTCCTGCTACAACATTATATCATGTCTTTATCTCCAAGTTATTCCAGCTGGTCATAGGATCAAAACAATAGGCTTGCTCCTAGGTGCATTTAGGAATTTCCTCTCAGCCTTCTTGACAAGGTAATTAGTGCTAATTTACCAGATAACAGAAACAATTCCCCCCATGCAATTCTGCTAATCAAGATTACTAAAATGATGTTGGCGGCTTTCTTTCATTTAAAAACATACAAATAAAAATACCCAAAACAAAACAAAAAAACTCCAACAAACCACAAAACAAAAACTCCCACACACTTAACAAATCACACAATTTTGACAACATTAACTGTTATTTTTAAAGACACCTACGTAACCTAGTGCACATATGTTTAATACAAGGTGTGGTATACACACTAAAGCAAAATTAAACACCAATTGGCCTTGCCTGCGCATTCCTGCGTTGCCTTTATGCCATCTCCATCATTCATCTTTCCCTAAGAAAGACAAACTAGTAAAAAACTAAAACGAAAAAAATAAACCAAGTTTTTCAAACCATGTTTTTCCCATTTGCCTCCCTGGCTTATTTCCCAATGGGTAACAGTCAGCATGAAAGATCTGTGGACAAAGCAGTACAACACACAGCTCGTGACAAGGCAGGACTATCCCCACCAGAGATGGCAAACTGTGAGACCAGGTTAATCTGGCTGTAAAAGCAGAGCCTTCAGGCACACACTTTCCCAACCACCTCCAGCTAATATTAGTGTAGGCTGTCCTGAGAACACACTCTCACCCTACTGCACACTTACACTGAAGTCACATATCCCTGTCACTTCTTTTTGCTCACAGAGACATTGGTTCTTCTACTACTCCACCTCTGTGTGACCAGGAATGCAACCTGATTGGAAAGGTTAAGCCAAGGGGATGGCAGAGTCAAACCACTAAACCAAGGCACTGTGTTGGCTTCAGCTGTGAGGATTTTCAAATATTGGTGTTGTAATGCTATCTTCCAAGTTTCACTGCCATGAGAACAGCAATCCCTGGTGGGTCTCAAACCATCAATACTTCCACTAGCTGGTGTGTGTGCTTAATAGTGACACCAGAGGGGTGAGGGAAACCACTAGGTGAGTGCCCAGAGCCAGAATTTACAGATCCTACACTGATGCTGAGAGGCTGACTGACAACAGAAAAGCCAAGAAACAGTTTTGTTCTTGCTGAATTCATGCCTATCAGAAGAGCAGCGCTGTGCTAGCTTTACAAATCCAAGAAATAATCCATTTAGTCTGTAATAATCCATTATTAGTTGGTTGAAAGGAAGAAAGGTCAGCTTTAATCCACAAAAGAGTTACCTAAATTTGTTTTTCTTTAAAGACAGAAATACCCCTAGGAACAAACCAGAAAAGATTCCTGTCCTTTTATCCAAGACAAAAATCATATTTCCCTCTTCTCCTTCCTGCTATTCAGTATAATAGTACAGAGGGACACCAAGAAAGCCTTCAGTTTTTTTCCTTTATGTCAACATACAGCAGGTGTCCTCTGAAAGTTGATAAATAGTATAAAATGGGTGCAGTGTTTACTCTTGGAGGGCGGATGTTACTAAGTCAGGCTCAAGAAACCAAGACTCTGACTTATCTTGAACATTCACCAATGAGCAAAGTGAGATGACTGTGCGTCTTGGAAGTTCTGTTCCCAGCCTGTGAAATCTCCGACTCCACTTCTGAACGCTGATCTTTTTCATAGCAATGCCTTAGGATTAGATTAATAGCCCATCAGTTCTACTGAAGGCAAAAAGAACTTAAATATCACTAAAATAGCTATTGCAACAGTAGCACCGTCTTATCCTGCACAACCCACCTGCCAGACATGTATTTAAAATTTCTGTAAAATGCACTCAAATTACCTGAGCAAGTCATACACTCTTCAGGGAAAGGAGTCTTCTGGCTCACCTGGAGTTTTCCTTCTGTAAGAGGACTAATAATGTATACTAACAACCTTAGGCATGTAGGGAAAAAAGGTGCAGGTGTAGCACATGTCTACTGAGGTGGTTACCTATCTCACATACTCTATCCCGTCAGGTCCTAAATAGCTACAGAGTGTGTCAAACCATTGATTTCAAGAGACTGACAGAGAGACTCACAAGAACTGGATTCAATTGTAGTACTGGCACCAATTCCGGAATTACCTCAGTCAAATGTTTTGATCTTGCTGCCCCCTTCACCCATTGCAAAGTAACAGAAGACTGATTTTTGTGACCCATGAATGCTTAAACAAACTCAGTTCATTTGAAGTTCACACTGAATGTTTTGCAGCTTTTGCAATGCAAAAGGGCAAAGTATTTAGGAAAGTTGCATTTGCCTGAGGTACAACAGTTCCCAAATGAAATCTCATTTAGTAGGTAAAAGCAGTACAAGTGAATGTCATGGAGAAATCAATGTCCTCTGCAGAAAAAGTGATAGCATCACATACAGCCAATAGCATGTCAGTACAGAGCTCTTTGGACTTTAGGACAGAGTACTCTGCCAGAAAACTGCAATATTTAACCTTTCTCAGATTTTTCATTCTAACAGCTTTTGATGTCTTGCCAAAATACAGCTTTCAAGAAAGCTGTTACTGAGTAAAATTCTAGTGAACAAATATAAAAGTAATCAAAGGTTATAAACATTTCAGACAATCAGAAAAAGCACTTTCAGTTGAGATTGACTTATATTGGAAATCTGTGGCTCTCAGGTCAGTCACAAATCACTGGGTCAAGCTGTAGCATGCTCATCTACCACCTGACCCTCAGGAAATACAGCCATAAAGGACTGATCTTGCTATGACCTTCACACATGCAGGTTTGCATAATTCATTACAGGACCAAAGGCTCCAAGAAGGTAATGTTTTTGGTAAACATCCCCTCCATAAATTTCTCGAAGTGATCATTCCTGCAGTATTACCCAAATACAACAGAAACCTACCATTCCGTTCTGAAGGCAGTACAATTTGTGACCATAGAAGAAGATCTATCATAAGAAATCATGTTACCAGAAAGACTGATTTGCTCCTCAACACTTTACATCAAGAATGCTTAATACCTCCTCAGAAATAGCCAGTATGCTCAAACGTGGCTGCAAAGAAATTTTGTTTAAGACAGGTTTAAAGGACAGTCTAAGGACATTATTCCAATGTCTTCCAGTTCTGATAATTTTACAGGTGTCACTGGGGAATAGGTTTGCATAGATTTGAACTGCAAGGTTTCTGCTTACTGCAGAGGAGTGGCCGGTGCTTCCTCGCAAAGCATGCAAATGTGCAGTATCTGATAGTGAAACTAGGCTTTCTGGGACAGCCAGTGTTGTTAATAACAAAAGCTCCACTTCAGTAAACATTAAAGAGGACAGTAAGTGTAAAAGTCTTCATTTCCCACAAGCAGCAGATATAGATGTGACTTCTAAAAAAACCTCTCTTGAAACAAAATTGCATTTCAGTGTTCTTTAGGACACCAAGTTATGGCTGCTGTCAGACCAGAATTCATGCAGGGTCCTCATCTGCAGGAAATTAGAGTCCAATATGACATTAGCAGCACCTGCCTTTCAAAGGATGAAATTTAGAATTTATGTAAACATGTAATACAAAAGCGCACTGACTGATTCCACTCTACAGCAGTCAACTAAGGTCTTCAAAGAGGCGCACGTAACTAATTCAACATATCCACAGTTTTCAATCTTCCTTTCTAGACTATAAATGTTTCCACTGCATGAATATTTTCCTAACCTTTGGTTTCTATTAAAAGATGGGACAACTCAGCATTATTTTAAACTTCATTGAAAACTCATGATAAGCAGTTTTTCCGTGTTTTGTTTGAAGCACTGGAATTATTATGTAGCAGAGCAGGGAGTTCATACATTTTTTCCTTTAACTGGGAAACTGAATGAGAGAGATGACCCCTCCCCTCTACTTGGCACTGGCAAGGCCACACCTTGGGTACTGTGTCCAGTTCTGGGCTCTCCAGTACAACAGAAAGATGGACATACTGGAGAGAGTATAGTGAACGGCTACTTACATAAAGAAGGGAGACCAGAGCATTTCTCGTATGAGGAGAGGCTGAGAGAGCTAGGACTGATCAGCCTGGAGATGAGAAGGATCAGGGAGATCTCATCAGCATGCACAAATACCTGCAAAGAGGGTGCACACAGCACAGAGCCAGGCTCTTTTCAGTGATGGCCAGTGACAGGATCAGAGGAGATAGGTGCAACCTGAAATACAGACAGTTCCCTCTGAACATCCAGAAACACCTTTAATCTGTGAGGGTGACCAGGCACTGGCAGAAGTTGCCCAGGGAAGCAGTGAAGTTTCCACCTTTGGAGATATTCAGAAGCTGTTGGGACACAGACATGTGCAATCTCCAGTGTGCTCTAGGATGACCCAGCTTGAGCAGGGAGGTTGGATCAGATGACCTCCAGAAGTCCCTTCCAACCTTAACCATGCTTTGATCCACCAAACACAGCGGCACCCTTCCTACAGAGCTCCTACCTTCATATGGGATCATGAATTCTACTTTGCTCTTTTATAACACATTGCCTGCAAAATTCCAAAAACACAAACTTGTAATCACTTTGTATTTCTGGTTTTTTGCATTTTTGATCTACACCAGTCATTTTCATCCTGGCATTCACTGATTTCCTTTAAGGGGTCTACAAAAAGAAAGCAAGGAAAGATCCTTTACCCATTTTAATACACATTAAAACTTTTTGGAATTTTTAGGCCCTCCCACAAAGTTACAAGAGATTCATAAATCAAAATCAGTAGAGAAAAACAAATGTATATCTATTAAGACTTAATAAAACCTCTTGCTTCTACTTTTCAAATCCTTCAGAACGCATCATATAAGAAAAGTTTAGAAAAAGAAAAAAAATAAGATAAAAAAGCATGAGCTGTTTTCATATGGTTATTTTACTAGAAGACCAACATTTAATGAAAAACACCTGGATAATTTGTCCCCAGAGTGATTATAAGCACACACAAAAGAAGCACGCAGTTTTGGCTGGTCTTACAGTTTACGAAGAAAAACATTTACCTGTTGATGTTACAAATTGCAAGGAAAAAAAAGCTATCCTGAATTTGTACGAGTTTTAAAAAGGGAAAGCTCTTCCAAAATATATAATATAGACTATGTATGTAAATATAAATAAATATTTCAGATTATAAAACTAAAATCATACTGGTTTACACATTAAGCTTTGAGGATTGTGTTATTCACAATAAAGACTCCAATTTGTGGGCATCTTGCTCAGGTAAGAACACTCAGAAATGCAAACTGAACCAAAAGTTACCAAACTGAAAATATCCAAATTTATTCTTACAAATATTCTCATTTGCTATCATAAAGGGCAATGTCTGTGTACAGCTTAAGAACAGCAATTACTGAGTATTTCTCACTTCTGTTCACACAGGTGCTGGGAGCCAAGGTCACACCATAAGCACATAAATATGCAGGAGGTTATTGTCAGCCTCAGCATTAGCATCTCATCTACCAAGACACAACCAGTGTTGGTTATATCGGAGCTTGGAGTGTGCAGCAGTTTCAAATTCAGCTTATGTTCACTGCAGACTTTCTCTCCTGACACCAAAGTCTCATCCACTTACTACTATTACTTCCTTTGCCTCGCTGCTAACAGCTGCTCAGCTGCCCAGAGAACACACATCTGATTGAAAATTAACCTTAAAAACAGTTCTTGCCTGAGTCAAGGACTCAATTCCCATCACAATACAGAAGGGGATATAAGAGGGAATCCATTGCCATGGGAAAATTTGCTCTGCTGGGCAGCAACATGGTCTAATGTCTAAACAAGCCAATAATGAAACTTTGCAAGAGGTTCTAAACCAAGCTCTTCTCACATTTCCTTCCTTCTTTCTTGTACTCTGACTGCTGCAATGTTCTGAACTTCTGCTATAAGTGCAAGTAAAAAACAGCAGGGCTCTAACATATTAATCAGAATAATTAACAAAAATGCACCCAAGGAAATACAACAGTTGGAGAGCAGCAGTGTCATTTGGGTTTTCAGCATCTAATGGACAGCAAGGTTAAACAATCCTATCCAGAGGAGCTGTAGGATAAGGCAAAGAATCGACTCCAGTACAGCCACACACTGATTTAACTAAAGCAAATCTGCCAACATAATTGAATCTAAGAATTATCTCACAGCTAATCTGTTTGTGCTATCAATAAGCCTCTTATCTGGTCAACCATAAGCAGGATGACTATATAGCATGACTTTTTGCACCATAATCAATAGACTCCAATAAAAACAGAAATATTGATGAATCAAAGTTCAAATAAAGGGCAGTTTTAGACAAAGAATAGCAGCAGTGAAGTCCCAAAATTTATTTAGGAGACATCACGTTACTCCCTACAAAGTAAAATAAGTGCTTGTAAACTTGCAGCTATCTCTGTCAAACCACAGAGTAAGCAGGAAGGCTTTGACTCAGACACCAACTGGTATCTTGGAAAGTCTATGTTAACAGGAAGTTCATTCTCAAGATTTTTATCTCTCCAAGTAGCACTGATCCCACAACTGAATCCACGAAATTGAACCCTCCATACTGGTGCAGCATTCCAAGGTGGCAAGGGCATTGCTCAAGCAGTTTTAATGATACAAAAAGTGACCAGAGAAACATACCTCGACAGCACAGGCATTGCACGTCAGAGAGCAGTTTTAAAGTTCCAGCATTACACAGCTTCGTACATTAACTGAGCTGCCTACAACTGACATGCAATCACTGTCATTTAGTGACTAGAAAGCAGTTCTACTTACTACGTTTTTACAGTAACTCTAAAAGCCACTTGGTGTGCAGTCACTACTGGAATCTGCCAGTTGATAGCCCTTATGCAGCACACAAGTGACAATCTCATTCCTACCAGAAACAGGAACAACGTGACCTTCACATGGGAAGATGCCAGTATGCCTTTGGTCACTTTACATGCAATTCAAGTGTATTTACTCTTTAACCTTGATCTTGGTGGCAACACTAAGCTTCCCACAGAGACAGAGCTGCCAGGTACATCTGGAGAAAAGGAATAGTTCAAAATGAAAACAGATCTAATTAAAACATCCTACCTATCAACAACATTTCTCTGACCAACAGGCTAAAACACACCTGCTAATTCCATATTATAGCTATCAGGACTTCCGATAGCTACAGACCAGTCATACCAGTCTGTCTGTTCTTGCATTAATAAGGAAATATTGTGAAATAAGCACTCTGTGAAACCAAACAGGAGTTTTGTAAGAGTTAAAATGGAATTATTCAAAAATACACCGATTAAGTGCCTGGCCTAATATTGCAGACCTATTTGAGGAGGAGCTGATTTTTACTGAGGCATAGGGAAAG
>JAYRBT010000082.1:44579174-44622557 GCA_036023395.1 Myiotriccus ornatus
AAAATTTTAAGGCTGCGGAAAGAAATAGATTTCAAACAAATATAACTCATACACTGCCCACCCCCTTAATTTTTCCCCCCTCTCCTAAGGAAAATTTTAAGCAACACAGGACATTGTTACAAAGAAAAACATGCACAGCTTTTAGAAAGCAGCTTTCAGCAGATGCTGCCTCAATAGCGCTCATTCTGAGAATTCTTTCTACTATTTTGAAAAAAAAAAAAAGTATCTTGCAGTCTTTCACAGCAGATACAGTGGGAACTTTTAGCATTTTTCCTTTTCAGCATTATAATGACAACAATAAGAAACAATAGTATTGGTCAAGCACACATTTAAAGCAAAAATATTTAACCTGAACTAATTTCTGCGATACTAATCTCATTATTCTATCCCAAAGTAGATTGGCTAGAGTATAAATAAAATCCTCAGAGCACATGGAAAGATTAGGATCAAATTACTTCTACAAAAGCAGCTGGTAATCTGTTACAGAAGACACAATGTGTGAAGCATCAAGGAGCTCAGGCGTGAGCTGCAGCAGAGAGGAACAACAGGAGTTCCCAACACTTCCAGGCAAATCTTTCCAATCTGATCTTGCTCTCTGGTACATGCAAGTTCACTTACTCCCACCAACTCTCACCTGTGTTCAACAAACTGACAGAGTGCCAAGGTAAAGTCCGTAAATATACACGGCAAAACTTGCACGTGACATGCTGGTACTGCTTCATTAGTCAGGACTCTGGATTAAACTAGTCAGAGCTCAGAGGCTGCAGCAACAACTTGATATTTCACTGAGATTTTATGCATACACATATCAAACATGGAACAGCACATATATAAATGTATGTGCCTAATCATATTAATGCTTCTTCAGCATACTGGTGTGCTACCCAGTGCTCTAGAACAGGCACCAAGTTCTCTTAGGAACTTTTTGTTCATAACTTAACAAAAGATGAACTGAATGGAAGATTTTTGTCTGGTTAGGGTTTGGTTTTTTTTTTGCACTAGATCTAGAGAGATCCTACTTCTTTCTGCTACTGTCATCCATCATGCAGTTAAATCCACTGGCAAGTGGGAGTTCATTCATGCAACTGACAAAACTTTTGTTTTACTTCAGTAGAAATTCAAGTTCTATCCATTCTATCTATTCATACAGCCATCTGGTTCTTCACTCACTAACTCACACTAAAAGCTGAAAACTCTTCCCTTCCATCAGCATTTTTACCGTTTTGGTTTTCCTCCCTTATAATGATGCTCATTGAAAAAACAGAGAAGTAACCTATAATCATGGCTTTATATAATTTTCTTATTGTCATCACAGGTTGCTCTGGCTTAGTTAAAACAAGTTACAATGACTCAGAAAAGGCACAGCTTTGTGAATATGGTCCCTGGGCTTGGAGACAACACTCCCTCCTCCAGGCTTCTTATGGTAACTCCGAAAGAGCCCTAATGTTTAAACACGGATCAGCTCCAGCACGGGCGGAAGCCAGAGCAATGCTTACAGTACATGTAACTGTGTAACACACAGCAGTAAAACACGCACATATGGCAAACTGGTCATCCTAACTGTTGTTTGGTTTTGTTTTAGCTTGGGTTTTTTTTTCGGTTTTTTGCCGTTGCTTTCCTGATTGCAAAAACCATTACACCCACGATTTAATCTCAGAGGACTGAAAGGTTCAAATAAGGTTACAGATTGCGAGGCAGAAAAAAATTGTCCACACGGAGACTTTCTCCCAAAGTCAGAGAGAGGGAGAACATGAAGCCTGGGTTCTCATCCTTTAACAAAGGTTCCATTTTTTGGACATTTCCTACTATTTCCTAATTCTACCTGAAAATAAGTTCATCTAAAGATAAAGGTTCAAAATCGTCAGCTGCAAACCAAAGCAGACAGTAAGATCTCAAACTTGCTAACAGCTATAATGGAATATTTTAGTCATTTTAACAGTGGAATACTGCCAAAAGCTATCCATTATCGCCAACGCTGAAGAAACCGAGTCAGTATTTGCAGGTCCACCCGCGATGGCTAGGAAAGCTAGCTCTGCACACGGGGGTCCTTCTAAGTGACAACAGCAGCAGTTTACCTGCAAATGATTCAGAGGCACAGTTTTGAAGCGATCCTTGACCTTCGGTACACAATTACACCCATCTGCCTCTTTCCTTCGAGGGGGCGGAAGGGACAAAAAGAGCGCAGGCAGCGGAGACCGGCGCAGCGCCCGCCCCCGAGCCAGCCGGCTGTGAAGGTCGAGGGGCCCGAGGAGGAGGAGCGGCTGCACCTTGCTCACCCCCCCGTTTCGCTGCCCGGCGATCGCCGCAGGCCTCTCCGGCGCACCGCGGCCGCCAGGATCCCCGCCGCCCCCCGCACCGCTCACCCACCTGGGGGCGAGCGGGGGCAGAGGCGGCCGCGCCGGTTCCCCCCCCCCCGCCCCGCATCGTTACCGCCGCCCCCGCCGCGCACTCACCCCGATCCGGGCCCCCCGGGCGGCGGGGCGCGGGCGGCGGCGCCCCCGCGGGCCGGGGGAGCCGCGCTGCCGGCGGCGGCCACCTCCGGGCTGCTTCCCCCCTCACGGCTCGCCCCCGGCCCGCGCCGCTGAGAGGCCGCGGCGTGCGGAGCAGGCAGAGCGCAGGGGCTGCAGTGGCTGGCCGGCTGCTGCTGCTTCTCCCTCCTCCTGCCAGCGCCTCATGTGCCCTCCTCCCGGGGCTCTCCGGCCGGGCCGCTGCCGCTCCAGCTCCCCGCTCTCCGCTGCGGAGCCTTCCCGCCGGGCGGCAGCACACGTGGGGCGGCTGCGGCCGCTCTCCTCCGCCTTTGCCGGGCGCGGGGCTGCTCGGGCCGCGCAGCCTCCTCCGGAGGCGGGGCGGTGCGGACACCTCGGGGGCTGCGGCGCCGCCCGCCGCCGGCGGGGCAGCAGGAAGGGGCGGGAGGCAGGGAATGCCGCCGGCGGCCACCTCGGCGGCAGCTGGCTCTGTAATCGCAGCGCTCCCTTTCCCGCCCCCCGGAGGCCATTACCTCATGGCCCAGCCCTGCCGCGGAGGAGGGGCCGAGTGTCGCCCGGCAACCAGCCCCCTGCCGCGGGACGGGCCGGGCGAGAGCGGGGAAGGGGCACCTCCGCTGGGGGGAGAGGCTTGTTGCTGTGCGGACCCGCCCGAGCGGGCCGCGGGCAGCGCTGTCCGGCGCTGCTCCTCCGGCTCCCGCGCCACGCCAAGCGACCTGGTCCCGCTGGGAAGGCGGAGGGGGCGAGAACGAATGCAGGATGTATTAAACACCAGAAAATCAATCCCCCAAGGCAAAGATTTATTATTATTGTCCCACCTACAGAGAAAAGCTCCAGTCCAGTTTCTTTTTCGCTGTTTTCGGTGGTGCCCAGCAACGGGACGAGGAGCAATGGCCATAAACTAAAACACAAGAAGCTTCACTTCAACGTGAGGAAAAACTTTACGTTGAGTGTGACAAAGCACTGGAACAGGCTGCCCAGGGAGACTGTGGAGTCTCCCTCTCTGAAGACATTCAAAACCCACCTGGACGCGTTCCTGTGTCATCTGCTCGAGGTGACCCTGCCTTGGCAGGGTGGTTGGACTAGATCATCTCCAGAGGTCCCTTCCAACCCTAACAGTTCTGGGATTCTGTGATAAATCCACAACCAAAACAAAACAAAAAAACAAACACAGAAGAAATCACAACTCTTTCTATCTGCAGCTCGCAAAACTATTTGCTGGAGGAGGGTTTGATTGTTTTTGTCTGACGGCAAGGGAAGAACAGAGTTGTGTTCAAGGTTACAGCTGGTAAGACAAAAAAAATGTTGCAGTCGTGCTGGTGGTGACAGGATTCCGGAAGTGTGGAATAACCTCCCGCGAGTGTAAATGGATTCAGGGTTTGACCCTGAATAACCCACAAAAAGAAATGATCCAACCCTTCACAGATGCAAACAAAGAGAATCCCAGATGGAGATGCATGCTTTTAGGTGGCAGAAAAGAGAGGAGAAATGTTGCAAGGACAACAGAGGATTCGCAGGCAGGCGCCTGCCGAGTAGGCGTGTCTTAAGAACAAATCCCCGGCTAGTGACTGTTAGATGGGGCATGTGAGTCAACCTAAAAACTTCGTGCTGTTGCCAAAAGGAGTGGGCTGCTCTCCCCACTTCTCTGATGGAGGAGCCATGCACTCCTGTTTTTTCCCAGGGGCTGGCTGTGCTGCTTAGGGTTCCTCAGTGAGTGACTCAGTGTACTAACCTCACATAGAACTAACTGTATTTTTTGTCGGTTTTCTGCACAATTAATGAACTGATTCACCCTAAGATCACAGAAGTATCAGGAATTAGCACAAAGGATGAATTGAAACCGTTAGACTGGGAGGAGCAGGACCATCCTTTTGGTAACACTGCACTCTTAAATCATCTCAGTCTCATCTAAATCCTCCCTAAAATAGAAACTCCGTGTTACTGCTAAAAAGTCTAACTCCTCGCTATCATTAAAAAGGTTGGTGCCTTCCACTCCTCACCCTCACCCACCCGAGTCTTCCCATTGCTCCCTTTGTGCCTGGTCTTGTATACGTGTAACCCTGGGGTTAGCCAGCAAGCAAGCTAAATCAGGAGGCTTTAAAAAACGGTAGTTTTCTGATTAATCCTGGAACAGCTAATTGTGGAGTCAAGTCTGAGTGACAGGGGTTGCACAAGAGAGGAAACAACAGTCTGACGCTGCAAATGATGGATAGAGTCTCGAAGCAGCAGCTGGGAATTTGTTATAATGTGTAACAGAAGCCCAAGACAGCAGTGAGGAGTAATGGTCTGTACAATGAAGGAGAAGTAGTTTTGATGAACAAGAGTTTGCTCTGTGCTTTACACTGTAAATGAGAAGCAGTGGGGAAAAAGCAAAGATAGGCTGGTAAAGGATAAAAAAAAAAAAAAAAAGAGAGAGCTTTCAGTTCCACAGAAACAGAGGAAGACACAGAACAGAGACACCTTGGAATCCAGCCCATGAAGAAAATCAAATGCTGAAAAAAAGAGAAGGAAGAAATAATCTGCAGGCAGAGGGAAAACCAAGAAGTTTAAAAGTGAATATCCACACAAACAATGGAGAGAAACAAGTCTGCATGATTATGGAGTTCTTACTGAGTAGAACCAATTGACCTGTCACATCTGTAAGAAACATGGATTTGAGATGTACTGCTGAGACTACACAGAGTTTTGTTAGAGTGAGCAGAAGTCCTTCACGGTAGGAGAAACGGTAACCACATGCACTATTCACACACAAATACAGTATGTAGAAGAGAGAAATTTGGGCTATGGGACTGTCAGCCCCTTGCATGGAAGGTGTGCGTCTGTGCACTGGTTGTATGATGTGGCAAATGTTCTTTGTTGTTGCTGCCTCAAATTCTCCTGATGAAATTTTCTTGTTGTGTGGTGCTACACTGAACGTAAGCAAACGCCATTGCATTCTTACCACCAGCTCAATTTCTCCACATAGTAATTCCGAAGGTAGGAATTGAGGCAGTAACCAGATACTTTTTAAAAGTTTCCCAGATTTCTCTGCTCTCTTTCCATTTTCATTATCTTCTCTGTTTCCTCTCTCTTCTTGATTATCACATGATATTATCATATTCATTCTCAATTTTGCTTCCCTGATTACATCTCTAGAAGAGACTTTTTATTTCTGTCCTGCTAAAATACAGGACTTTTCAAATATACTTTTCAGTGAGCATGCTGTTATTTTTCTTGCATATTCCTTACTTACTGTCCCTAGACCCTCCTTTATAGTCCCTGTAAAGCAATCAAAGAATAGAATATTGCTTTAAAACCACTTGAAACCAGTTTCAGAAATCTCTGTTTAGTTTGTCAGCTGAAGATCCCAACTGCAGCTATGATTGTGGGGATAGACAATTTTTATCTCAGAGAACAAACTAATTCCAACAGGCATTAAGAAATATTCTGAGGGGAAAAAAAAAATTCACTAAAACATGCCACATGACTGTGTTTCCAAATATCTGTGCCGTGGATTTAAGTAGAAATTGTGTTGCTTCCTCTTTTTGTTCCCCCTGCTGGTACCTGATGTTACTGGCCTTATTTCTCACGCTTCCATATCAGCACAGACTAAGTAATGCTGCACAAGGATCTATGAAGTGTCTGCGTAACGCTGCCTGTACAACATCTTCTCTTGTCTAAATGGTATTTTTTATAAAGTTGTCATTGCTTTTACTTGAATATCAAAACACACAAATTCTTGCAAGCTGAGTGACTGAGCACTTGAAAATTAAAAATGTGAGTAGTTTTGATTGATTTTTTTCTGGATTTATGTTTTGGGGTTTTGGTTGTTTTGGGGGGGGGTTGTTTCTTTGTTTTGTTTTACAAGAAATTATGCAATGCTGCCTTTGCTGGAAGAACTGAATCAGCAGAAAAGCTTTTCTTGTTCAGAGCTCTGTGCTTCCTTCAGTAAGCATCAGCCAGCACCAATGCCTTCCCCTTCTTCAGCTCCATCTCTGCTGGAAACATCTTTCCTGTGAAGGGGTTGCATCTTTCAGGAGCAGTACCAGTTTATGGAATTGGTTTGCAGTGTTATTGCCACCGTGACCTAAGGAAAGCAGATACATGTGATTTGAGAAAAAACACAAGGAAGATGAGAGGCTAAATAAAAGTGAAGTTTATGGACAAGCTAAAGTATATAAAGCATATACATAAGCTGAGGAGACAAATAAAATCAAGATAAAAAGATCTTAAGGAGAAAACTTTAATAATTTCCAGCATAGTGAATCATAAATAATAATTATGGCAAAAGAAGCATTATTCCAGAGCTTAGTTTGAAAAGAAAAACATAAAGAAAGCAAACAGCGATTCAGAGGATAGGGGTTTGCAGGTATTTGACATTAATGAAATGCAAGTTGGAATAAATAGTTTGTAAAGCTCAGATTAGCATTAGAAGTGAACTCAAGTACACAAATGAAGAGGAAATTAAATGCAAGATAGTGGGATAATGATAAATGTGCCAGGCATGCATTTAGCAAGAAAAGAAAAAGACCACATGTAATCAAGCAAAGCCAAATGAAAATTACACTGTGGAATGATGATAATACCTGCAAGACATTATGAATTCTAATCAGGATGCAAAAGATCTCCTGAGTATACAGACTGAATCTTCAGAATATGCAACATAAAAGCCACTACTTGCTGCTGAAACAGTGAGCCTGTATATGCAACAAAACCCATGAATCTTGAGTCCAAGCTGATTGATGTATTTGAATAAAACAGGATTTCTCCTGACATGTGATATCTAGAACAGACAAAAGTCATTCAACCAGTACAGCACCTGCTTTACATATTATCTATTGCATTAGAATAAGCAATAGTTTGAACACTGAAATACAAATAAATAGTTTTACATAATCTCAAAATTACATGAGCGGCACGATAGTTCCTGAAAAAAACTTAGATACTGACAAGGCTTATTCAGCCTTCCTGCATAAATAAAACCAGTCATTATATTTTGGAAGCCAGCAGGTAGGCTTAGGTGATCAGAACGCTGATAGTAGTGAACCTTGCAGCTGAAGAGTATCAGGTCTGCCAGCCAGGCTCACAAATCAGGATCGGAGCTGATGATACTCAGGAAGGCGATATGAGGAATGCCTGGCAGAAAGTGTGGTAATGCATTACAATTAAGCCCATCTCATTACCAGACAATACAAACAAACACACAAAAAGGAAGTTGCTTTTGATTGTGATATCACATACAGAGCAGTTGCTGACTTCCCAGAGAAACCCAATGATTTTGGGAAGGTAGAAGTAGCTTGTAATATGCTAACCTGTAAAGGTATTAACTCAAGAGGGTATTAAAAAATGCAGAGTACCTTACCACATCTCTTTCCAACCTTAGACATGTGTAAAGCATAGAGACCACAACAGAGGAACAGGCAACACAAGTATGGTATACATGCAGTACTGGTGACCTTACAGGCTGATCCAGTGAGGTGAGATTTGGAGCCCTGTTGTAAAAGAAACCACTAGTAGTTTTTTGCCTCACCAGTGAAACAAACACATTGACAAGGACTGTTTTGCCATGTTTCCACAGGGTAAAGATCAACTCTTTGAGAAAAAAAAAAACGCAAACAGAAATCCCAGAAGTTACTGAAGAATTTGAAAAGTCATTGCTATTTCCAAATATCAGCAACATATGACAATGAAATGCTAACATTTGAATTTATTTAATGAATTTGAGGAGGACTAGTGAATACAGCAGTCTTTTACCAGAAAACCAAGGTGATTAAATCATAACACGAGAACCCTAATGTTACCACAGAAGCGCAAAACTAAAGAAAAACAAAGTTCCACTCGAACAATAGAAGTATGCACTAGTTTCAAGAGGATGTTGGACTACGAGAATAAAATGCACAAGATAAAGATGTGCTTATGTCCACCATTCTGTCAAAAAGGTCAAAGACCAGAAAAGTGTTTCTTAGTACTTCCCAGGAATGACTGAACTGTCAAAGCAAATACAACATAAAAATATTATATTCCAGCAACTGAATCATCATACCCAGGATGCCGAGAATAGAAATTCTCCTGAGAATGGGGTCAGTCTGGAATAGAAACAAACACCATGTACTAAAAAGATGGGACAGAGCATGAGTAATCATGATATCTGAGAGAAAAGCTAGAACATGTGGCAAAATAAAACAGAACTGTATAGCATTTTCAACAGACATTATACCAGACTGAAGATGAGATCTTACAAAACATGGAAACACACCTTAAAATTTTAGGCTACTGGTCAGACTTTTAGGAACCAGGCAAAATGTCAGAGACTTACGTAGTACCCGTTGAGGGTAGAGCAGTGAAGTGTTTAAACATGCCTGAACTATGTGCTTGCAATCACGAGATCTGAGTTTACCTTAAATTAGATCATACATTTATTTAAGAACAAGAATTTGATTACATCTGACTGTCCCGTATAATAGCCAGGCAAATAACAAGGCCGAGTTTGCTGTACAGATTGCTAGGAGTATGGAAATGGTACAAACAGCAGAGAGAATATTTTGCATTCCGTTCTTGAATGTTGAAAATATTCCCACAGAAAAGTTCACTGCAGTTGAGTACAATGCTTGAAGTTATGTTCGGTAACAGAATAAAGAAGTAACAGACTGAAACAGGAAGAAAAAGGCCCAAGATAAGAGTCTTATAAATACAGCCCTGATCTGTATTTAATTATTTCTGCAAGATAACTCTCGTACCTGAAGCGACTGGCATGTTTGAAGAGAGAATTCCCCATGCTTACACCAAACCAAAGGGGCAATTCCCCATCTGGAGTATATTGAAATTGTGCATCCAGATGGTAAGAAATATAGAAACATGTAATTAAATGTGTATCAACAATAAAAAAGTACCATAATTCCTAATGAGAGGGGTGGGACAAAAAGGGGTATAAGTTAACATGTCTCCCTGTGCCTGCTCTTAATTATACGGAAATTTTTTTATCATGAAGATACTTAATTTGAAAAGCTATAAATGTCTTGTTCGATTGTTACTAAACATTTGTTTAAGTGTGTGTCTCTCTCTGTATTGCTATTGCCACTATTATATGAAGATTTAAACAGACTTTATTGATATTAAAGTTCATACACTCTTACTCTCCCAAAATGGGATCTTTACCCCATTTGCATAAGACCAATCCCTAACCTGGACTATTTAACCACAAAGCTCTCATAGGATAAAACACTAGAAATATGGAAGCAAAGACAGTAACTTGATAGTTATTGTGGCTTAGTTTTGTCTTCTTGGACAAGGACAATGAAACTGACTTCTGTAAGACCTGGCACTGAACTATTGCCAGGACTCATGTGCAATTGTGCTAATATTCTATTCCTTCTTCTTTATATCAGTCACCCTTATCAGAGCCAAAGATAAAACACACATTTTTCTAAAACCTAAATAAATCCCTCTTCAAAGCATGCTTCTCTTGCGCTTATTAAAAGAAACTAAGTGATGTCTACTTACGCATTCAGTTTATTTATATCTAGTCAGCTACTCATGGAAAGGAATAAAAAAATCACTTAGCTTGTGCAATTTCAAAGCTGTAGCTTCATTGATAATTACAGGTCAACTCTGCAATTACTAAAACCTTATGCTGCAAAATGGGATTGAGCCCCAACTTTCTCAGCCTGTTGTCATAGCGGAGGTGCTCTAGTCCTCCTGTCAACCTTTGTGCCCCCTCTCTGGACTTGCACCAAGAGTTCCATGTCCTTCTTATGTTTGGGACACCAGAACCGTATGCAGTATTCCAGGTGGGGTCTCACAAGAGAAGAGCAGAGATGCAGAATCACCTCCCTTGCCCTGCTGGCCATGCTGCTTTTGATGAAGCCCAGGATACTGTTGGCTTTATGGCTGTGAGTGCACACTGACAGCTCCGTTTTCCATTTTCATCAACAGGGAGGGTTTGTTTTGGTTTTTTTTTTCCCTTTTTCAGTATCAGAGAGAGGGTTTGGGTTCCCCACCACCACCCTTTTCAGTATTAGAGAGGTTTAAATTCATAACGAAATCTTCCCAACCATGGGAGTAAAAAACCTGACTGTTATCATTCAGCCTAAACGAAACATTGACTCCGTTCTGTAAGTATACTACTTCTTTTATCAAATTTGGTTGAAATGGGTCAACGGGTTAGGAGGTCAAAATAAACATGGGACAATGGGCAAAACAGAATTCTTTACAGCTTACTCTAGGACAGACCAAATGTTGTTAAATGTTCTGTTAGAGTTATAGAATGGTTTGTGCTGGGAAGGGGCCGTAAAGATCATTTAGTTCCAACCGCCCGGCCAAGGACAGGAACACCTGCCACTAGACCAGGTTGCTCTAAGTCCCATCCAACACGACCTTGTACACTCCTAGGGATGGGGCACCCACAGCTTCTCTGAGCAACCTGTTCAAGTGCCTCACCACTCTCACAGTGAAGAATTTCTTCCTAATATCTAATAAAAACCTACTTCTTTTTTTCAGTTTGAAGCCTTTCCCTCTTGTCCTGTTACAGTTACTGATGTTGCCCATGAGAAAAGGACACTTGACTTTTTCGAGAGCCTTACAAAACCAAAAGCAGACAACCAACTAACCAAACAAAAGAAAACCAGACCACCCTGGAATGGAAAATAAAGTGAAAACCCCTTTGCCTGCTAAAAACAGAAGATACTTGTTACACTTGTTTCAAGGGCTAAATTTTGGCATTCGCGTCCCTCAATTAGGCACTTACAGAGCGCCCCAGCAGGGCTGACGACGCTACCTGCCATAAAGGTTTCACAGAGGAGCCCCAGCGGCCCAGGGTAGAAGCGGCGGGCGGATCCTTCCCCCGGAGCCCCTCACCCCAACAGCCGGGAGCTCCCCCCCGGGCCCGGCCCGGTGGTCCCGCCCTGACGTAGGCGCCCCCTGGCCCAATGGCGGCCCCGCTCTGCTTCCGGCGTCAGGGCCCGTCTCCTGGATACGGGCGCGGGGGGGCGACCATCTGAGCGGCGCGCGGGGGGAGCGGGGACGGGCCCCGCTGGGACCCGCCGGCGCGTTCCTGCTGGAATAAAGCGAAGCAAATCCCCGCAGTTCCCGGAGTCACCCTGCCTGCTGTGCCGGTGCCCCGCCCGCTGGGTTTATTTTGTGGCGCGCAGGGACGGGCGCCCCGCCGGGACCCTGCCACCGGGGCATGGGAGACGCCGTGCCGGGGGCGGGGCTCCGCCGGTTCGGTTGATGGCGGCGGCGCGGCGATGATGCTGCCGCCGTTTCCGTCCCGCGCCGCGTAAGTAGGGCGGTCGCTCCCTCGCGTTCCCGCCGGGCCCGTCCCCCGCCGCACAGGTAAGGCTGTCGCTCGCCTCTCCCTCCTTCCCGCCTTCCCGCGCGCGGACCGCGGCCGTTACCTGGCGGGGCGCGCGCGCCCAACGGCCCCGCCCCTCAGCGCCCTCTGGCTGCCCACGGGCGGCACGGAAGCGGGCGGGGCTGCGGTCCCGCGGCTGAAGGGATCCTTGTGCCGCTTTGTTTGATCTCACTGTGCCTTGAGCCAGAACAGGGGAACGAATCCCAGCTCCATAAAGGTGTGTCACGTGTGATAGAGAAGTTGTGGGTGCCCCGTCCCTGGCAGCGTTCAAAGGCCGGGCTGGATGGGGCTCTGAGCAACCTGGTCTAGTGGGAGGTGACCCTGCCCGTGGGGAGGGGTTGGAACTAGATGATCTTTAAGGTCCCTTTCAACCCAAGCCGTTCTATGATCTTATGATTCCGTTACTGAAATTATGGCACAGCCATTACTCTTGAGCTTCAGGGATGCAAGAGCAGATGCTTCTCTCTTCCCTGTAACCTCTTGAAGAGCGGCAAAAGGAGACCTTATTTGCAAGTATTGCCAGTCATGAGGTGGCGAGGAAAGCTTCCCTTTCCCATGTGTGAAGAAAGAATGCGCAGGAACCCCCAAATGCCAGGCAGGATTGTAGGAAAATTTATTACCCAAGTCGATAACCCTAGACTTAAGAACCTTAACCAGCGTTTCAAACACTAGGCCTGGGGAAAGACACACCCCTGTTCTTCTCAGGGCTTTTATCATCTCTGGCCCCAACTCTTTGGGGGCCTTCAAAGATGTCTGCAAAGACTTATCTTTTTCTCATACCAGGGAGAGGAGAAAACATCTAAAACTGTCTCTGGGAAAGATGCCTCTTCCAGGCAGGAAAGTCTTCCTAAGTGAAACAAGCCCTGATCTTGTAATAAATCTGGAAGGGTCTTCTACCCTTACACCATGGCCGTGATTTCTCTCTCCCAGTCTGTCTTTATGTGTCATTGGTCTTGCTTTTGTCGGAGAACCAGATATTTCTGTGCTTGTCCTTGAGCCTGGCTTGAAGTATTCATGGAAAGAAGAAGACCAAAGAAGGGGCTGTGGTCATCATGGACCGCAGCTTCCTCATGAGGGGAAGTGGAGAGGCAGGCACTGATCTCTGATCTTTCTGAAAGTATATAATCCCTGTTTTTGAGCATTGGGAGTGAGTTACTGTACATCAATGACTATTAAATTTGAATGCTTCCCCCTTCTCCTCCTTTCTTTAAAGGTTTATTTATGAGACTAATACCGTGTTTTCACTCTGTTGCCTGTAAAGCATCCCGAAGCATGGAGAACTTCATTCTGTATGAGGAAATTGGAAGAGGAAATAAGACAGTTGTTTATAAAGGAAGAAGAAAGGGGACAATTAATTTTGTTGCCATTCTTTGCACTGATAAATGCAAAAGAGCTGAAATAGCAAACTGGGTGAGTAATGGTTTTTTTCCTGCTAAATCTGGGAAAAGATACAGCCTACCAAAATCTTGTAGCACAGGTATTATAAAAGAAAAATACCATGTGCTTCTTTACATGGAGTTTGTCATCATTTAGAGCAGCTTCTTAAGATTTTAAACTCTTATACTTTAAATAGAGTCTTATTTTAATGTATTTATTCCTTCATCTGATTTTATTGTTTTCTAGATCACAAGCATAAGCCTATGTTTACAGTCTTACTGTTTTTATGATGTGTCAGAGAACTTGTAGCAACAGTTACTTGAATTTAGTGGTTTGTTTTACTTTGCTATTAGTTGGGCAAATCCAGTTGCAGTAGTATCTTCCAGTAAATAATACATTTCTTACTTAGCAAAAAGAAATTATTGTTGATGAAAGAACACCATTTAAGATAATTCAATCCTGGTCTCTAAAACCTTGGCACAGTTTTAAACATATGATACTTTCTAGAAAAGAAACTGTAATTGTTGCACAGTTCAAATATTTTAATTTTCCAGTAGATAAGTTTTGTTTCTGTGGTGGGTTAACCTTGGCTGGATGCCAGGTTCCCACCAAAGCCACTCTATCACTCCCTTCTTCAACTGGACAGGGAAGAGAAAATATAATGAGAGGCTTGTGGGTTGAGGTAAGTGTAGAGAGAGATCACTCACCAGTTACCCTCACAGGGAAAACAGACTCTGTTTCGGGACATGAATTGAATTTCTTGCCAGAGGAGGATACTGAGAAATAAAACCAAGTCTTAAAACATCTTCCCCCCACCTCTCCCTTCTTCCTGAGCTCATCTTTACTCCCAGTTTTCTGTCCCTACCCCCCTGCCAGCGACACAGGGAGATGAGGAAGGGAGGTTACAGTCAGTTCATGAACATACCACTCAAGCAAAAAACAGGCTTCTGTAGAGATTAGGCCATGAATAGTATAATAGAAATATAGATCTCCAGGGGCTCTGGAATGATTGTCCTTGGCTGATATGATTAAGAATGATGGAAAATTTTCTTTTTTCTTCCTCTTGCTGTATTGTCTCTCATTTATATTCCTCCTGAAAAAAAACCCACCCAGGAGTGCAGGTTTGACTCCAATTTCTGATTTCCAGTTTGTTATTGTTTTAGTGATGCAGGAAGGTTAAATAGTATTTGTAATTTTGTAGTGACAAAGTTCCTAATTTTTTTTCTGTAAACAGTTGAGTTGGGCAGGATCTGTGAGGAAAGTTATCTTTTCTCAACATACATGTAAAACTAAAATATTTGAAGAGTAATATTAGAGCACTGGAAAAGGCAAGGGAACAAGTATTTCATCTAGGGTAAAGGTGTATTGTTTCTTGCTGCCCTAAGTCCATATAAACATATAAATATTTATTCCCTGCCCCCTCCCCCTTAAGTATATTAAAAACTTTGTTCTAGGTTCGTCTGACTCATGAAATCAGACACAAGAATATAGTAACATTCCATGAATGGTATGAAACAAGCAACCATCTCTGGGTTGTAGTGGAACTATGCACAGGTAAGATAAGCTCAAAAGGTAAAAATTTATAAATGAGTATTTGTAAGAGATTTCATCTAACAGTTTCTCTACAACAAATGGTTAGATCTTTCAAAAAGCATGATTATCTGATTGTTAGCTTGAGAACCCTGCTTATATATAAAAATGGTTTTGCTCTTGGAAACATTTTTAGAAATCAATTGAAATAATTTCTCCTCTCCTTCACTGTATGTGTCTGTTGAATGTTAGTTGGTGTGGCATAATGTTGGTTTTTAAGAGCTGAAGAGATACAGCTAATCAGGGGAACATAAAAACAAATTATGGTTAGTTGAAGGGTAGTTTAGTAGTAACTTGAGAAGTTTTCTAAGTGCTGGCAGCTTTGGCGTTCTCTTTTAAAAGACAGCAAGGAGAAAATCAAGCTATAATGTACAAATGAACTTAATGTTGTTCAAGTTAATTTTTAATCAAAGGGCAATTTAGCAGCTAAAGTACATTATTTAAATCTTCTTCCTATTCAGTGCACATATTTTGACTTCCATGTTAAAATGTTAACTGGGGAGCTCTGAGAACCCAAAACTGCATTAAGTGATTCACTGAGTTTTGAAAGGTTCTTATCAGTCTATTAAAGGCATCTTTTAAAGCTTTCTCTAATTCTAATAACTGCATATTTTAAACTCCCGATAGTGTTCTTTACTCCACATGGAGAGAAAAGAAATCCAATAGGCAAGTGATGCATGTTAAGATTTTGACATCTGGAGTTTGTTTAATAGTAAAAGTCCTCATTAGACACAGCCTTTTTATCTAGCCAGAATTCTGTTTAAAAAATTCCTGAAGAAGAGAACCTACAAGTTCTAGGAAAAAAAGTCAAGTCATTCTTTCAATGATTAAAAGTGAAGTTAATGACCCATAAGAAGGTTTTGATCTCTTTGCTTAGTCCAGCGTAGGGGCACATATTTAAGTTATTAGACTGGCAGACTTTTATTATTGCAATATTGCAGTTTGCTGCAAGGAGAGTATCTTGAAGCGACCTTACTTATACATAGAACATGTCACTGATTTCTTACTAATTTTGCCTAAATTGAAAGGTGCTTTTGAAATATTTGAGATCTCTCTCCTTTGTCTCAAGCTGACAAAGTGAGTTTCTGTTATCAGACGCAGAATCCTTCTGTGTTGCCAGTTCTACTTTTTTTTTTCGTTTGTGTATTTGGCCATATTATGGAATTTTTCTATATGGAGTCCTCTAAATTACATTATAAGAAACAGTTATTAAGTATGTTTGAAAATTCTTTACTATAGCTATATAATATGGGTGTGTTTTTAAAGGAATGACTGATTTACTAAGCAGCCTAAAAAGGCTTGGAAATAAAATAATTTTAAGATTCAGAAGTGTTGAATAATTTGAAAAATTCTGTAATGACGGACCTGTTAGTCTTCGTATTCTCTGAAGAAAATAATTGATCAAAGGGAAAAAAGTTCAGGAAAATCTTTGTAATTTGGAATAAAAGATCTAGTATTCTTTTCTGTGAAGAAGTTTTCTAGGCCCTGTTTCATTCAGTGACTTAAATTTGTGTTTTGTTTTGTTTTAATCTGCGTGATTTGGGTAAGATATAAATAACAGACAACCCAGAAAACTGATATATAATTTAGGAAATGCAAACTGTAAACTGTGGTCTCAGGGGAACAGATCTGGTGCAGGATTATTAAAAATATAAATGAGGCTGAGAAAAGGGATTTTAGGGGAGATGTTTTGTGGAATTTAGGATAGAAAACTGGGACAGGAAGGAAAAGAAAGACTGAGCAATGAGCTTGTGGGAAATTAGATTAGAAGAAGTCCAAGTCCTATGAATAGTTAGGGTGGGAATGACTCGAATTGGCTGAGTTGGAGGACATGCCTGAGAATCCCTGGAATCTGAGGAAGCAGGTGATGGGGAAGAGGAAAGATTTTTGCAAGGACTCTGAAAGAAACAGGAACAATCAGTGGGGAAAAGCATGGACTGTGAAGGCAAGTGAAGAACACAGGTGATAGAGGAGGATATATGTGAAGGTTATTTGGAAGGTTTTGTAAGTGTAATCTGATCACAAAACAAAGGAAGGGCTGGTTGGAACTTAATGGAGAAGGAGAGTAGTAATTTTGGAAGGACAGAGAAGTCATGTTAGGATAAGAAATCCATAGAGCTATGAGAGGTTTTTCTGGGCAGTCCCTGCTTATTTTTACAGGGATGTACAGGGCAGACAGCTGGGATTTGTGTGAGAAACTTGGAAAGCGAAATTTTAGTCGTTGATATTTTTTTAATTCTTTTCTCTAAAAGAAAAGAAAAAAAGAAAAGAAAAAAAAGAAAAATAGAGGAAAGGAATAAAATGAAAGAACTGAGGCACGTGAGTCAACAGAAGAACCCACTGTATAGAAGCACTATGTGTGAAGAAGAAACAAAATAAGTTATCTGTTGGATGTTGTTGACCTTGGGACCTCAAACTGTAACACAGTTTTACTATTTCTGTTGTCTCCGAATTCAGTGGAAAATTGTCTGCCATTATCTTTAGCGATTGTTCACAGAGGTTGATAGCCTGCTCTTGGTATTATTTATTCTTTTAACTTAGGCAGCAGGAATCTGGTTAAGGAATTTAAATAAATGCATTTGGTTTACATATAAACAAATTACATTGTGAAGTGACACAGTTCCTGAATTTCTTTTTTCCACTTTGGATTCCTTTGTAAAACAAATCAATTCAAGTAATTTTGAAGTTGTGCACTCAATTTAATTTCATTCAAAATTAAGGTTTTTGTCACAGTGTTGAAAACAGATTTTTTTTCTGTACATCTTAGATTTTATAACTAGAAGATAATATCAAAAAATATTTTAAATATCTACTGATAATGGCTTTTGATTGACATCTTTTGAAGAAGCTTATGTGATGTCCTTGGAAATTACTTGTATGACATCTTCTTTAAATGCAGTTATTGACTATGTGTAAATGTATTTCAGGTGGTTCTCTAGAATCTGTCATTGCTCAAGATGAACATCTACCTGAAGATGTAGTGAGAGAATTTGGTGTTGAATTGGTTACTGGTTTATACCATATTCATAAACTTGGGATTATCTTTTGTGAGCTGACGCCTGGAAAGGTAAGGAGGAGTATTATCTATAGGGAACACTGCATGTTACTTTGCATGCCATCAGCATTTATTTTATTACTTGTGTTCTGCTGTTTGGAAGAAGTTTACCTCATACTGGAGGCCAGTTGAGCTTTATAATATATGTGAAGACAATCAGAGACAAGTCTATAGCTTAAATATTTTATTATTTAATTGATTCTTTCCCTATTGTGTATCTGATACAATATGATAGATTCTTTTTGATTTGGTGTACTGGCTTAATTAATGAAGGATTTTAGTTCTCTCTTATTAGACATAGAATAGATTCATTATTATTCTATCATGCTGCAGAATATTTTGCAGTCATAGAAAATGCTAATGGGGGAGTAAAGTTAATTAAACTTTCTTTGTTAATAACCTCTATTTTTTCCAGATGCCATGTATCTTTATGTACTTTCTCATTTTGTGTATATGTGTGTAGTTTATGCAGAGGTTTGCCGAAGTCCGTGTTTAATTCATGTAGTTATTGGAATATGACTATAATCAAAAATTCTTGCTTAAAAGTAATTGTTTTTCATCTTGATCTATTAGTGATCAAGTTGCCCTTCTTCTGTGAATTCTTCCGCAGTTCTACTCAGTTCATGTCATTTGTGGGTCCAAAAGAAATAAAAAAAATATGAATAAAGCATAATGGAGATGATTCTGTAGTCTTCCAAAGAAGAATGTTGCCATAAAGTACTCCTGTGAACAGAAAGTAGAGTGCTACAGTTAAGGTTGCTTCCGTGCCCCGCTCCCTGCTTCTGACTGAATGAGCTATTTCTCCAAACAAAGTTTTTGGGATTATGGAGTTTTTAATTATAAGAACAAGTAGTGGCTGCCCAGAGAAAACTCTCATCATCATTGGACAAAATCTGTGGAATTTTCTGCCAAATAAAATTAGAAAAATTCACTTTTTTTTCCTCAAAGGAAGCCATGTTTGATTTCACTCTACTTTTACTTTCTTATACAGTTTTACTCTACTTTTACTTTCTTTTCTCTAGTAACATCATTGTTTATTTAGAATTAATAATGAGTAAACAAAAGTGCACATTGAAACTCTTAAGAGTTCTATTGTGATACTTTTGGTTGTAAGAAAGAAGTCAGTATTGACAGTACTTATTAAAACTTTTCAGTGTTTTTGATTATAGTGATCATCTCTACGTACTTAAATGGTTTCAGATTGTGATTTTTTTTTAATAAATTATTTTATGCTTTGTGTTGGAAATTTCAGCAATCATCAGTTTTAGTACATCATACTAGTGTGTTGGATTTTGTTTATTCTTCTAGATTCTGCTGGAAGGGTCTGGCACTTTGAAATTCAGTAGTTTTTGCTTGGCTAAAGTGGATGGTGAAAACTCAGAAGAATTTTTTGCTTTAGTTGGAAATGAAGAAGGTGAAGATGTTAGTGAAAGTACTCCGCAAGGATACTTTAAAAACAGATTTCAAGGTACAGTATTTTTACTGGCCAAAATTAACTTTTACCAAAGACGCAAAATGAAAGTTGGAAAAGAATTTAGTTTGAAGTAGTTTGGAGAGAAGACCTTGAAATAAAATAGTTGTTTAGCATTTTTTGGGGGCTTTCTAAATTTCTGGAGAATCACAGAGTCACAGAATGGTAAGGTTGGAAGAGGAACCGTGATGGGTCATCTGGTCCAACCTTCCTTCTCAAGCAATGTCGTCCTAGAGCACATGGCAGAGGATTGCATCCAGATGGTGGTTAAATATCTCCAGTGAGGGAGACTCCCAATCTCTCTGGGCAGACTGTTCCAGTGCTCAGTCATCTGCACATAAAGAAGTTCTTCCTCATATTCAGGTGGAACTTCCTGTGCATCAGTTTCTACCTGTTGCCTCTTGTCCTATTGCTTGGCACCACTGAGAAGAGCCTGGCTCCATCTTCTTGGCTCCCCCACTTTAGTCAGTCATCTCTCCTGTGGCTGAACAGGCCCAGCTCCCTCAGACTTTCCTCGTGAGAGAGGTGCTCCGATCCCCCAGTTGTCTTTGTAGCCCTACACTGGACTCGCACCAGGAGCTCCATGTTTCTCTTGTACTGAGGAGCCCAGAACTGGACACAGCACTCCAGATGTGGCCTCACTAGGGCTGAGTAGAGGGGCAGGATCGCCCTGCTAAAACAGAATAATTAATTCTGTAGTGTTACCTTTTGTGACGATTAATGTGTTTCCCAGTGTCTTTGCAATGGGAAAGCACGTTCAGTACATTTTCTGTAAGCAGATTTAGCGTATCCTGCATTATGGGAATTTTAAAAATAAGCTCAAACCCAAAATTTAGCTCTTAGGTAAGATTGTTGAGACAGATCATAACTTAAAGATGGAACAACACCTGTGAGTGAGTAGAAAGAAAAGAAACTATTTACAAGTGTATGGTAATAATTCTCTGTTTCATAAAAACAGCTTAACTAAGAGCTGGGAAATAATATGCTTCTGTCTGTCATAAAATGTATGACATCTTAACAATTCCTGACTTCAGATTTTCTTTTGGATTGAAGCTCATATGTAGGTGATTATAGACTGTATCACACTTTTAGAACAAGCTGCCAGATGATTAATTTTAAATCGTGTTTTATACCTTGACATGAAATAACTACACTACAGTTTATTATATAATCTTTTTGTCTTGAACATATTTTTGTTCTTTTATAAACTGCTCTTGATTTTTTTCTTTGTAGGGAAAAAAAATGGAGCAAAATTTCAAGAATGAAAAAAACCTCCCAAACCCCAAACTGAGTATATGAATGAGATCTGAAGTGTTTCAATGCAACTAGTTAATTCAAAATATTAATTCTTGGTTTGGATTTGCTAAGTTGACTAAATTTTAATTTGCTATTTGATGAAAATTACAGAAAATTACTAAAGCTTTGGAAGTTCAGAGTTCAAACTGGAAGTGTATTGCCTTACTAAAGAAATTGTATTTCTGCTATTTAGTTGATATAAGACAGTGTATTTAAAAAAAAAAAAAAGAGTTCAAAGGAAGTAGCAGAAAGAATCAAGTATCTTTTGTGCTCCTGTTATAAAGTAGTAATTGGAGAGTGAAGAAATTACTCCTGTTTTGTCTCAGGAAAATTTGAGCTATGGAATTATTTATGGAATTTTAAAAAGCCTTTGCTGCAGATGCTCTCTGTAAGGTCTGGGACTAAATTCTGTTAAGTTAGTATTAAATGTATACTCAAGTGCAACACAGAACTATTGCTTCTCTCATTGGAGAGTGCACTGCTGTACTTTTCATTGTCCTTTTTGATGCAAATGGTACAAGTGATTTGTAGTTTGAGGTCAACTGTTCGGCTACCTTTAAGAATGATAATTTCATTTTGGAGTATGAGGAAGTTAATGTGCTTCAGTTTCAATAGGCAGATCCACGCAAATGCAGTAGACTGCAAATGCTATGTTTTTCATTGAATAAGAAAAAATTCAGAAACTTATTTTTAATCTTCTGAATCGTTTATTAGTCCTTACTTGGAGCATCTCACAGACCTCTATTTCCAAGATAGTGATGTGGCATATCAGGTACTGTTATTGGAAACAGTGGAATTCTTGATATTTTATGAGAACAGAGAAAGCTCTCTAAATACTTTGCTACCTCCTTCTGAAAGTCCACACCGGGAATAGTAAGACCAAGACCAGAACTTTATTCAGGAAGAAATACAAATCTAATCTCTTTCCTGTTGCTTTTTAGAACAGCTGTTTTGATATGTATGGTAATGACCTTTTGTCACTTAAAAAAATAAAACCCAAGAACAAAAGAATCCAAACTAAACTTTTTAAAGGACTATGGAATGGACACTTCTACTGAGCTTGTGTATTTTTTTAGAGATTTTTGAGAACTGTAGAAATAAGAACCGTATAATTTTTTTCTGTTTCAAGACAAAAGGGATTTGTGAATAAGATGTTACCATTTGTGATGTTTACAAAGTGTTTCAGTGTGAAAATAGCTGTAACTATTTAGATCAGTGATCTAGTTGGCTAGCTGCCTTCTTTTTTGTAACAAAACCTTCTAAGCTCATGAAGGTTTATGTCTTTGGATGGCTTTTAAAAAAAGTCCCAAACCTGATGTAACATAGTGATTTCTCTTGCTTATATGTGAATGATGTTGGTTTACTATTCTGCTCAATTTGCTTGGTCCTGGAAGCTTTAAAGCATATCAAAACATTCTTTACATTAATCACTGGTTTGAAAAGTGTAGCACAAGACAGCTTGGTTAATAGAAGTGAAATGAGCAACAAAATAGTATCTATAATCCTACATAATCCAGTTAAAGTATAGGAAAGAAGTTCCTTTGAAACTACTTACATTTGGTATTTCAGTTTTCTGTCACTAAGTGAAGATAATCCCTAACTCACTGAAGTCTGGAGACAAAGTTTAAAGTGTTGAACAGGATAAATGCTGAATGAATAATCAAAGTGCATTATACATACTGTATTTTGTAGGCTCTCCATTATACACAGCTCCAGAAGCAATAAAGGGAGATGACTTCTGCAAAGCCAGTGATCTGTGGTCCTTGGGATGTTTACTTTATGAAATGTTCTCAGGTTGTAAGTTTGTGTATCTACTTACTATCTGTGATAATGGAAACATAGGTCATGATCCTAGAGTAAATTCTTGTTAACTCTCTAGGGAAGTTAAGACATAGAAAAACTTCAGACAGGTTTTAAAGATTTCTTAAAGAATATACTAACTGTGCTTAAAAGATAAAACCAGTTCTTTATCAAATAATCAATTAAAGTAATACTGTTAAGTTATCCTGTTGACTGTGATCTAAATACAGTGAGACTAACCAACATGTATGGTTTAAATGCTATGATTTAAAATTATAGCAGCCCTCGAATTCTGATAGTATAATGTTTTTAGTCTCCTCAGGATTGAACTCTGGGTGCATTATTTCAAGCTTTGAAAGAGAAAATTGTTTCACTATTGTAAAACTAGAGCAAATTGTTTTCCTGCAGATAAAGTGCCCAGTTGGTGCAGCTGAAAGGAAAGCTTCATCACAAAAGAGAATTGCACTGCAACCTTCTTAAATCTTAAACAATATGCTTATCTGTTGGATCAACACAGATAGTGAGATTTCTTCCTAGGCCTCTTCCTATTTTATCATTGCTGATTCATGCAGGGCTGTCACGGTGATCTCCATCAAACCATCTTTGGTGCCTCTTCTGTCCATGGTTTCTCGTGCTGTTCATGATACAAGAATTTAAACCAAGGTTTTGGATATAAATTAACAAGAGAACTTGATATATAGTACTCAGGCTGAAGGTGTTTATTTCTTTGGATGTTTTCTTAGGAAAACTTATGATATGTCATGAGCTCATGATATATCATTCACCTGACAGTCATTTTGAAGTTTGCCTGACCTGTGAAATACAATTCTCTTTGTTTGTAGGAAAACCACCATTCTTCTCAGAAAACTTTTCTGAATTAATTGAAAAGATTTTATGTGAAGATCCATTGCCACCTAGACCAGAGGGTGAGGTTCTGTTATTCTTTAATTAAGCAAATCAGAGTAATAATTACAAAGTTCAAGGTTTTTTTGCACTATTTCTTCTGAGACTGATTGCAGTAATCACTTAGTTGTCTGAAGTGAATGTTAGCAATGCCTTCCTTTCATAAGAATTTTTTCCTTGTTAAAGATGAATTTTTGTTCCCCCTTTGGTAGACAGACATATAATTTACTTTAATTGTTAACACTAAATATACCTACTGGTATGGAATTTTTGATCTTGGTCATTCTGGTTATTAGTGTTATTCACAGAGACCCTTAAATATTAGTGGCTCTTTTCAGTTCATAGTAAGGTACTTGAAAATGGTAACCTGCAGAATTAAAACTGTTGTTATTTTTTTCAATTCTAGGAGAGATTTTTTTTTTTCCAAGTGGGTAAAGTGCTTTTCTCAATTTTGCACTCTCAGAAGTAGAGTCTTTTCTCAATAAAATAACAATTTTGGAAACCTCTTTTGTATAATGGGGTGCAACGATGGTCCTCTTAAAATTATTATTGTTGGAGGAAACTTCATTTCAGTTTAAGCAGATCTTAACTCCACTTTATTTCTTCCTAATGGCTATATGATAATTAGAGAGTGCTTTTTTTATTTAAGTTACAATTTGAACTAGCTTAATGACCAAAAATTGGTGGTTTTGTTTGTTTTGGTTTTGGGGTTTTTTTTTAGGATCCTTTGGAATGCGAGTGTATATTTAAAATTCTTTATACGTTTAGATTTTTTTCAGATGAGATTGCTATTAAGAACATTTTTAGCATGATCTATAGATAATTGTTTGGTCTACATTTGGTGACAGTTTTGCTCCCGTTGCTGATCTTCTAGAGTGCTTCTGTTTACAGGTTCTGCTTTTCACAAACCTTCTGCTGAGTTCCTCAGTTTGCTTGATGGGTTACTTCAAAAGGATCCTCAGAAAAGGTAAACTGTCTAATCCATGACAGTTGTTTATGTAGTTACCTCTGGAGAAAATAATTACTATGATACTATATGTATAGTATTTTGTAGATGAAAAAGAATGAAAAAAAATTTAATCCCTCATATAGAAGAATGAACTGTGCTTTTTGTTATATGAATATATACAGAATTAATGTATTTATTAAGTGTGTGTTTGTATTTTTATAACTGGTGCTAAATAGATAACTGTAACAGAATAATAGGCAATTTAGAATTGGATGGCTTTGCTTTTCCAGAGCAATGGGCACATTTATTTTATCAGACTTTGATTTATAGGTGATACAGTTACATTGTTAAATAATTTAGGACTGTAATTTACAGAGTAGTTCAGATAATTTATGTGAGGGACTGACTATGCAGTTTCCTTCATTTTTATTCTCATACCCCTGTTGTGTGAATTATCCAATCTGATTCGAGGTAAAAAGTTTGTCCTGTAAGAAGACTTTGTTGTCCAAATAAAAGCAAACAACAGGATTAATTGCTCTGTAGTGTCACTGGGTTAAAAACCTAGTCTGGTACGGTTTTGTGGAGCTGTACTTTGCCACTGCTTTTTCAGTTTGTTTGTTGCTTTTCAAAAGGCTGAATTGGACAGACCTATTGCAGCATCCGTTCTGGAAAGGATCCCTTAGCCATTGTGGAGGTGGTTCTGCAGACAGACAGGGCACAAGCTCAAGGTACCATACGTTTGAGAAAGACTTCTTTTGTAATAAATATAAGCAAAAATAGAAAAATATTTTATTATATTTGTGAATTTTATCATTTTTGAAATTTTGCTTAGAATTTTCTTTTAGTAATGATGGAGTTTTACACTATTCAGTGGACAGGTTTGGATATTTAGGAATGATATTGTCCTATTAGTGTATTACATCGTCTATTCACTTTCAACTGGCTCCTTCCTTGCGGCTACAGAATGTGTTAAAATACACTTCTGAACTAACTGCCATCAATTTTATTTATTTGTTTATATATTATATAACATTGTTGCACGTATTTGACTTGGAATTTTTGTTTTGAAAGCTTTTGTGGAATGGGTCAGTTTTATCTCTAGTGATTTTTGTTTGGTTGGTTGGTTTTGTGCATTAGGCTTAGAGCATCACAAAGCCTATCAGTACAGCATCTTAGAGCTGTGGTTGAGCTTTTTAATCTTGCAGATGCAACTGACCCATATTCTTTGCTTATGACATAAAGCATTAATCTAATAGTTGGGTTTTTTTTCTAAATTTGGAATACTCTGCACTGCTATATATATATATATACAGAAATACCCAAACCTTTTGTGCAAATGGTTTCTACATATTAAAAAGAATCACCTTCTTCAAAACTCCTGTTACCTTGCTGGTTTATTTGTTTTTAATTTTGAATTAGGATATTTAGCATTGACTTTTAAGTTATGTTGTTCTAAATATTTGAAAGATATGTTCTAGTCTAGTGAACTGTTCATGTTCTAGTCTAGTGAACTAATGTGAAAATAGTTTTGTTTTAGAATGTTGAATGTTTTTGTGTTATATCTCCTTTAATACTTTCTCTCATGTTGTTTAATACCTATTTCTGATACCAGTGCTGCAATATTTTTGTAATTATCATTTATTCTAGTTTGAGATACAGCTCTTTGTCTTTTCATTTTATTACTCCTTTCACCTGCAAGACATAGAAGAAGTTAATATTTACAGTTTATACCACAAAGTAAGAATTTATTCATGTTTTTACCAAGACCTCCATCTCAGTGTTCACTTTGAGGAATTTTCAGAGAATCAGAAGAATCTTAAACTCCTATGAAATATTGGGCTATTTGACCGTACTCTTGAGGGTTTTCTAGTGCCTCTGACATATCTGCTGATATATGCACTAATAGACAATTTTTACAAATGTAGAACAGTGGCCTGACATGCTAAAGAAGCTCAATACTTTTTCTTTTCCAACTGTAAGGCCTGTGTATCTATTTTCTTCACAACATGGATTTGTTTAATATTTGATATCCTGGAGAGCCTTCAGGAAACTTAAATAGTTCAGTTCCATTGGAATAATAGAGGGCCATGCTAAAAATAACCCAAACAACCACAGTCAATAAACTTGCAATTAAGTGTGACATTAACATGTAAATCATTACACAACAAAAGCAAACCTAAAAAGACCCCAGATCTTAAAAAAAAACCAAGCCAACAAATCAAAACAATCCACAAAAAAAGTAGTTTCAATCTAGGCTACCAACTTCATCGTTAGAGGTAAGTTTGTTGTAACTTTTTACTGTGAAGATTGAATGATCTGTAATGCTTTTAGTATTTCTTTACATCTCTTTTATTATGGGGTAATAGTTTAACTTTTCTACTGTCTTCCATGTAAGTTCTAGTGGGACAGAATTTTTAGTATTGTCCTACTCATTTGCTGTAAACTTGTTTGTCATCATTATAATACTACTATAAAAAGTATATGTAACATATTAAATTAGTATGTTTTAGAGAATGACAGCTAAATTTAATTCTAACAATTGCAAAAAAAAATCTATATGATCCCTCTTTTTTTAAATCTGTAATTACTATTTTCTATTAAGCAGCAATGAGGACCCAGAGTCATCAGTATCTTGGAGTACCAAAGAACCAGTGGATACTCATAAAAGTCTAGACAACCTGTCATCCTCAAGAGCAGATCCTAAACTACCAAGCAGTTCTTTCAACATGGGTAATATTGTTCATTATGTTATTTTTTACTCATTTTTATCAATCCTGCCAACATCCCTATGTTTTATTTGATTTTAACCTCTGAATGCAAGTGCATGTTCTCTTTTCAGTAGAAACTCAGGCTGAGTTGCGCCCCAAAAGTGCAGTTGATGGTGAATCAAATGAATCCATATTTCTTCTCAGGTATGAAAACCTAAAGAACAATTATAAACCCCCTTGAAATTATAAATTTATAAATTCTAAAAACCAAAATCCTGTGTTTTTGGTGATTTTTTTTTCCCACTGTCTCTTCAGACATGTTATTATTCTGCCTGTAATGCTCCTTTTGAATTTTCTATTACCACTTTAATTAATATTAAAATATTAGAAGAGCTGCAAAGGCAGTGTGTGTAGTTAAAGCTTATCTGGCTTTATTACACTGTTTTTGGAAGTAAACTTTTGATTTCTTAGCTGTCAGTCTAAACAGAAGAATTTATTTAGATCTTTCTTTCCTTCTTACTTCATATATAATGAGAATAGGCTTTGAGTATCATTGCTTTGAATACATAAGAATAAGCATTCAACATCAGATCCGCTAATAAATTCTACCTGCAGCTTTTCTTCCCAAGCTGTTGGTAACTATTAAATCTATGAAATACTGCATGAGTATTAAAGAAAAAAATAGTGATTGGTTTAACAGTGATTTCTATTACTTGAGGCCTGGTTTTGGAACTTTGTACTAGTTTTCAAGCCAAGAAGATTGTCTAGTGAAATAGATACTCTTCTTATTGTCATCAAGAAGAAATATTCCAGTTTGAAAATACTCTTTCAAACTTCTTGCATAACCTGAAATAGGGCTCTTGTATATGGATAGTGCTTACAAAAGTTATTTCTGTTGGTTTTAATAGTGTTAATTCTCACCTCATTTATAAATTCTGCCATCACAGCAATTTCAAATAGCATTTGCTTTAGCAATCTGCTGAAAAGAAAGGTACAATGACATTAAAAACGGTATAACAACATGTAATCCAAATCATGTTTTTTGACAACATACTTTATTTGTGATAAGCACATTAGTTTAAATATAAAATTTGAAATGTAATGCAACCATTTTTTAAAAAAATCGTTTGAAAACTGTCTTTGCTCCAATGATCTAACTTCTGAAAGCAGCATGTTTTATCTACTAACGTATTAAAACACTGAAGTGAAAGGAAGCTGCTGACTTGGCACCTGACACCAGAGTTAACTTAGCTTCTAGAGAGGTTACTCAGCTTTTAACAGCAGTAGCTTCTTCTGTGTATGCAAATGGAATAGATCTTATTCCTTACAGATAGTTCAATTCAACAATCTCATCTTGTTTTAAACTGAGAAACCATATGAGAACTGACAAAATAGGAAATATTTTCTGTATCTCAAACATATATGAAAGCAAATCAGTTGCATTAATTGAAAAAAAGTATATTTATCAAATCTGCATATTTTGAAGGATGTGGGAACCTAGAATAATTATTCAGCCTCCTAGCTAGAAATCATAGGGTTTTTTGTTTAGGAACTAAGACTTCCTAAACTTCCAGGCACATCCTGATATACTTTTTTTACTGAAAGAATTAGGACATTTTATGTAGTTGTAATGTAGGTGGTATTTTGGTATTCCTTCATTGTGCCCAAGTTTCTCTTGAAAATAGATAGAAGGTTAAAACAATTATTTTACTCGTTTGATCATTGATTTTCATGAGTATTCTTAATTTTGTTTGGTATTTTTATTTTTAATTTAGTTACTTTTTCTAATAAATAGAGCTGATTTGTAATTAAATGTGTCTATTACTTTCTGCTAATGAAGAAAACACATTCATTTGAAGTTAATGATTTTACTAGTTTCCTGGCCTGCCAATTTTAATAATTCTTAAGTTGATTTTAAATGCTTTGCATTAATATATACTAAAAAAAACCCAAATTCACCAGCAGCTTTATGAAAATTGCAACTTTGCAGTATTCTGGTCTTTCCTTTCTTCATTTTCTAATTTGCAGACAGGATTTTTAAAAAGAAAAAATAAAAGGTAAACCTAGTTCACAATCATACATGAGATCTAGGCAGTCTTAGCCAAGAGTTAGCAGTCAGAAGAGAATAACATAAAATAAATTTCAATTTTTTCTCACATTAATTTTCTTTGTATCTTCTTTGTTATTAGGAATTCAGATAATAATGTTTTAGCATCCAGTTTAGAGAGTCATTATTGCTGAGAAAATAATCCAATTTGATCTATTTAACGTCAATAACAACTACAAAATACCACCTTCCCATTTTTAACTGGTACACAAATCCTAACCTTGTCAGAACACATTTAAAGACTGAAAATTCATGTCTAGTTGGTGGCTCAGGCATAGCCTCATTTATGTTCATCAGCTTTAAAAGTTTGCTGTATGGCAAAAAAGTACTTTGCAATGAAACTTAATCTGTAGTCTTTGTTGGTTTATTATTATTTTTTTCTTTCTTTTGTTTAAGTTCTCGTCCCACACCTAGAACTAGCACTGCAGTAGAAGTAAGTGATGCTACTACTGCCCCAATCAAAAATTTTCCACAAAGAGGTTCATGCTTGAAAAAGGTGAGTACAAAATTTATATTAAGGGATGATGGTATCTCTATAGTTAGAATTTTAGCCTGGAGTCTGTGGCAAAGTCAGGTTTCTTCTGCATCCATAGCTAACAGGGAATCAGTTCCTACAGTATACAAGTTATCTGAAAAATATATTTGCGGAACTCCATATGTATGAGTTAAGAGAGACGCTTAGTCTCCTTTTTTGTCCCAGTGCATAAAACATGAAAATGTTATCTTCTTTCTTGTCAGTCTACATTTTGGACCCATTGCTTTTTCTTCCAGTATGTTTCTCTTATGATTTTTAGTTGGTCCTATCTACTATTACATAAATAAAAGGTAAGTTAGAATATGTTGTTTACATGACCAAACCTCATGGTATAATGTTGAAATGAAACACATTGGGAATGAACACGGACTAACTTTTTTTTGGTGCAAAAAAGTTTTTTAAAAAAATCTTTGTTCTTGCTCTAGGCTGAAAATACGTGCTCAAGTCAGCAGGATATGGAGTCAACATTAAAAGAGCTCATTTACACTGAATCTGATCTTATCATAACACCAATCATTGACAATCCAAAGGTATAGCAAAGTAAAATATAAGATTCAGGAACTTGTGGCTGGGGCTATTTTTGCAGATAAATTTTTAATCAGGGCGAAACTCCTTTCCTGTATTTTATAGTTCTCATTTTAAAGCAGTTCCACCCAGTCGTCTGGCAAGCTCTCATGCAATGTTTTTGGCAGTCTGTATAATTCTATTGTGTTGCTAATTTGGAGGAATGAGTTATTTTGGGATTGAATAATAATATTAAATAATGTCTTACAAGAAATAGAAGCTACTAAATATTGTGTTCAGTGCTTTTGTAGATTTGTTTTCTGATAACTTGCTTTGATATCTATTACTTAAATGAACACAAAACTGGCGTTTGGTGTACTCAAAACAAGGCCATCTATGAAGCGTTCTAGATTTAAGTTAGACCTTTGCAGAAAAACTTATGTTACTCTTTAAACTTCAGATCTGATAATGTTTTTGAACTTATTTTCTCTCCAAAAGAACACCTGAAGTTCATTTTAAGAAATGTCCATCCTATTTCTGCCATATGTATTGTAATGTGATAACAGTTTGTAATGAGTCTCTTGAGCAGACACTAACGCTTGACAGCAAAGAGCAAACCAAAAAAGAATCAGAGCTCTGCACTGCAGTGACAGTGTAATGTGCATTTATGGGCATTATTGGTAGAAGGAATAGACAAGAGCCCCTTTAGTCTTCCTTTTGTTTCTATGCTAGAAAAAAATGCAGCTGTTTTAGCAGCTTTACTTAGTAAGTGACAGATGCAGGGAATGAAACATTTTTGATTGCAAGTGAGCATCTAAGCTCATTAAGAGTGTCTTACAGCTTTTAGTTGCTTTAGTATTAACAATTCTTTTGGTTTGTTTTAATGGATTTCCTAACACTTTCAAAAATTAAAGGTCTTACACAACCAGATAGCGTAACTACCAAAAAATAATGTTTTAATATGTTTGGAGGGAGGGACATGTTTGCCAGTGGAGAACTTCAAAGTTTGAATGTTACCACTGTTAAATTCTCAGTTCTATCTCAGGGCTACGACACAAAGCCTTAGCCCTTCACAGCTTTTCTTCTTACTACAAGTATAAGAGAGGAGATTAGGGGTATGTGTACATACTGATGTGCACATGGAGACTAATCTCCTTACCGTGCAATGCCAGACTAAGAATTAATGCAAAATAGCCCACTAAGTTCCAGGAACATGTAATTGGAGTCATTGCCTGCTTTGCAATGACTCTTTAGTATGCACTTCAGACTAAAGGATGATACTGACACCTGGTAAGTCTGAAGAGCTTGCAGTTTAATCTCATGAAAAAGGATTTACTAGATGCTGACAGAATCTGAAAAGTTGAAATGTCAGCTTACGTTGTAAAATTTCCCTGTATTCTGCAGATCTGTGGAGCTGAAGACCTTTTTTAGAAAACAGCTCTCTGGTTACAGTTAGACTTCATCTGTCAAAGGCTAAATTCCACTACCCAGTTACCTTTTCTCTATGCTTTATTTACTAAAAATCACAGTCAAATCCTCAGTCACTGAGGAGTCATCCAATTTCATGATGTACCAGAAAATGATGTTTCATGAGGGGGAAAAAATCCCCATACCTTATGAACAGTTACTTGTTGATAATAAGACTTTTTATATTCTAGAATGATCTAGTGGATATATGTATTTGCTGTATGAAAATGAATTGCTGTCACCTGCATTGTTCCTTTCTGTAGCTTTTGAAACCCAAATGGAAGTATTTTTCTGCATACATGCAAGATAAAAATGTAAACTGAAAAAATCCTATCATTTTGTAATCCTATTTTAAAAATCACTTAAATGGAAACACTAACAATATAATTATGTTAAAAACATAGAGTTAAATCTCCAGTGTTTACTTGGAAGGAATAAATATCAGAAAACAATGGAAAATTCCTCAGTAATGAGAAGTAGTATGTACACCCATCCTGTACAAATCTTGCATCTTTGTATTTTCACGTTCAACTGCTTAGAGATTTTCCAGAAATGTATTAAAACTAGTTATAATGTGGTTTTTTATTTTTCCAGATAATAAAGCAAGTATCAGTTAGATTTGACTCAAAAACTTTGCATATACCAGCACATTCAGGTATGGATCTGCTGAAGCTGTTAACAAGTTCTGCATGTGTTGCTGTAACTCGCCATCTTGAGACCTGTAACCTCCTGCTGTAGATCATAAGCTGTCACAGTTTTGGAACTCATAATTTTTCTGAAACAGTTTCTGTAATGTCTTTAGCTAGACCAATTTTGAGTAGCCTTTTCAAGTACTGAGTTACATGACCTTCTTTTTTCTTCTGCCTCCTTCAGTTACAAGCTCGTGCTCAAAAACTTTTACAGTGAGACAGTCCTCACAGTTTTAGTGTGGGCAAAACTGGATTTTTTTCCAACTGAGATATTTTAACTGCAATATTCAACTAAATATATTAAAATTTTAAAAAGGGAAGCAAATGGAAAGAGGATCTTAAAATGTGCAGTGTTGATCAACTGTAATACAGGCAGCTTTGCCAATCCCACCTTTATTAATGAATTCTTATGGCAATCATGTCCCAGAAGATGGTGTTGTTTTGGGTTTGCTTTTTTTCTGTTGTTAGTTTTAATGTCTATGAAGAGTACTGTTATTTCTGAAAACTAAAGTCTGCTCAGTGTCATGAGTGTAATAATTTCTTCCCCTAGAAAGAAATTTACTCTAGTCTTTTTAAGGAAGTATTACACACTTCACTGTGCTTGAAGAAGGATACCAACCAGATGCATAGTTCTTCTGGAATTCACATAGCACCTCTTTCTAGGCATAAGAGTTCATTTTTTTCTTTCTATAAAATATGTATTTTGGAGAGTTAATTTGATGAAGAAATTTTATAGTTGGAAAGGAATTTAATGTTCCCCAGTCTCCCACTCAAGACTCTAGTAACAGAAAATATTTTTTATTTGTTTCATCCAAAAATGATCCAAGTGCCTAAGGGAAGCATATATTTCATACTGAATTTCAGTAGTTATGACATTGATGTTCTGATAAGTTTAACTATTGTTATCAGTATTTTTTTAATATGGGACAGTGTTTTTTGTCGTTTTATTGCCTTCAGAGTTGTCCAGCTTTTTTCTGGACAACTTCCTGGTTGTTTTTGAAGATACTGAATTTGATGCTGCTCATCAGTAATGATTAAATATGGAAAAATTAAGATAAATACATGAAATCCACACCTCTTTTCACCTTTGCTAATGTATATTATAATTGCCCGTATTAGTAGGTATTGTTACTTAAGTGTAAAATTAACATTAAATACAGAAAACATGCTTTTAAATATCCTATAGTGGAGCATATCAGGATGACAGATAAGTTATTAATAAATAACTAACCAAAACTGAGGGAATATATGGCTGCTAGATTGAAATTAACTGTTGAGACTGATAAAGAAGTCTGTGAAAAATCTGAATTCATGTACACTGGTCAGTGAATTGAACTGCAGGATTTACGTTAATTTTCCTAGTGGCTTGATTACTTTGTGTTCCTTCTGAAGTCATCTGTTTTGATACTACTGAAGTTTAACTCAGTGGGTGCCTACCTATATGAGTAACAATACACATTTTCAGTTTATTGATTCTGAGGAGATTTCACTGACTTTCGTTAGTTTTTGCCTCAGATTTACTTTACTGAAAGTGCACTTACTTATTAAGAATAAGTAATGATAAAGGACAACTACTACCTCTCCTAAATAGAATGTTCCCTTAAAAGAAGTCTAGGGACTTAGCAGGGTTGCACTTTCGAAAATGCTTTAAAGCTTTCATTGCTCTGTTTTTATCATTTGTTTCTCTTCTTGCTTCCTTTTTATTTCTATAATCTTCAGACATGAATTATAACATGATTCTTTAATATTTGAAGTACCAAAATTATAATTAGATTCAAACTTTGGACCTTACTTACTCTTGCTGATGTTACTTTTCTGGAGTGTTAAAGCAACATCGAAGATCCATTAACTTTAACTATTTGTTTGCTTCTTATGGTTAGCTGAGAAGTTATCATCTATGAATGATGTGGACTGGAATAACTTCTTGAAAAGGGTGTGCTCACTGCTTGATTCCACCGAGAAGAGCACAGGAGCAGCACGTTCTAAACTGAACTTACTGTACTATCTGTGTACTGTGGCTGTCCACAAGGAGCTTGCAAGCAGACTAATGAGCTCTCAGCTGGTAAATAATAAAGCTTTGAAAGAATCGACATGGTTTACATACTTGCTGTTGTAGGAAAAATCAGCTGGTTTTAGTTATATTTGAAGAAATCATTGGTGTACTGACAAAAATGTGTCAAAAAAATTACTAAATTCCATGTCAGGTATTTTAAAAATGCTGAGGAAAACTAATTCTTTGTCTTACATTTCAGATACATTTACATATAGTTTTGTTGTATTAGTGAAAATGTTGGGGTAAAAACTAACCTTGATGGAGAGTGTGAAATAACGTATGACAAAATATTAGTCTTTGCAAATCATTAAATGACAAAGAATATTGAAAAAATTCATCCATGAATTGTTCAATGTCTTTTATTTGGCCATGTGTCTATGAAGAATATCAAGAAAAACTTTATTAAGAACATGCAGTAAAACTTTCAGTAAGCAGTTCTGACAGTGAGCAGAGTCTCTGAAGAGTCGGTTTTAGGGAATACCTAAATGTTGGTTTCACCTTTCAGGAACCTTTTTTTACCAAACAAATTTACTGGTAACCTCTGTAGTGGTTTAATATATTTCTCAAAATTCTTGCATGTGCAGAAGAGAAATAGATTTTTTTTTTCTCATTATGTAGAGGCATCACAGACGCTATCCTGAGATGAGCGCTTTTCATTTTATCAAATTAAAAATAAACTACTTCACTCTCCTACAGTTATACTAAAGCACTTAAGTCATAAACTGACCTGTCATTGTTGGATATAGAGATATTAAAGACAAAATTGCATTGCCAGAAAGATTCAATGAAGAGCATTTAGGTTGGAAGCAGTGGTACGTCTTGTACCATAGCATTCTAGTGAAAGCAGGAAAAAGAATTGCTGAAAGGTGTATTCCATTGTCATTGGAGAGTTTGGGGGGAGGGGAGGACCATTAATCCAGTAACTGAATTGCCAATTAACAGAACATTTTAGAAATGAATTAGTCATTATGAGTTTGGTTCTTTTGTGGCTGATTATATGTGTTAACATTCATTATTGTTGTATTTGCCAACTATTTTTATTCAGTTTCACAAAATTAATTTATTAAATATTTGTTTTGTAATACTGTGTGATGATCTCTGTGCTTGTAGGTGAAAGTATCAGACTTTTCTGCTGCATACTCTTATTCAGAATGAAAAAATGTTGGGTTTTTTTTAATGCTGATATATGTTCAGCAGTTTAGTTTAAGGCAAAAAATATAGAAAGAATTGTAATTTCCTTCCTTTTTTCTCCTTATCTCTTTTTCCTTTTTTATCTTTATCTTTTTAATCAGTATTTGCACAACATCTACCGTGTTTGTCTGTGACAACACTCTTCGCAAATTTTTATGAAATTACTGATATTTGGATTTTTTTGTTTATCATTTGGAACTATCAGATCACTGAAATTCACTAATATTTATCTGTCTGCTTTAAACTATAGTTTCCTATATTGATACAGCAGCTGCGTGCAGCCTCCAGCTGGGATATGTAAGTAAAATTATTTTAAATCAATATGTTCAAATTCAAAATTGTCACTGGATTTTATTAAAGATATTCATTAATAAGTTATTGATGGTGACTATAATGTGGAATTTTTTCAGCATTGAATTAATACATTGCTATTCTACAGGACCAAAGATTATAGAAAATCTCTAAAAGTTAATCTAGAAGTAATATAATATAGTGTATCAAGAAGTGTTACTTAAAATCACTGAATAAACCAACTCCATACCACAAAAGAAGTAAAATAACTGTAATGGTAGGTTTATTTTAAATACTTGTCAGAAATATTTCAATGTGATAGTGCCCTCTACTGTTTATTTCACAAATGTTGATTTTCTTATTCCGAATTTTTTCTTTAATGAAACATTTAAAACGAATTTGCTGATGCAGATTTAATTTCTATTTCATCAGCTGAGAAGTCTAAAGTTATGTATAGGTGTTTTCTGTGTTATATGAAAGCTGGACATGAGCCTGACAGATTAGTAAGACCAACAAACTGAAGAATCTTCACTCTTCAGTGCTAAATAAAAGAAATGTATTTATGCATGAATTTATTGCTAAAATAAGCTGAAATACTGAAATATTTATAATTTTAATTAATTATATTATTTTATATATAAATATATGAATTATATATTAATTAATACTGATACCAAAATTCCCATAAATCCGAGCTGTAAATAGGACATCAAATATTTGCTGCCCTTAGCAACCTGCATAAAATATAAACAAGACATAATTGTTTTTGTTGTATTTTGTAAATAGTTTTTCTGCACCCACAAAATATTTATTTGATACGCAGACGTGCTAGAGTTGCTCGAATGATTGGTTTACTGGCATTACACACATCTGAACTTGGAGAAAACATACCTATTTCTGAGGTAACTTTCCTTTTTTTTTAATTAGGGAGTTTTGTTAATGCTTTTACTATTTATGTCAGAAGCTTTGACAGCTTTTTTTGTTTTGAACCCTGCTTTTTTTTTTCCCTCATATGTGTAAATTGGAGTATAATCAATTAATTAAATAAATCTATGATCTTATTCTATATGGTTGTAGTTCTGATTTTTACTAACCCGTGGCTGAACTACCCACCAATGTTAAATATTCTAGCCTTTTTCTCTCTTTTTTCATAAAATCAAATAGTTACTGTTGTGCTTCTTCTGTGTGTAGAAAGAACAAACTGTTGCCATTGTTTGGTTACCCTGAAATGTAATTATTACAATTACAATAAAAATAGTGCAACTGATACTTAGGCATATTTTTTTCCAAAAAATTCGTTGAGATGGGAGTAAAAAAAAAGCAAACTGAGATTCCTCACAGTTCTTGAAGAATATGTGTAATGAAGGGCAAGTAATTTTCTTTGGAGAAGAAAAGTTTTTTTAATTCTTTTTTCATTTTGCGTGATCCGTAGTTGACTTACACAGAAGATTGATTAGACAAAATTGTCTTTCTGTCCTTTTTTGAATATGACACATGCCCACAGATTAAGAAATCTTGACGGAATGTATTATTTAATATTGTTTAAAGTGTGACTGTCACCTGATTTCTGCTTCATGAGGTGAAGCCAGAACTTGAATATAATGGGTGTTTGAATGTCAGACCCAGCTGTTAAACACAAGCTGTAACTGTGCCTCTGTGCTGTGCAGATCTGACATGTAGGAACATACAGTTATTGCTTAATATCTGACTATTTTGGAAATGTGGCTGTTTTGTTGGTTTAGGTCCTTCTGTTTTCTTCTTAGTTAGTATTAAGAATATGATTATTTTGCTATGTTGCTTAATGTTTCAATTCCGGAGTGAAAGCTGAACTCAAAACATTATAGTTCTTACCTGTTTGTCTTACGAAGTAACAAAATGGGGCAAGAGTCCTTATAGGTACAGTCACTGAAGTTTGGTCAAAGTCCTTCAATACGGACAGTTGCGAGTCAATTGAATTCCAGGTCACAATTTAAGTGCACTCTTGTATGTGACAGATTTTTTTTCGGATATTTAACTTTTTAAAGTTCCAGTGAAAATACTCAAAAGTAATTTTGAGATGGTTGCATAGCTTTTGGCTTCAAGTGTTTTTTAAGGTCTTTAGCACTAATATATTCAGTAATAATTTCTTCGGCTTCCCAGTTTCCACCGTAGAAAACGTATTTCCTACTCAGCTGTTGTATTTAAAAGCAATAGATTGACGTAGTTATACACTGAGCTGTAATATTCTTTTGTTCAAAATGTTTTCAGTGCGTTTTTTATGTGAACATAAAAAATATTCACAAATGGAATTTAGCATTTTTATAAGTATTCAGATACTTCAAAACACAAGTTAAATCTGAGACCAGTCCCATTCTTATGTGAATTAAAATTAGGTTTTAATACATTAATTAAGAAAATAAGGATTTGTTTTTAAATTAACAAATCTGAGTTCAAAATGCATCTACTATGTTTTATTTAATGACATTCATTCCAATTTTTTTTCACAAAATAATATCTCTGAATTAAAAAGATTTTAGAGTGCTTACACAAAATTAGAATGAGGAAAAAAATTGAATCCTATATTTTCATGTCTTCAAATAATCTAATATCTAAAAATCTAAAATCAAATAACTGTAGGCACTACACAAAACTTAATAGTTCATTTGTAGGAAAAGTGGGAAGGAGTCATTTAGGAATTTCTCATCTACTGAGTTGTGTTCCCCTCTGCTCCTTCCAGAGGAATTAGATGCACCTGTGAGTTTTTTGAACATTCCTGGTAACTGTCAGCTATTTTATGTTGTCTGATGCTTAAAAAAACCACCACAAAGCAAACCTTTAAACCAGCCTTATAAACTGTATTAAGTATAATACTGTAATTTGTCCTCTTGCATGAGCCAGCTGATACTCCAGCTGAAGTTTATTAGTGGCTGCTGTGATTTAGGAAATGTCAAAATCAAGCTATAGCTACTCAGAACAATGTAATCTAAAATACCTCTGTGATCCAGGTCTTACAGTCTGAAGATACAGGAGTGATCTATTTATTGACAGGGGTTTTTTTGTGTGTGTTTTCTTTCCTCCTCCATTCCTGGTAACTTCTAATACTCTTTGCTTTTTTTATCTGTTAAATAGCGGTGATCTCCTTTAGCTCCAAAATTTGTTCCCACGTGTGAGAAGTCAGTTGAGAGCTCGTGAAGATGCTATTCTGAAATTATTTTTGCCCCCTACCTGTACCATACTATTCATATGAAATTTTCTTTTCAGTGTTTATCACTTAAGGATAGTTCCTCTATCTTTGAGGTTGAATTTGCACCATTAACCTTTTTAGTTGTTGTCGTTAAAATGACTTTGTAAATAGTAGTAACATTAAGCCCTGAAAGAGGCAGAGAAATTTTAGAAAGAAAAGAAGCCTCATCCTCATTTTAAAGGGTAAAGTAAACTTTCACATACTGTATGCCAAAAGTTTGTTGCTTTTTGAAGACTTGGTGCTTTGGGGATGTTTTAGAGTTTTTATTCAAGTAATTGGGGAACAGCAGTTTCCTTTGAATGTAACCACCAGAGGTCACTAAAACACCAAAATAAATTAAATTCAAGTAAATACTATTTCACAGGCTTGACAAGCATGTAAATGTAGAACTGTGTGGTATCTTTATTCTGCTGATGTATTCTAATATGTAGGTCATATTAGAAAAAATTAGAATAAATTAATATTTATATCTGTGAATTCACTTGCAGTTGATCTATTTCCAGTTAAGAACTTTTAAGAAGCATATTGCATTGATAAGAAAAAATAAGACTGATCTTAGAATGCAATAGGGAAATTGATCTCTTCTAAAACTGCAGATGAAGACATTTTATGTGGAATTTCTTCTATCACACAGTTGCAATAAAAGTTTTTAATAAGTCACTTTTTTTCTCCCTTATATTTTTTTTTTCCTCATGGAATTGCTCTTTAGAAATCTGAAGCATAATTTCCTCTTATTTATTCCTAGTTATCTTACAGAAACATCTAAACTTTAAAATTTTATCTTTGTATTTAGATTTTGAAACAGATCCTTAAAATTCTGTAAAATAAAGATTCTTTCTTTCCAGGATTCTGTTCTTCATCTTACAGGAAGAAAAATTATTCTGTAGTTAGGAAAGCTTATTTCTGTGTACATCTAAATTGGTTTATCAAATAAAAGAAACTATTATTCTTTCCTTTCTGTGAAAATATCGAGCCTTCTGCCACCTAAGACACAGCCACTCTGATGTGACATTTCAGACTCAGTCTATTATTTTATTAAGAGATGATAGAGTAACTCAACAGAATGCTTCCATGTAAGGCAGCAGTATCTTTCTCTTTCTGGTATAAGACTACCCTGGAGTCCTCTCTGCATGTCCTTTTGGTGGCAAAAACGAGTTGTTTTCTATTTCTTTAAAATTTGCTAATTGGGAATATCAGTCTCACACTCTGAGCTAGGCAGTTGTGTCTGGGGTTTTTTTTTTAGACAGACCTGGGTCCACTGCTCTCCCAAGTTCTTAAAGGGTTCAGAAAACCTGCTACAGCCTTCACATTGCAAGTTTTTTTGCAAAGCCTTTGGTATTCCACGGACAAATTAATAAACTAAATATCCCATAGACAATGACAGCAGAGTATGTCAGTAACGTTGAACTTAGATTGCTTTGTCACAGTAGAGAAATACCCAGATTTCTGTTTTCATCTTAATTGAAACTCCATATAATTTGAGCCTTTTTATTTCTGATTATTTATTAAAGTACAATTTAGTGGTTGTTTTCCACAGCTGCAAAGCAGCTGTAATGTTACAGGTGCAGTTCTGTGACACGCAAACTATGCACTCTTGCGGATCTGACTTTGCCTACATTGTTCTAGATATAGAGTTTGTTGTCATTCAGATTCATCCAGAATGTCAATTTTAAGTCATGTTCGTAGCTTACCTCTCTAATAACTCCTGTTTCTGGGTCTGTCCATGTCTGCCCTTATTGTAAGGAGTTTCAAATAAAAATGTTTTGATTTGGCCATTTATTCCAAACCTATTTAGTTTTAATGTTGTTTTATTGTAAAATAAATTCCTTAATCTGCTCACAAATGATCATAATTTTAGTGTATCCTTGTTTGTTTTCTCCAAGGGCACTTTCCTTGTTTTGCCCTAGTGTTTCTTTTGTGAAAAAAAACCTAACCCAAAACAAAGCAAAAACCAACCCAATTTACAAAAGGTCTGTAGACAGGAGATGAAAGCTGTAGCAGAGTATGTGCACAGGTACTTACACACGTGCACACTCACCTGTCTACTGTTTTGTAAATTGATTAGAACATTACAGTTATCTTTCTGGCATAATCAGGATTGTCACTTAATACCTTGGTAACAGCAAGAGGAGATTCAAATTTTTGAGTGACTTCAAGTAAACTCTCAACCTCTATAAAGTTTCTTCAATTTGTTTTCAAGAACCTCATTCACTGAATGTAACTTGCATATTTGCCTGGGGCACGTGGCAAGAAGACAAATGAAAAATTGACATTTCTCAGGTAAATTAGCAGCAACTCATGGTGTGTGTGAGAAGAGTTCTTCTGAGTTCATAAACAGAAAATGGAAATATAATTAAATTAACAACCGTGAATCTGTCAAGCGTGGCAATTCGGAATTGTCGGAGAAAATATTAAGGCCTTTTATCATAATTGAAGATTACTTTTTTCCTCATTCAAAAAATTATTTTTATCAATCCAATTAATTGGACTTGCTTTATGTTTGAAGTCCAAACCAAGGTGGTAATAGAAAACAAGGAAGTTCTCCACTAGGAAAGAGAAAACATTGCCGATTGCAGGATTAAATAATTTTTTGCTGTTTTCTTAAGTTAGTTGCCTGGCCGAAGCAAAATCTGTACCCTTTTAAAAGACAGTTAATTGACACTGCTTTCATAGTCCATTAAATTTACTCTGCTTTCTTTGAGAGATGAAATAATACATTTTCCCATTAAAATTAAATCAGTGGTGCTGCAAGTATATCTGTATACAATAGTCTTAATTTACTTCCTGTGATAGTAAAAATGTGGGTTTGGGATTTTTTCCTACAAGTCTGTTACTTTTGGGATAATGAAGACCTGTGCCCCTAGGACCCTTTTCTTCAGCAGATAAATATCTACCTCTCTGAAGGGTGAATAGCTGTCTGGCAGACTTTTGTCAGTGTTTTGAGAATTTCAGGATTCTAAACATAATTTATATTCCTCCTAAATTGATGTTATGAAACATCAAGTTAGCTTTGTCCTTCAACTACTTCTATCATAAATACAATAGTGACCTGGAGTATTGTAAGCTTCAGAGAGAAGCTTATTAAGGGGAACATATGTTAGGGGAAAACACTGACCCTGAATTCACATTCGTGTAAAGACTTCAGGAAATCAATGGGCATCCAGATTCTATATCGGAGTTAAGAGGGAGAATAGCTTCCCATCAAATGTTTTGCTATTTGATACACACACACACTTCTGGGAGCTTTGCTAAAGACAAAAGTGAACACAGCTGTGTGCCAGATGCTGTGCTTGTCTATCTGTCTGTCTGTGTTCCACAGGTATGTATCAAAGTCACACGCTATTATGCAGTGGACACAGGTATTTTACTGTATGTACTTGCAGCTTTAGAGAAAGTGCATCTATATTGGGCTTCTCATGTTGTAGCTGAGTATTTTAAACATTGAGCTTTGGGGTATTTGGGGTTTGCATTTTTTTTTTTGGATGAAATTGGGGGCTTTGTGTGGAAAAAAGTTCTAATTGATGAATTGTCGCTATTGGCTGTGATCTTAAGACGAGTAATCAATAGGGATCTGATCTTGCTTAGAAGGAGCTTTTCTTAATAGATCAGTCTCATTTTAACTTCCATCTGTTCTGTCATCCAGCAAAATGTGCAAATGCCTGTGCCAGCCCAAAGGAAGAGACAGAGCAAGACTGAGTCTGTTTTTTTGGTGGCGGTGCTAGTCATACTGGTTTGAAATGGTTCAAATTATGGTTTCAAACTTAGAGTGAAATATGTGTGTAGCATATGAGAATATGGACTGTTGAAAATGTGCAGTGTGGTCAATGTTAACAAATTTCCACAGCCAATAAATCTTTCCTTTTTTCCATAATTCATTTACTTATCTTTTATTCAATTCAGTTAGTAGGACTAGATTGAGAAGTGCAAGCTTATTCTTCTTTAAAAAACAAATTTGTATACCTATTAATGTAATCAGCCATATTCAAAATCAGAGGGGTATTTGATTTAAACCCTGCTTTTGAAGTTTTAGTGTATTAGTCATACCTGTATTTTTTTAAGGAAAAAAATAATTTTATTAGAAAAAGAAATTGTTTTCATTTTGGCAATGATAAGATGTTGCCCAGTGTTTCCGACTTGGGTGATCAGATAGCATTAGAGGTACGAAAGTGTCAAGGTATTTTGAATTAAGTACTTCTGGAGTTACTGGGTATGATTATTTCCAATTATAACTTCAAGGTATTTTTAGATTGCTGTTTTCCCATTTTTTCTTTGCAATAGGAAAATGATGGGATTTCTGTTAGATATCGTGGAGTTTGTTCCTCAGTGTCCAGTTTTGTTCAAATCCCTCCCGTACATTAGGGGA
>JAYRBT010000082.1:44622657-44637456 GCA_036023395.1 Myiotriccus ornatus
TGGGATTTCTGTTAGATATCGTGGAGTTTGTTCCTCAGTGTCCAGTTTTGTTCAAATCCCTCCCGTACATTAGGGGACGAGTAGATGATAGAGGGCAGTAGGTGATGTAGGAAGTTTTAAGGGTTGATATGGGTAATGGGAGCGTCAGACTTGCAATAGCAAGTGCCTCTGATTTATTGTCAGTACCTAACTCTTTGGAGTTACAAGATCATTTTACTTAGGATGTCCAAGCTCACTTTGAGTTTTTTGGTACCTTGTTTGAAATAACATCTTGAGCTGACCACTCACAAAGCCAAAATGTAGTATTAATACAGTTGACAGCTGCTTAGACTCTTGTGTTTCTACTGACAAAAATTTGACTTGTAAAATCATGATTTCTTTTCATAGATCTCGATTTTAAACAATTGAGCAACACAAATTAACTTATATCAAGTTCTATTGCATGTTTATTAAATGTATTTTTTTGAAGCTGGGGGAATTCCTTCACTTTTAATATTGTTGTGCAACTTTTTAATGTTTGTTATTTCAAGAGTAAAGTTATTTGTATGAAGGAAGTAGAACACAAAAATCAATCTCCATTTTGGAGTGAAACACTGAAAAAACCTCCTTACCTTCATTCTTCTGTATAATACTGTGGAAGTGATACATAATTTGGGTGTAAGATTGCTGTTAGCATAAAACAATCATCAAATACAGTTTAAAATGCAGCTGTTTATTTTATGACATTCTATAATTCCATTTTTTCTTCTATTCTATGCATTATGATGTAAATATACAGTGAGGAATACACTTTTAAGTGTTGCTACTTAGTTAAAATATTTTACATTTAGAGTTAAAAGTAGTATTTTTTCACTATAATATAATCATGTTTTAAAGTAATATTTCTTACACTTTTTTAACTTGAATTCTGTGGTGGTCAAGTTATGTTTTAAGCAGATTATTCCTAGCTTTTATAGGTGAGTGATTCCTATTGAAGGGAGTTTTACAGGCACGAGATCTATAGAATCAGTAATTTAATGTTAATGGGAATCATGTCTAGTGAGGGCTAAATTTGGTCAAAAAACGTGAGATGCATCATCTCTTATTTTCCATTTCAGAACTGGAAACATTCAGAGAAATTTCCACTGTGCAAAACCTACTAGGAAACAGAGCTTGACCCAATCGTTCTTACTTTTTTAATGACAAGATAAGCATAACTGTTAGACCAATAAATCATGCTTATAGTGTCAACATTGAGTTATGTTTTATCTTCAATCCAGTTGCATAGAAAACTTATATAAATAATTACAAATATTTTAACTTTTCTATCCCTAAGTCAACCTATTTCATGTTTCTCTGAGAGCAAAGTTGGTTCTTAAGCAGGAGCGTCAGAGAAGAAATAAATACTTCATGGGTTAGTTTGTGCATCCTTTCCTAAGGCTGCAAAGAAAAAACCTGGAAGCTTCTTTGATTTGGAAGGCAACTGGAGGATTCTTTACTAGGATTTACCTTTTTGTTTTAATCTTACTGTGATAAGTAGTTTCAGGTTATTTTACTTCCAGAGGAAAACAATGAGTATATGAGGTGTACCACAAGTCTGACAGCTACCTTTACTACGTATGTATTGTGCGGTGGGAAGCTTAGTTTTTCTGACTGTTATACTATGTAGGCTTTTGCTGAACTAATTTCATTTTTTCCCTCCACTGGCATCGTTTTCCTGAGGCTTTAGAATATCCTTGTGACCAGTTCTGTAGTTTCGTCTTTATGGATTGTATTTGGGAACCTAAACTGAGAATGTTCTGTGATTTCTGACGTTTTTGGCTTTATTCACACACACGGAGAGCAAGATGTATATATATTTTAATTTTTTCCTCAAATTCAAAAAAAAAAAAAATCAAGACAAGTAAAATCAAACCCAGTACACAAAATTTAAGCTATCTTGCTGTTATTTTCACAAATATATAAAGGTGGTTACCCTGAAATGTTAAAAATCGAAAGATTCAGACTGTCAGTTGTGCTAAATGAATGTGATGTTAGCAAATAAACTGTCAGCCACTTCACCAGTTGGCTTTGGGAATATACCCTCAGCTTTCTTGGTAAAGCTCGTACTCCTGAGAGCACTGAGTACTGTTATAAAGAGGAAAAAAATGAAAATATTCTAAAGTCTTGAGAGCACTTACTGCCTACAGTTCCTTCTCTCTATTTAAAATTATACACCTAAATCCGTACTTAGTAAATGGAGCAGGGATGCTTGAACAATCCTTACTTTTGCAGCTAGCAAGCAGATCTGTTGGGTAATGGAGCCTGCTTTCTCATGAATTGAGTTGCAGCTGAATTACTTTTAAACTAATTACACAAAGACTATCTTTTAGCATATTCGCCTCTTCCCTTGTTATCTATCACAAAGTTTAAACAGAACATCCTTGGTTTAGGCAGGTGTGTTCAGAATAATCTCTAAGGTTTTTTCTGTGTGCAGTTATGTTCAGAATGTTTTCATATATTTATTCTCTGTTTAAAAATAAATGAGTTTGTACCACAACTTCTATATCATTTTTTGTTGCTATTTTGCTTCTAGAGGCTTCAAAAAAATAATGCATCCATTTATTTATTATAATTTTTTTTTTTTTTTTGCTCTGGCTTAATTTCGTAGAAATTGGGTAAGATGTTTGAAATGATGACAAGGAAGGAGACAACTCTGAAATTACTGTCTAAATGCTTCTCTTTTCATTTTATGCTATCCTGGTTTTCATGAAAACTGCACATCAAAGTAAGAGTATAGAATTTTGTATGGTTATGCATCATGGGACAGAGATGAATTTTTTGCGTGTGGTGTAGATTTAAATTAGATGTGTTCTTTCGCTGGTATTTTGTGGTGTCATGGGTAGATGTTGGTCTTTCCTTGTAGATTCAGTTTTGTTACTTTCACTGACATACTGTGGGTAACTTTTGTAGAATAGGAAATGAAAATTAAGGTAAATGTCAAAATAAATAGTTTGGAAGTAATATGTTTTTCTCACTTCTTAGATTGTTGATAGGGCTGTCTTACTTTCAAATAGCTTTTATAGCTAATTAAAACATTTTTAATTTATTAAAAAAGAGGTATGCTACAGGGCAAAGAATTTTATATAATTATTAAAAAGACAGCTCCAGTAGATCACTTTATTATGTCTAAGACAAATCTGTTTACAATGTTTACAGTGTGTGATTTCTCCCTTTTCCGTTTTTCTCTGGTTTACAACTGACCCCTGTTACTTTAAAAGTAAATGAATATGTCGTATACACTGAAGATACGCTTGAGGTGTGAGGGGCTAGGTGAACTAGATGGAATATGGTTTCTGTAGTTAAAATAACCTAGCAGGAATTTTTTTTTTCCTGTGGAAGAAATGAAATATTTGCTTTTCTTACATTATTACAGTGTAAGCAGAACCATTAAATATGTATGGAAAATGAAATGTGAAGTCAGCATTCTTGCTGTGAGCAAGAAAGACCATGTGGAAAAAAATTTCATACCTAAGCTTCTTGACATGAAACACGATTCTTTCCAATATTTCTGGAAAACACATAACTATGTGAGGTTTTAAATATTCCCTGGCATAATTTGAATGTTTTTTGCATGATGTTTGCAAAGTCATGTCATATAATATTGCAATTCTCTCTTGTGTTGTTCTAAGTTCTTTTCTTCATTAAAGCCTGACGTAGCTGAGTATTTGGTTTTAATATATTTTTGGTACTTAAATTTTCTTTCGCCTCAACCAACTCTGAGTCTATGCAATTTGTTGTACAATTTGCTCATTGAAGTGTTTAGCTCTTAAAACTAAGTGCATACCTTTAAGAATTAACCTAAAAGAAATCCCTTCTTCCATCTCGTTTTGTCTTGCATTTGCGAATTAATCAAGTCACAGACTAGTAACAGAAGGAAAAACATCCAGCCTTTTGCGCTAAAGCACATACTTACTTGATTGACACAATTAGGCTGCAACATGTATTTGTGATAGGTAGCACACTGCTGGTAGCTGAAAAGCCTGATTTCCTGCTTTCTTCTGATTACTTCACTAAAAGACACTCAAACCAGGTCCAGTGTTATGCAAGATCACTTGTATATTGGCTGTAGTCCTGAATTTTCCTCTATCATCTGGAAAAAAAAAATGTTATTTTAGTCTGAAACACATTTAAAAAAGAATTCTGTAGGAAAGAAGGAAGTTCTTATGCAACTGTTGTTTGGTCCAGTTTGGATCTTTACTGAGCAGACTGAAGGAATTTGCAGTACTTAAAGGGAACTAATTTCAAAGAAAATTTATGGGAAATCTTTGAAGTCTATAAAATTTCTTTAAAGTATGAGAAATTCTACTTAAAATTGCTCAATCTAAGATATTCTGCATGGGTATTTTATTGATGGTCATCAACATGGCTTCTAGAAAGTGGTAGCAGGCCCACTGCTTGGAAGCAGATGATGACTTAGAATAACTTCAAGTACAGTTATGAATAGAATAAAAATCCAGGAACATGATATTCAGAAAAGGCAAGGATGAATGGTAGAAACTTGCATATAATGAGGATAGTTAAATACAGGGAAATAACAAGGAAGAGAAGGGACAAAAAAAGAAAAAGACCTCTTCCTTGGATATTCCTGGCAACTCTTATTCTGTAAAGACTAGTTTCTACCTCCAGTTTACATCTTTATTGGCAGCACCAGTTGATTGCCACTGACATCAGTTTTGAAGGCAGAAATCTTTGCTTTTTGGACTCCTCAGCAATCTTTTTCTTTCCTTGCCCTTGGCAAAAACGAAAACAGGATCTCTTTCTTGTTTGAAGCAAATATTTTTCCCTGGTCCTTCCTGCTTCGGACTTTAAAAGCTTCAAATTTAAGAGCTCGGGTGGAAATCAGATATACTCTTGAACATCTGGAACTGAGTTCATGTAATCATATATCTGGCATGACAGATTAGGAGAAGAAGTAACTATTTTTTTTCTTAAAAACAGCAAACAAACAAACTCCAGAGCTTGTTGACAGTACTTTTACATGCGTTTTTAATTTGTTAGTAAATATAGCAGATTTGTGAGTTAATTGCTACTGTTTGTGTCTGACTGTATCCCTTTGGGACCTTGAGTTGATTCCAAAGCAAACTGAACCTTCATTTGAGTTCATGACATCTCTTTTGGCTACTCATCTACTAAGACCTCTTCCTACAGCAGTAACGCAAAAGTTGAAAAGATAAGGAGTTTTTGTGATGAGTCAGTTTTGCATTGTATTCTACCTGGAGAATTTTTACGCCTCCATCTTGTAGTGCTCCCTGGAAGAGTTCTAGAGGAGTTGCAATATGTTGTTCATTTATTTTCTTTTTTTCTTTTCCTACGTTTTGGATAGCATTAATACCACATCCATAGTCTGATGGGCAGACTTCCCTTCAGTCCTCCTTATTTCATGACCCAGTTTGAGTCAAACTGTTCAGAGAAAGCTGGTAATTTTTATTTTCATGTACCATTTAAAAGATGTGTACTTGGTATGAATATTAATGTCATTTCTTTTCTGGTTAGTGACAATATAATCATGGCATACTTTCTCAGCCTGGTGAGTGCTTTTCTCGGAGGAGAAAAGCCATTACTTGCCCATGTTACGTGATGTGTTTGTACTCACAAGAAAATGAAGTGAAAAGTAATTTCCATTCTGCTTGAGGCATAGAAATTTATCATTGTAAGGGTTTGCAGAATTACGAATATATTTTAATTTCCACTAATAATTGCTGACAGTCATACTAATAGATCAAAGATGTAGTAATGTTGTAAATCTATACATTGCCACTTTACATTTTAAGGCATAAAATACCTTCTCTTTTTGAATGTGCTGTAATTTTCACTTCTGGATTTTTAAAATATCAGGGAAAGTTCTAGATATAGCTTGAAAAGGATTGAGAATCTGTGACAGGTAATATAGCAACTCCACATACTGTTGTTGTAAATGAAGGCAGTGACTGTCCATCCAGACAAGAAACTTTTTTCTTTCTTCTCTTATTGTAACTAAACTATATCCATCCAGTGTGACAGCTGGTGTAAAAGGTGTAGGTAATTTATTATATTTAAGATGCTTTTACCTGGACTTGCAGTTCATTACTATTTACTTCTATGAAAGGGAAAATGTAAGTGGGTTGGAATGGAAAAAAAAAAAAAAGTACTAGGGCTAAGAAGGAGACTTCCTTTGTCAGTCTGTAGTTTAAATAAATTTGATTTTTCTGTTGTGCCATTTTCCATACACACTGTGGTACTTTCTTTACCTAAAATTTATACCAGCCTTCAACATCGAATCAAAGTCTTTAGGCAGATCTTTTTTTTCCAAGTCTTATGTTTTTGCTTAGGAAAGGATAAAAGAATATTTTAAATCTTGTGACAATCACTATTGTCAAGATTAGACATTTCCTGTCAAGAGCAGGAAACAGTTTGTCTTCCTCCTTTTTACGACATGTAAATTGTGTTCTTAAAATGATGTATTAATGAGGATATTATATAACATTAAATGTATTTTTAAAAATTGTGTGTCTATGTAATCGTGCTTATAATATAGATGATGAATCACAGCTTCCTGTTTCATTGCTTCCATTGCAGAGGACACAAGAAAACCTTCTTAAGTTGGTTATTGACACAGACACTCTGCCAGTTCAGTGTGTGACATATTCTGTGAGCCCTCATTTCCTGCACTTGTACAATATTCGATTACTTAATTGTGTTCAGTTAACAGAGAGGCAATTCTCCAGACTGTATGCTCTCTAGAGAAAAAGAGGTCATTATCTGATCATGGTAAATATAGACTTGTATTTCGGAGATCGCGAGTATCCTCTGTAACGTGTAGTAATTATTTAATGTTCAGTGCCTTCTACCATAATACCCCATTCTTGTTACAGATCTACGTACAGTTACTAAAATTAACCTGTACTGGACAAATTGATTATCATATATGAAGATAATAACTAATATTTCATGCAACTACTGTTTCTCTTTAACAAAGATTTAATAATTTTAGAACAACTCAGTCACTAATGACTCAGATTTCTGCAGAAACAACTTCTCTCTTGTTCAGTAAACCAGTTTTTGTTCAAATGAAATCTGGAATTTATCGCAGTGTTGACTAGCTTTATGGAAGTTTTTTTTTAGTCCACGGGAAAGGAAATAACTTCATAGTTTGAATTTTGTGAACTCAGTTAACTTTTTCATTCATATACAAAAAAAGTGTAGGGATTGAAGTATCAGGAGAACGACTTCCTTTTCTTATCACTTCAGTATGAAAAATAATAACTAGATTCACTTGGGAATAAAAATAATAACTAGTCCTAAAATCTTGAAGGAGAGTGAAAAATAATAACTTAAACAGAACTTAGTGCGAGTGGACATAGGAATTGTTTATTACATACAAAGGTTAATTCATGGTTTTATTTAATATAGCGTAGGATTCTGAGAGTTGTAGGACATCATACATAAATATATTTAGATAGTGTGTTGTTCAAATTTACCAATGTATTAACCATGTGTTGGGAAAATAAATATTGCAGGTGCGAACCAGGATTAGCGTTGATACAGGGTTTTCTACTGGTTGAGGTTCATCATTAAAGCTGATAATTTTAAGCAGCCTGCCTTGATCCTCTGTAGCAGAGGTACAGTTTGATTTGTATTTTCTTCAATTCCTGCATGCAAACAAATAAAAAAGTGTAACTTACGTATCATGATGATTTAATGTCCCATCTAGTCTGCTGGGACTATTGTCAGCAGTTTATGTTATCACATGGTTCATCATTTTTATGTAGTTTAAATACTATCTCGTGGCATGTTCACCCTCAGTCTTTTAGACTTTGAGACAAAGCTGAGAAATGCTACAGTGCTGAGTACTTTCAGTGGTACTGATTCCACAGTGAAAGTAGTTCTCAAAATATATTTAATCACAAAAACAAGAGTAATTCTGTATAGCTATAGAAAGGAAAGCTAATAAAGGAGAAAATGCTGTCTTTTTGTGTATATCATTTAGTGCAGAATTGCACTTGAACCAGCTTGACTACTACTTTCTCAAGCTGACATATTAGAAGCTTTAAAACCTACTGATGTATTTGTTTCTTAAATAAGAAAGTGAAACTCCCTGAATGGCAGGCTATTTGAAGTTCTTGAATAAAATTCATAGAAATGCTCTGAAAGCAGTTAAAAAAAACAGTTAATGAACATACATTACATAAAAAAGGGGAGAAAGTCAAAGTTTGTTTAGTAGATCTTTCTGCTTTGATTTGAAGACTGCATTTTCAGTTTTTATATGACGTCACTGTACAAAGATTGGAGTTATGAAGCTGCTAAGGTCAGAACGTGAATTAAAATCAAGGAAAGCTGAGGATAAAAACTCCTCAGTGCTCTGGGGAAGAAAAAGTGCTTTACTGCCAAATATATCTGTAAACTATTTAAAAAGAAAAAGGGGGAAACAGATATTTTATAACTTCTAGGACTAGAAACTGTTGATACCTATGATGATAGTTAAATTCTGTAAACTCCTCGTGAGGATAGAATACCCTTTCTTCTGGAAGATTTTGTTACGAGGAGACAGTTTTCGCTTAGGAAGGCTTTCTGCCTAAAAGGTAACTCTCGAATGCAGTTTTAATGCTTTTTCCCCACCCACATAGCAAGAGAAGTTCTCAGCCTCTCTCTCTGCTATGTGAGAGGAGAGAATTAATGCTTACAGAAATGCTACAGGGCCGTTGTGGCCAGGGAGAGTCGTGGGGGCCAGCGATGATAAAGCCTGGGAGCGAACAGGAGGTTTGCCTTTTTCTCCCTGGGGCCCGGTGTTCCTTGTAGCGCTGTTAGGTTTCTGTAAGTTTTGGTTTTCTGACCTTCTAAATAAACTTTTTTGAATTCTTCCCACTGCCATGGCATTTCTGGGGATACCTGCATATCGTACTCCTGATTTTTTGTTCTTTTATTTGTATTGTTTTGTTTACTCCCTGATTCACCTGTCAGTTCCCCATATGGTTTTTGTAAATGTCTGTGATGGGATCTTCACAGAGCATTTTCTTGCAAAGTTTGCTAAAATGAGACTAAATTTCATAGATTATTGTCTTGGAACTTTTGAGACCTTTGTGTCATTATTTTTCCTCTTTCTGTATAGATGCAAAATAACAGTAAGGTTGGAGACTGCAAAAATACTATGACTTGCAAAAACATAAATTATATTTCATATTAGCAAAGGATTTAGGAGACAAGAATATTTGTTTACAGGGCAAGTGATTTTATGCACCTATGAATTTGTCACCATAAAAAAATGGAATGTTTTAATGAAAGGAATCCAGAATCCAGCAACATGTAAGTAGTTTTCTGATACAGATCTCTGGAAGATGATGTCTTGTGATAAATCTGAAGTGACTTATAAGATGCTGATAAGGATTGAGGCAGTTTCTGATATCAGGATATTCAGGTATTCTTAACTGCAAGTCAGGGATGATAATGAATATATCTTCAGTTTTTTCAAGATTATGTACATTTTTACTGGTTCTCCTTCAGAACAACAGAATTTTTTCTTCTGCCTAGCATACTTCAGTTAAAATTCTTTCTAAGTGTTACTGTTTTGCTGTGTACTTGTACTTTGTGGCTAAAAAATTATGTTTGGTTGTTTTTTTTTTAAATTGGTGGATATATAGCATACATGTATTCCATCAAGAATTTAATAACATATTACTTTTTGGGGGGGGGTGTATGCATAATGACAGATTTGCTATCTGTGCAGCGGTGATCAGCAGCCGATGTTTGTGTTTTGGCATTTATATTCATCACTTTATACAGAATGAGATATATGTTCAAAATGACAATTTTCATTAGATTTCTGAAATAACCTCAAAGTAAAGCTCTTTCTAGCTGCTTCTTACCTAATGATTTGATGGGAGTGTGTTTTGCTAGGCTTTTTGAGAGTGTGGGAAGAGAGGGCATGTTTTGACTGTAGAGAGCCAGGACTACTTCAGGTAACCTTTGCCGTTGGCCAAACACTTCTCATGATTTGTGAAAAAACCACAGTGTTGCTGTTGTGGTTTGATTTGTTTGATGTTGGCAAAATGGTTGTGGTGGTTTTTGCTTGTTTTGGTTTTTACTTCTTTGTCTCCTTTTCTACCCAAAGTGCTTGGGTTGAAGTGCTTCTTGTATTCAAATGAGACTGCAAGCTGTGAGTTCCTTGAGATGAGTCATCAAAGTCTGTGCTCCCTGTGCTCTGTATACAGATCATACAATACTTGCCTAACTGGGAAAAACACCAGATCACTTTTTTCCAACTCATTAACTCTTCCCTATTGTTTGACCATATTAAAAGTAGTTTCAAACTAGAAGAGAACAGTGAAAAAATCCATTACATTATTTTATTGTGATTTGATTAGTTAGATGATCTTCATTGTATCAGTGCTTTTGCTTCTTAACAGATATTTGTAGCATCATCAAATCTAAGGCCTGGACACAATGCCTTTGGGACAGGACTGTCACAGAGTCAGTCCTGCTTTAACATATTTTTAAACAAGCCCATTTGTGCACTGTTCTTTACTTAAACATTAGATAAACACATGAAATGTGTCAGTGATACTGCTGATAAACTTTTTGCCATTTAAAGGGAAAGGAGAAAGTTCCTAAGCAGAAGAATGAAAAAAAATTCATTCCTAATTTGTTATAGAGATTGTAATAGATGCTTTCCATTTCCTTGTTTTCTGTATAATACAGAAACAATGTGTTATTATTTACCTGAACTACAATTTTTATCTGATTCTATAGGCTAAGACACATTGTAGTAATATTTTCTGTGTTTAATTAAAAAAAAAAAAAAGTAGTGCAGGCTATGTCACAGTTCACATTTAAAGTAGTAATTAAGTTGACTGTTTCCAAGGTTTAAAATGAAATAGTATGTGCAATATTTTATTTAAAGTACATAAAAGTAACCTCAGATCTCACTTCATATATCATGCAAACTATTGGAAGTCCCTGACTTCACCAACAGTATCTGTTTACAGAACTTATTTGCTGTATGACATCAGTGCATTAAGAGGATTAAAACCAAATCCTTCCAAATAGAAAAAAGAAATACTTAAGGGACATGGGAAGTGTGTTAAATCCGTCTTTTTTTCCTACTCTCTTGCAAGGCACGGATGTTTTGGAGCATGGAGGACATGTAGATCCATCTTTCTTAAACAACTGGCTTCTGTACTGCTAAATGCATGGTATATATAGGAGTGCATTTGGGTTTTGGGGAACAGATAGCATCCTGTGCAGTTTAACAGGTCGTAGTTAAAAGGTCCTTGGTTTCTTGAATGAGTCCACCATTAAACATTAGGTTGAAATCAGTTCCTTGTGTGTATGGGAAAGTGATTTCTTACCAGGTCCCCTGCACAAGATGAATCAGATTTTCCGATTTCCCTCCAGCCCTCATTATAAATATTATAGATGTGTGTCTCTGCTTTGCATACAGAAACTTGTGAAGTACAGAAAACTAAAATCATATGTCCACTTCTTATGCAGTGAGTTGTCTATAAACTCAGAGATCAGGAGACAAAACTTTAATAGTTTTTTAGCTTTTGATTTAATATCTACACAAAAGACATCATTAGAGGTCTTTTGTTGCTTGTTCTTTTTGTAACCTGATGGTGAGCATTTTAGATCTTCTAAGAGAAACATAGAAACAGCAAGTAAGCTTTTTTTTTTCCACTGTCCCGAGGAAAAGGGAAGAATGGATAGCTGACAATTTGTCACCTAGACTGTTTCCTTATTGCATTTTATCCATGTTGCATATATAATGTTTTGTAATTATTATTTTTCTTGTCTTTCAATGCTTACTAAATCCTTTGCAAATGGCTCCTTAGCATAAGTGAAGAGTATATCAGTAAGATGGCATTTCAGATAAAGCTTTTTACCTTTAACAGTACATTGTGCTTGAAAAAATGTTACGTGTTGTTGTACTAATTATTTTTTTTATTTTAGGCAGTTGCACTTTTAACCGAACTCATCAGAGAAAACTTCAGAAATAGCAAATTGAAGCAGTGCCTTCTACCAGCACTTGGGGAGTTGCTTTACCTTGTAGCCAGAGAGGTAAGTCTGCAAAGTAATGCTTACAAATTTGAAAAATGTGAAAAGATTTCCTATGGAAAAGTAGACCAAAAAAGCAAATTACTTAGTTATTTGTATACTCACGTTTCTGGTCCTTGTGTGTTCTGTGATACTTTTTCTACTTCAAGAAACATGTTAGTGCAACCATGTGCTTCATCAAGTAGCATTCTTCAAGTGTGGAGTTTTAACTTCATGAAAGAATTTCATCAACCATCACAATGACTGCTGGCCTCCAAGTGGCAGATCTAAGAGTTAGAACATCTTAGCTAGAGATTTTGATTAAACAGGATGTATCAGGACAGCCAATAATATCATAAAATTAATATAGTAATGTTTCTGTATATCTAGTCCTTATTAGATCTTACCCTAGCATGGCTGGATTCAGAGCACTGAGGAAAAGGAAACTGAATGATCCTGACTAATTTCAAATGGACGTATGTTTATTCCTGACTAAAATTGATTTAAACCTTCAGTCTAGAAGCAGTGAATTCACATTAAAAGTAAACAGAGTTAATTTGTAGAACAGAAATATTGTCAATATGAGGAACTGAAGATGACAGCTCCTCTAACCCTCACCTTTCTTTTTCCTTACTGGAAGAGTAAAATGCTTTCTCTTAATAGCAACAAAGGTGTCTTCAAACAGAAAAAGTTTAACCCTGGCTTTCTGAAGCCTTTGTATTATCTGTGTCATCTAGTTGCTCTGAATGCTCTCATATTAGTTTAACAGTCAGTTGATAATGGAATGAAAGTAGCAAATGAATTATTTTGACTTTAGTTATGGCTTTGTGCTGAACTTCTATGTTTTATTTTCTTCATCTGCTGACTCCTTTGCATGTTCCACAAGATTCAGTGGTTGCCTTGTTTTATGTAGGATAGCAAGCATTGTGAAACAGTTGCCAAAATATTTGTCAAACACAGTCACAGAGCTCGTTCTTATAATGAGAAATTATGTTCTGGAAAATACATCCACAGTCACAGGTTACTTTTATATGTTTTAATACTTTCTCAGTTTCCCTTGGGACAAAAATTTTGTACCTCTGTCTGATTTGTATCAATCAGACAGATTGATAACCATATACTTTTAACCACTAAGAAAAGTAAATAAACTTAAAACTCCAACTTGAAAATTATAATTGGCAAGAGTTGTTTGCATGGCTTGATTTTATTCTGAAAATGAACTCTGATAGCTGAAACAGATCTGTTTGCAATGGCTCTATAACAACCAAAATGATTTGCAAACCCTGAACTGAATAGATTTTTTCCCTTCTGAAAACATGAACTGACAAGTTTTTGAGTCTATAGGTATTAATGAACTTTACAATGTCTGAAACTCTGTCATGTTTCAGGAAGATCTATAGTAATGGCTTGCGTTGCTTTGAGTTATAGCTGAGAAATTATTAGAGTATAGAAATAGATATTTGGACACATATGAACTGAAGATACTGTGTCTTGGTAAAACTTCAAAAATATCAGTGTGATTTGTATGCTTGGAGATGCTAACACTTTTTATTTTTTTAAGAAAAGCCCTTTTAATTTCTCTATTCTGTACATATTTAACCTCAGAATGCTGTAGTGTTGTAGGCATTTTGTTGCTCATTAGACTGCTGAACAGTAGTACTGAATGACCTTGCCAAGATCATATTTTAGGAAGAAATTCTTTACAGAGAGGATAATCAGACATTGGAATGGGCTGCCCAGGGAAGTGGTGGATTCTCCATCCCCAGAGGTTTTTAAGATAAGGCTGGATGTGGCACTGAGTGCCATAGTTTAGTAACTACAGCAGTGTTGGATCAAGGGTTGGACTTGATGATTTCAGAGGTCCTTTCCAACATGGCTGATTCTATGATTCTATAAACCAAGTCAGTGGTAATATAATAATATGAAAAGAAAGTTTATTGCCAACTTATATCTTTAAACAGCAAAGCTTTATGATTTTATGAATTTAAACAAAAATCATAACTGCATCTAATTCATTAAGGACACAAAATATTTTTTGTTGTCTTGTTTTCCTTGTTTTCTCCTATTTTGCCCTTTGGCAAGCTTAATTGTTTTATCAAGCTGCTTAATATTTTCATTTAAACTGTAAATTTTTGCGGGGATGACTGATTTTATTTATTTATTTATTCCCTCTGGGCTTTTGCCAAGTGTTTCTAGGTCCAGCCACAATTTTAATATTAAATAATTATAAAGATTACTTCTTTTTCATAGGAACCTTTGATAAATCATAAATTATCAAATACTTAAAATCAGGTTCAGCTGTTTAGGTGCTTGATGATTTATTAGCTTAAATATAGGATCACTGTTTGCACTTCTATGGCTTAGAAAATACCAGAAAAAAATCCAGATAATCATAATGATCCTGTTCAATCCTAAACTCTGTTATCATGTGTGTACTTGCATACGAAATCTCATGTTACACTTCATCTCTGCATTTTTATTCCAAACAGAAGCCAAGAGCAATTTACAAGTAGCATGAGCAGACTCCAGGGAGGGTGTTCTGATACTCTTGAGCGAATTGCCTTGAGGGAAAACTTTCAAGTTTTATGTAATATTTTTATTCATTTTGTGCTGTTTGTGTTATTAGGGTGCAGAACCTAAAGTTTAATCAAAATCAACATGGGCTGTTGTCGTGGTTTTGCCTACTAGCCCGTTTCTGGGGCTGTGAATGGTTTTGACCAAGTAGATTTCCGGACAAAACCCAATCACAACTCGTAGTGACGCCTTTGCTAA
>JAYRBT010000082.1:44641093-44698856 GCA_036023395.1 Myiotriccus ornatus
AAGGCAATCCATCTACGTCCTGAGGACCTCACTGCCACTGTCCAAGCTTGCTTGGCCCCGGCAGATGAACCTTAGGACTAAAGGTGGGCTCAGTTCCGCGCACACTGTAACTCACCTAAAAAATCCAGTGCGCAGGCTGGAAGGTGTAAAAGAGCTTCCCCGGTTCTTCGTTTACGAAGACTGGCCATTACCATTATTACTTTAGGATGGAATGGATGTCTGGAGGTCATCTAATCCAACCTCCTGTTCACATTAGATCTGAATAGATCAGATTTCTCAGGACATGTTTGTTTGGCTCTTGAGTGTCTCTAAGAGTGATGATCTTACAAGCTCTCTGAACAGTGCCTGGACCACCTTCATAGGAAAAAGTTCTTGCTTGTCTACGGTTGGAGTTTCCACTTGTGGCCATTGCCTCTTGTCCGGCAGCTGTGCAGCTCTGAGAACGTTTGTCCCCAGCTTCTCTTTATTCTTTGATCAGGTAGTTGTAAACAGTAGTAAGATCCTTCCTGAACCTTCTTTTCTCAAGGCTAATCATCTCTCTCACCCTTTCCTCATATGCCATATGCTCCAGCCCTCAGACCAATCCGATTTCTTTCTGCGATAGAGGCACGGCTGGCATTGGCAAGGGGAGGGCCATGGACACTGAATGCTTTGACTTTAGGAAGACCTCTGACACACTCACTTATAGTCTGCTGATAATCAAATGGCTGAGGTAGGAACTGATTGAATGGAAGATAAGGTGGGCAGGAAAATACGCTCGGGTGATCAGTGGTGCAAAGTCCAGCTGGCAGCCAATAACTGTCAGTCTCAGAAATCAATACTGCTTAGTGTCTTCAGTAGTTTCAGTAATTAACACAGTGACCGCTTGGAGTGTATTCACCAGTTGTGAGCCCTGAATGGATGGGGCAAGCTGCATCAGTAATCTGGATGTCAGGCCTGCTGGTCAAAAGGACTGGAAAAGACTGGAGAAATGGACTGACAGGACTCTCATGAAGTTCAACAAAAGTGAGAGCAAGGGCTTGGTTCTGAGATGGTGTAGCCCCTTCAACAGCACAAGCTCCCTTAGAAAGCAGTTCTGCAGAAAGGGACTTGGAGGTAGCAATGATAGGTTGAACATGAGCCAGCAGCGTGCCTTAGCAGCAAAGAAAAGCAGCACCAACACGGGCTGTATTAGCAAGAGAGTAGCAAGTTCAGGGAAGTGATTCTTCCTCTCTGTTCAGTGCTGATGAGACCACATCTGGAGTACAGTGTTCAGTTTTGGGCTCCCCAGTACAAGGAAGATATTCACATTCAAGAGTGAGTCCAACCGAGTGCTACCAGGATGATAACTGGAAGAAAAATCCCTAATGTTCAGGATTGCTTTTTTATTCATTGCCTGATATGTTATGGTAGAGAGCATGTTGAATATTTTCTAGTTACATTCAAACACCCTTTTTCACAGAGAATAAAGCACAAACTATGGTCACATGTAAAGAAAACTAGGATTAAGTGCCTTTCATCTTTTTGTTTTTAAAAGAAATCAAGTAATACAAAAAATTAGTTTGGACCTCTGGAGATTTTGTGGTCCAGCTTCCTGTCAAAATAATGCCAGCTTCTAGTTGCACTCCAGTTAGCTTTCTACATACCTTTTAGTTCACTGAAGTCTAGGTCTTTGCTATTTGGTTACATATAGGAAACCATTTGGAAAACCTTGTTAAAGCTAAAGTAAATTAAACCCACTGCCCCCTGTTAGTCCACTGAGCCCATAACCGTGTAAGGGAAGCTTGTCACATTAGTCAGGTGGGTTTTACTCTCTATAAATCTGTTCTAACTTTACTAGTCTTCTTGACCATGACACACCTGAAAGCAGAATCCAGGAAAACTTGCTGTGTGATTGTTACAGAACCAGAGTTTGGAATTCCTCTTTTTGCACTCTGGTGGGCATGCCCTTTGCCCTACACCCTCAATGAACAGGAGTATCTCCTAATCACCACAGAGTTGAAGATGTGTGGTCTCTCAAAACAGTGCTGACTGGCTGACTGGCATTTGGCTGCATCCTTTTTGGTTCAGTGGACTTCTTCACGTTCAGTTTGCTTAAGTGTCCCATACCTCTGGCTTCCTCTCCTGTAGGCATACTCGCCCATCTTAGACTGAGACTAGTGACTGAGGCAGAGAGGGCACTGAGGTCTGGAGCCTTTTCTGTGTCCTTTGGCCCCATCTCATTCAGCCACGAACTGAGTTTTCCTCAATCTTGCTTTTATTACTGATGTACCAATAGAAACCCTTCTTGTTGCATTTTTAGTGTCTCCAGTTTTCAAATCAGTGCTTTTTTTGCTAACCAAATATACACGCTGTAATACGTTGTGGGGTTTTGTTTGAGGCTTTTTGTTTGATTGTAAGCTTAGGGGTTTTGAACCTTGTCCAAGCAGTGAGTGGCTCACAGCGCTTACTGGCTGATATGCAGGAGAGTATGGGAATGACACTTCCTTGCCCCCATCTTGTTGCAAAACAGGAGATAATAAAAGTAGTTAAAATCAGCAATCTAGATTTTTTTAAGCTCTGACTTAAAACTAAAATGAGGTTACATGTAAATTTTATTGCTTCAACTAGTAAAGCACTGGATAAGAAAATCCTGAAAATATTGTCTAAACTTTTCTTCACTGTGCTTAATGTTCTTTGGCTGCAGCACAAGATCTTGGCTGCTGTATTTCTTTATTTTACATTTTAGCCTGTCATCTGCTATTTATTCAATAAATTTCCCTGATCTAAGAATTTATTACATGTAGGTGAGCTTTGCATTCTAACATTAGTAATTAATAATTTAGATTTATTAAAATAATAAGTTAATTCTAATTCTAGTTCTAAGCTCAGTTGATTATATTTTACATCAGGATGTTTTCTGGAGTGATTATATGTATGTTGTCTCAGTATTTATGAAAGTGGCAAACTAACTTTTTGTAATAAAGTCTGAATTACCACGGAGTACTATATGTCCGTTATACTTATTTGTAATGTTTATTGCCAGTTAAGAAGTTTTATTTAATCCATGTAGTAAGAGTTCAAGAAGATAAAACCAGCTTACGTCATTCAATACTAGAGTTTATATAGCTTTGCATTTTGTAAGGTAGGTTCGCTGTTCTTCAGTGTCATTATGAACTACTCTGAAGTGTTCCTGGATTTCTGAAGTTTTATAAGACGTGTTAGTATCAAAGCAGAATTGCCCTCTGAAACAGAACAGTAGAGCAGGAAGGAGTTTGAAACGTGTGTGTGTCCCTTTTGTTTGCCAGTAAAGGAACAAAATGTTCAGAAAATGCAGTTAGTGTCATTTCCAAAATATGTTCTGTGCCTGAAAATCTAACAGTGACAAAAAAGTTATGTGTCAGTGAAAGGAATTTTAGGGTGGTGGAGTACAAGATTGGGAAAGTCTTTTATCTGTAGGGGATCACAAGTTCAGATTCCCTGCACTTCAGTGCTGTTAACTTGAGATGGAAGCTGATTTTCAACTCAGGCAAGGAACAGTTGTGTTCAGTGATGTGTCAAAATAGGAAATTGGTACACTCATAAATAAGTAAATTATAAGCTTGATTTGACATATTTAGTTTTGGTATAATGTTGCAGGCTGTCAGAATGCATGGAGTAAATATTCCTGTATTTATTTACTAATCTTTTCCAACAACTGTTTCCAACAGTGACACAAAATGCCTGTTCCAAGCATCTATATTTGTGTCTAAGTTCAACTTCTAAATATTTTGTGAAGTCACTTAAGATAGCAGGGTCCTGATTTCTGCAGCTAAAGTGCTTATTAGCTCTTACGGTTCCTATGTTATGCAGTCATGAAAGATACTTTCTGGTTCAGAAAGAATATTCTTATTCAATATTAAGTATCTAATGCTAATGTGACTACTCTTTTCCTTTCATCCATTTTACTTACTTTATTCGAAACTCTGTTGTTCAAGTTGCCATTGGGTACTTGACACCTAATGAATCATCCTTTCTTATTTGAATCTCATAATTGACTTACATATTTTTTTTGTTCTTTGTTATGACATTTAAGTTCAACCTGATCTTAACTAAGTGAAGTCTCAGTTTTAGTTTCTGCTGTACGTCTGTTCCTCTTCACAGTTATGTTCCAGTCAGTCCTTTCACCTTACTACTTCCACTTTTTTCGCCCTTACGTTGGCCCCTCCCTTCCTTCAGATCCTCTCCTATCTTAGAACTAGTAGTCTTTCCCATATCCAAACTACTTTTTGATGTCTTTTTAAATTTTTTCTTCTCTGATTTGGTCTGGATTATGTTGCTTTGACAAGGTTGTTTACTGAAATTAGACTGCGGTGCCAGAAGCTGTGTGCAAGCCTCCTTTTCAGTCTTCCTAAAACTGGAACCATTGAAAAATCTTTCAGGAGCTTGGTATCTGTCCATTTCTGCTCACAAATGGTATGTGAATATAAAGTACACAATTATATGCAATTTTAGTAATAACTTCATAGAATATCAAAAAAATTATATGCAGGAAATACACTTGCATAGATAAATAAATATATACAACTATAGCTAATTAGCTGGTTTTGGCTCTTAAAATCAGCATAATCCTCTCATTTCAAAGAGTGGCACCTGGAGAATGTATTTGAATCAGAAATAGTGAATGAGTTTATAAAGGATAATTTTCTGTCTCTTGGATGTGCAAGGTACTGTGTAAGTAAGATTTTTAATGAATTAGAGCTTGCCAGTTAGCTATATAGTAGATATTTCCCTTTTTCATATGGACTTCTTCCTTTATTAGGGAGCAAGATGTACATCTGAGGGCTTTGGTTCTGTACAGATGAGGAATTTTCATAATAATAAAAGAAAACTTAAAAAAATAATTGCCAATATATAATATAAGGCAGTACGTTTTATTATATATATTCTTAGTGAGAATAGTTTCTTTATAGTGAACTTAGAGGAGAAAGGAAAATTTAGAGGAGAGGAGAATAAATTCATACCTGTTTTCTCAGAAAGTATAATACAGCCTAGAGCATCACAGTGTCAGTCTGAATCATATATATTCTCACTTTTATTTCTTCTTTTGACATCAGTTTTTTACTTTACTGGCAGAATTGCCTATAGTATAAAAGTAGTGCTCTGAATCATATACATTATCACTTTAATTTCTTCTTTAGATATCAGTTCTCTAGTTTATTGCCAGAATTGTAAAACATTTTTTCTGCAAAAGGTGTTTACAAGTTTTTTTTCTACATATTCATTCTTCTCTGTGAAGGCTTTATATTGCAAATTATTGTCAAAATAAGATTTATTTCTTAGAATCATGAATTCTCAGGAGGATACAGCTTTACTTCATTAAATTATGTTTGTAGTTTCTTTTTATTCTGTCTTTAGATAAAAGGAAAAAGTGTATGGAAGTTGATTTAGAAGAATGATGGAATACAGTGTTACTTGCTGAATCTTTCAGCTTTTAATTTTTTTTATCAGTATTATGTGGTTACTCAAGTGTATGTTTATATATATATATATATATATATATAGTATAACATAAAGAGATCATAGAACCATATAAGGTCCCAATTTGGATGGAACCCACAAGGATCCCTTGTGGAGTCCAACCCTTAGCCCAGCACAGGTCACCAAAAGAGTCACACCATGTGCCTGAGAGCATTGGCCAAATGCTTCTTGAACTCTGTCAGGCTTCATACTGTGAACACTTCCCTAGGGAGCCTGTTCCAGTGCCCAACTACCCTCTGGGTGAAGAATCTTTTTCTAACATCCAACCTAAACCTCTCCTGGCACAGCTTCATGCTGTCCTATTAGTGGTTACTAGAGAGAAGAGATTGCCTCCCCTCGTGAAGATGTTAAAGACCACTCTGGGATGATGGACAGACTTAAACCTAGATGGGATTCAGAATTTTAGGGTAAAAAGCAGCTGCAACTCCCTGGGCTGAGGTCGACATGCTCCCCAGTACAATGACAAACATCTGCTCAGAGAAACAGAACAGAGTATGGAACGAAGTGGAGGCGACATGGCCCCCTCCATTCTAATCCCAGCAGAATGGGAGAACATTGTACTGAGACCGTACATTACCTGTCTGACAAGGGAGAATCAAGATGCTGTGCTGCTGAAGCTAACAATCATGTCAAAACTCCTCCTCAGGTGCCAAGCCACGACCATCACCCACCTTCCATTAGGTACACCAATCAGAAATAGAAGGTATTTATGACTAGAGCCACTCAAACTCCACCCAAACATAAAGAAAATAGTATAAAAGTAAGTTGGAGATAGGAAGAAAGTGCGAGAAAACCTCTGCTAAAACTGCTGGGATCAGTCAATGGGCTGAGTCCACCATCTCCCCTCCCCCGAGGGAAGCCTTAGGTGAGAAATATACTTGACAAACATTAAATGCTGCTTTTAGGATTAGAGCTTTTGCTTGTGCTTACCCCGTAGTATATTAGTAGATGCTATTTTTACCCTAACTGTTCAAAAAAAGAAAACAAACCTGGAATTCATAGGTAGAATTCACAGAAAAAAAATAAAAGTGAACATTATTTATAAAAAGTTTTTAGAGTTTTAATTTGGTAAACATGTATAAATATTTGTATACTTAGGTCTTTAATAGATCAAAATGATGCAATATATTGTATTAATGAAAACTGTAAGAAGATAGAAGCCTAAATCCTCTGGTCTGTAAATCAGAAGGAAGACCACAGAAATAAGTGAAGTTTTATAAAACAGTGTAACTGATTATAGGTGGAAATTTGCTTCGGTTTTTCTTTTAACTGTTCTGAGTAGATCTGCAGTTCTTTGGAGGAACAGGAAGGATTAGCATGAAAATTATGAATACGAAATTTTTTTATTTTTTTCTTTACAGCATTTTAGTAGGGTTTCCAAATATATCTCCATCAGTGTCTATATTTTAGAATACCTAAGTCAGTAGAAGGAAGAGTGCTTTTGAGTGTATTTTTAATGAAGTTCTCCCCTTTGGGAAGGCTTTTGTACTGCTTTCTGAAAGGTTTCATTGTCATTGCTCAAAGCTGGCGGTGGCTCTGATTGTAAAGATAAATGTCAAAAATCCAAAGGTTAGCAGGATAATATTAGAGATTAGTTTAAGAAAGAAATCAATTAGATATTATGATGAATTATTTGTGAAGCCAGGCTATGAGGACAAATTCTTACATTAAAATTCACTCTTGCTGAATTCAAGAATGCCATTTAAGATGTTGTTGAAAGACTTCACTTATTCTGTATTTAAAGACTGAGATGAGGTGAAGTAATGCACAGCCAAAAAAGCACCAGCAATGTATCTTCCGGTTCTGTTGAATACTGACTTTAAGTGAAAGTGGAATGAAGAAAAAAGAAGAAAGAAGATACACTAAAGAAATTAGGGGGAAGAGAGAGAGAAAAAAAGGAGAGACTGCTTTTAACTGCTGTGTATTAAGTTAAGCATTCATTGGAGTAAGTAACTGTTTTCTTGAGAAAAAAACTGCTGCCATGTGATGTTCATGATGTGCTGAATGCTCGTGATTATTCTGACATGCTGTTTTTTATTCCATGGGAACATTATAATATGAATAGTATTACATAGATATTAAAGCTACATGTATAGTGGTTTTCAACAAATGAGTTTGCAGATAAAATGATTTAATTAGTATTAAAAATACTCAGGATTCAGAATCTCTTATGGAAGTTTAGGAATTCATGTAGTGAATGGGACCCATTAATTTGTTAACATTGTTAACATCATTGTTCAGGATTGTCTGTTTCAGGATAAGAAGAGAAGGGTGTTAACTTTGGTGAAGGCGTTTTCTTTATCACAGGGATTGTTGATTTTCCTGAATAAAGAGGGTTTAATGTAATTAATTTAATTTTTTCCTAATGTAACTGTATATCTCATAATCTTGCTATTCAGAGCCTGTTATATTGTTGAGTTTTGGCACACATTCATTCATTCAGAAAGCACTGCTCATGGAACACCTTTAACATAGCAAAAGCTTTTCATTTTTAATGACTGCATTGAATTTGGGGTGGTCATTTGGAGCCAAAAGGTTTAGTACTAAGTTATACTTTTACTAAATTGTCTTTGCATTAGAAGGCAAAATGTAGGGAAGTAAGATCTGTAAAAATAACTTGGTCACAACGTGAGGTTTTCTATGAAATTACTTCAGCAAGTATCAAATAAAATTAAGAAACCACACCATGACAGTATACATGGAATAAAATGTGGACATAGGTGGTAGTTTAAAAAGAAACCAGAAACATCAGAAACATTTGCATATGAGTTTCCCTTTCCTCTCCTTCTTGTAGGAAGACCGGGTAGTGAACCACTTGGCAGCAAAGATAATTGAAAATGTTTGCACTACTCGGGGATGCCATGCACAAGGATTTATTACAGGAGAAATTGGACCTGTCTTGTGGTACCTTTTCACACATTCTGCGGTAGATTCTTTGAAGATAACTGCTGTTTCGGTAAGAAATTTCCTTTTGTAACACAGAAATGTTTTGGCATTGAAAAACATTCTGAATTGAAACTGAAACATGTTTGAGCATGTTTGCTGTATGTGTGCGTATTTATATTTCAGACTACATTAAAATATGTTTTAAAAATTTCTTAAACTGAAAAGTGCACACATTACAGTTCCATGCTTATGAAAAGTCCTTGTGATTCATCACTGTCTAGAACATATATTTTCTTATGCGGGTAATAATGAGTTATGTTTGAAAAGATACTAATTATAAAATACTAATGTATTCTTCAGCTATAGTATACTATATGATTTCTATATTCATTAAATTGTTGCTACAGATATCTAGGCATTTTTATTCTGCGTGACCACATAGAATGACATCATCAGTGTCCTATTTTATTTTATTTCCTGCCTTGTGTTAATGTATCCTGAAGAATTTATTTGTGACTGACACCTATATTCAGATGTAAAAATACATTTCTCCTAAGAAATACGTGTGTCATATCTTTACTTAGAGTTAGCATTCTGTCTGCAAAGCATCAGCAATAAGGCACTATAGACTTTGACTTATCATTATTTCAATCAATAATAAAAATATATTAAGAAGATTCTCTGTCTTCAGTCTCTGGAGTCAAGAAATTACACTTTACCTTTCCCTGCCTGTCAGAGGTGGCAAATGGGGACTGTGTCTCAGTATTATTTCTCTCTTTGGGGTCCAACATGCCTGAGGTAAATATCACATATTAAGCCTGTAGAAAAGCTATGTCTTTTTATCTGTAAGATGTCAAAGTGATATTCTGACAAGCTCAGCAGCAGGAAGAATATTTTCTTTCCAGTATACCGAAAGTTTTAAAAAAATTTTTTTTAATAATTTTGAATTTCATTTCTAAGCTTATTCTGCTGGAGAATAAGTAACAAAACATAAGCTACTTCAGTGTAAATTAGTTTGGGAAAGCTCAACACAATCTTTTTGAGGATTTGGTTACTTTTTTTTTTTCTTAAATAATCGGTGCTGAATAGTTTCTTTCAAAGACTTGTGTATTGCATTTTGTGCATTCATTCTCAAACTTGAGAGACATGGGGGACACCCTGAAAGGGTGAATGCTATTCAGTCATATGTGGCATGTAAGACCAGAAGGATAGAGCATAGATGATCATAGAATCATAGAAATCTCAAGTTTGAAGTGACTGATAAGGATGATGGAGGCTAGGGTTGGACCTGCTGAGAGAAAAGGTGCTGGTTAAGGCTGGGCAGAGAGTAGGGACAGAGAAACCAATTCCAGGAGAAGCTCTGACAATGCCTTCCTCTCACTGTGAACATTTCTTTTTCCAAGACTGCTGCCTGGAGATACCTTTTATCATCAGTTTGCAATTCCTGCTCCACCACCTTTTGACCCATTTCCCTCTGTTCTCTCCAGATACTGTATCTACTGAAGTGATTTAGAATGCTTTGTCCTGTATCTCTCATTAAATTCTATCTTTTGCTTTTCTGTCGAAGTGTTGGGCTCACTCGTACAGCCGAGTGCTCTGTGACATACAAACTACTGGGAGTTTAAAGCTTCTCCCTTTGGCTGTTGGTGTGTTGGAGCTTTCCTGCTGCCTCCAATGCTGCAGTGTGGTCCTAGAGACAGCCATGTCTTTCCTATGAGATTTGTATGGAAGTCATCTGATGGCCTGTGGCTATGGTCACCCTTGTTTGACAAGGCCTGTAACAGAGAACTGAGGCATTATCAAGTCTGCATATGCTATGTTAGCTCACCAGTTTAGCTCCATGTTGCTTTGACACAGTCTGTCCCTGGGTTCCAGCAGTTCACGTGTAATACAACCCTCAAGGATATTTTTAGTGAATGCACATACCTCCTGCCCACTCATTTTGAGAACTGAATAGAGGTGAAGGGCTGTGTTATGTTCTTGGGGAAATAAAGCATACTGTACTAAGAAACTGAGACTGTCTTTGTTTTGAAAGAGGGGGGAAAAATAATAAAAGAAGAAAAATTAAAAGCTGCAATCGATATGGTTCCTGGACCAGAAAGGACAAGGAAGAGCAGGAGCAGATTAGATGAATAGCAGAACAACATCAATAACTTGTCTGTTAAGTTCCTGATTTACTGCTTTTTATGGCTTTTTTTTTTCCTAGTTTGTTTTGAGAAATGTTTCTGAGAGCACTGGGGAATTGGAGATAGTATTCTGTGTGTGCAATTGACTTCAGTTTCTCTCAAATGAGACCTCGCTATTGAGTGCACACCAAGTAAGCAGCAATTTCTAAATATAGGTGGTCTGAAGACAACAAAGAAATTGTAAATATTACCTACTTTTCACAGAAGAAAGTCACCCTCAAAGTTTTTCCTGAAAACCAATTCAGATTTTTGTGTGAATCAAATCATTGACAAAAGCTGTTCTATCCTAACAGTACATTCAAGCCAAAGAAAAAGAAATTTTTAGTGTTTAAAGAGTCTTTTTATCTTTATCTGTAGAAAACAAAAGCAGTTACAGTATCTTGAAGGTTGCATTTCCACAGGTATCAAAAGGAAAAGGTGACTTGGAGGTGAATCCACTCTGAAGGTAGTTTGGTAATGTTTATTAGGAAGTAACTAAGTTAGTAAACACTGAACAGGTTTGTGCTGACTTCATTGATGGTGGTCAGTTGTCTGCTTTTTCTGTTGGAATTGTTTTAATCATTGATATTTGCAAATCAACGATTTTGAGAATAGTTTGCATGTTTGTTATACTAACCAATGTTGTGTAATGAGTATCTAGATCTGGAGTAGTATCTAGAGCTAAAGATATATTCTAGATAGCGAACATATCAGATTATGGTCTGAGAGAGAGAGAGAAAATGCCCATCTTTAGGGGGCCAGAATTTCTGTAGTGTGTGCCATGTCTGTAATTTCTGCTCCCTGTACTCCTTTCCAGTATAGTGTTATCTGATGCTGCCTACATTCTGTGCTTGACAAAAGACTCAAGCATGGACTGTGCTGCTCCAACATTATCGTTCTATGGAGGAAAGGAGTAATGTGACTCTGTCTGATCTTGATGTTGGTGTAGCAAATATTTGAACTTCAGCTGTATGGAGAGTATAGCATTATATTTAGAAGAATTCCAGGTTTCTAAAAAATAAGTGGTCTTTTCCCCTAATATTTACCTTATGAATGAATCTCTATGAATTCCTTACATTCCTAACCTACTGGAGAACTCACCACCTGCTTTTAGTTTCCATTATTTTTCTTGAGATAAGAACAAAATAAATAACAGATTTTATTTTTTTTACTTTTGTAGGCTTTATGCAGAATTACTCGTTCCTCACCTAGTGCTTTCCAGAGTGTCATTGAAAAAGTGGGATTAACAGCCGTACTAAATTCCTTGGCAAATGGAATATGCAAAATTCAACAGTACATGCTCACCATGTTTTCAGCAATGTTGTCAAGTGGGATACATCTACAGAGGTTGATTCAAGAAAAGGTTTGATTTCAGATTAGTATTATTCAGTGGCATGGAATTTCACTAAGGAAAAGTTAAAGTTGACTCTGCTAGTGGTTTTGGGTTTTCAAAATGCTTAACTCAGTGACATTTACATATCTGAATAGCAGGAAATGATTAATATGTTTATTTTATATTTTTATTTGCTTAAAATCTAAATAATGTATATAGTTTTTCTTTCTCACAGAACTTCAAGAAATGGTACTAATGGGTATATACATTGTTACTGCAGCTAGAAATCAATCAGTTCAGAAAACTCTGACCATAACTGATAATGGTCCTAAGGAAAATCAATAAGGAATGTGTAAGGATAACCATTTGACATAGCTCTTTTAGCCATTTAAAAGAGAAAATAATGAGTGTCCTGATTGAATCCAAAGCTGTACTTTATGCTTTCCTTAAAGGTCCTTAGGCCAATTTGTAAGTGAAATGTCTTGCAGACATTAAAATGTCTACTGTTTTAATACCTTAGAGTTTTCTTTTTAATGTCACTGAATAAAACTACTGGTTTTGATAGATGTCTAATATAGCTTTTGGTAGAGGTGATTCAAAGCTTTATATTTTGATCACCAAATTATTTTGTGTTTAGAGAAACAGTATTTATTTTTTAGCAGTATGTCTGCACAGTTCATAAATAAAAATAATCTCCTGCTCCTTGGAAAGGATAAAAATCACAAAGAAAGTAGAACCTCTAGCTCTTGTTTTCATCAGAAACTCTGTTGTAATGTATGTAGTAACCTGACAATCATCTTGACTATAAAAATCTACTGGGCATTAGTTGAGAGAGCTTTGTTTCTCTATACATGATTTTAACAATGATATTTAAATTGCAAACAATCTACTGCTTACCACCCATCTCTTCTTGTAGCCTGAAATCACTCATTCTCTTCCTAAATGTAATTTCTGTGCCGTTGTGAGAATTTTGTGAATGCAGATCTGCTGGCCTTAAGCTTTCCACAGATTTCACAACAGCACTAACAGATGGCAAATTGTCCTGTAATGATGTTGCAGTTTCTAATAATGCACATTAGTGTGAGTTGATGGTGCAGTCAGAGAAATATTGTCAAAAATTATTTATTTGAACATTCAGAGAAAGAGTGCAATGTGTAGCAGGCCTATGGCTACAGCATGATGCTTTCTGTGAAGAATTTCTTGATTATGTAGGACTTATATTGCTAAAAGGACTCCCTTGCAGATACTGAATTTCTTACGAATAATTGCTAAAAGGCTTCCCTTTCTGATACTGCAGCTCTTATGAACAATTTTAGTCAAATTTTGCAGATTAGAAAATTGAAATACAGGCAAATATGGACATTCCTTTAACAGCATATATCAAACTAATGATAGAAGTGGGAATAGTACCCAAAGCGGTAGCTGAAAAACACTGTACTTTAAAAACTGGTAAATTGGGACTTTATGTGCCGACATTTGGTAACTGTATCTGTCTCATAGGTTCAGACAAACCTATATCTCATGGAAGGTTTATTTTGTTCAAATTAGATTGTGGGATTTTGGAAGCAGAAACTAGATTTCTGTTTTTCTTTAATGGGATCTAAAAATGTAATGCTGCTCATGTATTGAACTGCCAGATGCTATCACATTACATGGAGTAATAATATTTTAATGCTGAAAATTGAATTGAATACTCCATGCACTTTTCAATATTCCATGCTCATGGCACACAAGTCCACCTTTATGAGAGAAGGGAAAAGTGGGTAGTGTTGGCCCACAAATTACTTAACCTTCTGTACAATTCTTGTATACTGTAGCTTAAGAGGCAGGAGGACCTCAGTGCCACACAGAAGGTACTGACAGGGTTGTCACTACCTGTCTATCAAACCAATATATTAAAAGATGCTTAAAGATACAAATTCAAGATGGAGATTATTTAGCTTTGTGTGTGTTGTCTAGAAACCCCCTTAGTTTATAAGACTTACTTAGGGCTGCCTTTATTTTCTTCTCCCTTCAAGAACAGCAATAAGAACCACTTACAAAATAAAAGCCAGAAGACAAGCAGTGTGGTTCTGTGATCATGTTACTAGTATAAATCTTTGGAGAACTACAATAGCTAAATGGGACTGAGTTTTGTCTGCCTCTGATACAGAGCCTTTCTATTTTAGTTTCCTGTTTTGGAAACTAAAATAATTGAAATTGTGTTTTTAAAATAAAGTGTGGAAAAAGAACTCTAAGTCTTTGACACACTGTAACAGTAGATAAAAATACCAGTTGAAAAATACTTTCATCTGGCTGTCAAGATTCACCTCTGAATGAGTGAAATAGTGAAGTAGTGGTCCAACTGTTCTCCCCTTGTGTAGCCAATTTGAAAACTTCTTTGCTTTTGTTTTAAACTAGCTTTGCAGTATTACAAGCGTATATGATATAAAGTCATGATCTTGTCGCAGTTGACACTGCAATGAAAGGAGTGTCCTTACCCTGCAGAGTCTCCATGAGTACATCAAACAGTTGCAGGGAGGGAAGAAAAATATAACAATGAAACAATTAATAATTAATGTATTTGAAGGTATTTTGCCGATTTTTGGCTTTTCGGACAGACTGAGTCCTGCTGTTCAGCAAAGGTGTGCTTCAGATTTTCATTGGATAAACTGTTGCTGTTTTGCAGTCCTCAGACAATCCAGAAAAGCAAATTCAAAAATGTCACATTTATTTCTTAAACCAGACTATTAGGATATTCCCAGATAAGTCTGATGTAACTAATTTTAGTTGCTGATGTTGTGTTAACCCATGGTAACCCCATATGTAGCATTGAAATATCCTTGGTTTCCAGAGCATGAGGACTCCAGGTAGTCAGATATCCTCTGGCTTGTACTTGCATTTGTTTCTGTCGTGGTGTCCCTTTGCACGGTCTGTCAAGTCCATTTATGTTAGCACAGTCACTGTTGCATTATATATGGTCTTTGACTAAGTCTGAGGTTTTATGGGATTTCTTAACAAGAAAATTTTTTTGTTGTTTTGAGTAATTTCATTAGAAAAAAAACAACCAACCAACTAAAAACTAAACCACAAACCACGCTTTATTAAAAATTCAACCTTTGCTCTTAGTAGATTGTCATTTAAGAACTTGACTGCTGCATGTTCATACTGGAGGAACTACAAGTCATACTCTGTGAGCTGTTGAAGTGTTTAAAGCAGAAAACTTTACACAGCTTACCCTTTTTAACCACAAGATTGAGGAACTTTTCTGTTTGTTAAAGAAATTGTTGAAGTACAGAAAACCAGTTCTAGAATAGTTAGTATCAGTTTGTTTTTCTGTTTTTTTTTGTAGTTGCTGCCTATAATGACCGCTTTTCAAGGCAGCATTAAAATGGTATCCGAGTGAAATCTGATTGTTTCTTGGCCAACTCTTACACTCCTGTTCTTCTTCTGTTCTCTGTAAAGACAAAATTATTGTTATAAAGGCTGTCACTAATAAACTGCATTCAGTGTTGATTTGCAGTTGTTCTGTCAACAAAAGAGGAATTTGAATAATGATTTGGGTTCCTTTTTTTTTTTTTTTTTGAGAAGAAGAGAGATTTAAAGTAGGATTTGTGTTTTTAGAACAAGACATTCTGTTCAAGAGCTGATCCAAAAGTCATCACTACTGCCAGGAAGATAATCTTTAAGATGGATTTTTCTTTTGTTATTTTTAGCAAGTAACCCAGTTGGTCTTTGTAGAAGTACATATAAGTAGCAGATATTTTTATTCCTCGGAGGTAGAAGGTACTCAATATAGTTTCTTGTTTGTTTGTTTGTTTGTTTTTTCACTGCTACTTCGGGAGTTACAACATATTGGTGGACGGAGCATAAATAATTGTCCTCTTTTACAACTCGTAATACTTAATCATGTTATTTATAATTTGAGAGCTCCTTTGCCTTCCACTGATTCTCAGCTTTATTCCCTTGAAGCCTGAGGCAGTACACATGAATCTCATGTCTCTCCACCTGTCAGACCACATTCCAGAAACTAGAGAAGAAAATCCATTCGATATACAGGGGGGAAAAAAAGAGAGGGAGAAAAAAAAAAAGCTGTGATTTCAAAGCACAGCTAACCATTGTTAAACTTCTAAAGGGAAATATTTTGTGTTTATTTTTTATTTATCGCTATCCTTGTTAAACTTTTTAAATTGTTCTTTCGTTTGGATTTACAGGTAGGAGTGAGTTAGCAAGGATCTTAGAAACATATAATTTGACCTTATTGTAGGAATGGAGAATGCTCAGTGGCTTATGGAAGTCATGGCTCCTTACTGCTTGTGGTTTATCCTTTTTCTTTACGAGTCCTAAAGATGTTGTTCACTTTATGAACCCATAGTAAAATTAGTTTAGATAAGAACAATCAGAGATGGTAGAAACAGTTTCATCATTTATTTGGAGCATCTGGTGTATAACTTGGGGTCTGATGTAGACAAGATGGAATCCAACTAAGGTGTTGTTTTTAATCTTCCCACATATATGGGAATGAATAGGCAAAAATGTAATCATACTTGTGCTTAAATATTTATGTATTCTGAAAATAGTTGGGTCTTCTTTTAAAATAAATATTTAAAAATATCCTATGTTTAAGGTATGACATTTTAAAATATGAGTTTTATCATCTTTTGTAGTTAATCTCATACCGTTTTGGACATAGTGCAGTAGACAGTGTTTACTTGTTACACTAGCACTTGGGAAGATGTTCAAAGCAGCTTTGCTGTGGGGCAGTCCGTCTGGTCAGAATTTATTTGCTAGTATTTTATGGATTTATTTTTTTTTCATGAGACATTAAAAGTATCATACTAACACAGAATGCACATGAAAATAAGGAAATTATGAATGTATACGATGTTACAATATGGTGTGAGTAACCTTAATATATTTGTGTTTATTTCCACCAAGGATTTTGTGACTACAATTACTCGTTTACTTGAAAGTCCTTCAACTTTTATTCGAGCAAAAGCCTTTCTGGTCCTGCTGCAAGTTTTAATCAATAACAGGGAGATGTTGCTACTCAGTTGTCAAACAAGGTAAGGTGACAAAGGAAGATAATTAAAGATACAGTATTTAAAGTTCTACATGAAATACTTTAAATATGTTGTATTTTGAGCCAGTGTTTTAGAAGAGAACTGTTTTCTATGTAATATGAATGCTTTCATTCATGAGAATATAAAGAAAGAGTGTTCTCTTTTGTCTAAGTTCTTCAGGTAACAATAACTCAAAAGTGGAAACCACTGTGTTACAGGGACAATCTGTTTTCTAAAGTAACTTGTGGTCTCAGTGAGCATTAGCAAGGAACAGATTTTGCTTTGAGTACAGCAAAACAGATACTGCAATAGCGAGTTGTTGCGGTGGGAAAAGCAAAATAAAAGGTTCTGTCACGTACCTTCCTCATCTTGGGGTCTGGTATAATCCAGTCTCTTCAATATAGGCACATTCAAGGTAAAATAATATTTCTTGGCTCTATGTGTTGTGGGAGTGATTCATATAATGACCAGTAAATTCCTGTGACTTTTACATGAAATATTTCATTTTTCTGTGTTTTACAATATTTTGCAAGAAATTTGTCACAGTGGACTTGTTATTTGGAATTTTGTGTCTTCTGATGGCACAAAAACATTCCTCTATTAGAGAGGAGCAAATTAGACTCTGTTAGAATATGAATTGTCACCTGTTTTCAGGTGATTGGAGAAATAAGATGAAAGAAGTTTCAGTTGGGATCTATATCTTCAACTGTTCAGTATGAAGAACAGCAAAATGAAGTATAAATGTGATTTTTACAATACTGAAATAAACCAGGTTTGGAACCAAGAGTAAAAAAGGATAAGGGGTGTGGGTAGCTGTAAATCTAGCTATATTTACAGCAAATATAACTTTGTATCTTATACTGATGTTTGCGAAGAATTAGGATACATGTATTGGAGCTAGAGGGCTGGATTGGAAGCAACTGGTGACTTACAACATGAAGCCATTGAGAGGACACCTTGTGGGTGCTATCATTATATATTCCTCCACTCACACACAAACCTGTAGGTATCCCAGTATTTTTAGAATCAGAGAAAAAGTACTGAATCCAAGTTTCTTTTGTGTGTATCTTCTTGTACTTCCAGAAATGTTTTATCAGATTGTGTGCTCTAGTTAGTGTAAAATGCCTGTAACGATTTGCAAGTAACATTTTGAATGGTTGCATTTTTAATAACTCTTGCTATTCATATGCTTATATAGCACATAGTGCTTTGTTGTGTATTTGGAGAAATGTCTGACAGAAATCCTGCATGGGCAGTTACTCTTTGTTTATTTATACCTAAGATACTATGTGAAAGAGAAGAAATGTAATAATTTTTATCAACAATTTGCTTTGTTTATAATGCTTTCTGATGGGCACCCTTTCTGAAGCGAATGTGTTGTGAATTTGGGGTGTGATTTTTGGCTTTATCCTGCTGGTTTATTGTGATGTTGTGGACATAGCTGATTAGGGACCAATACATAACGTAACACATCAGGTAAAACAATAGGAAAGCCTTATAGCAGTTTATTGAATTGGCAAACTGTTTTTCTTAGTTGTTAAGTTGTCTTCATAATTGTTCTTTAGTGAGCAGTATATCTCTTGATGGAATAGCTCATCTAGCCTAAAACCTATATCTTATATCCAGAAAGTAAGATTGCTACAGAGAGAATAAATGACCCATTATATGTGTAGACAGCTACTTTCATAATGTAATGAATTCTGGAAGAATCCTTTTATGCCCAGCAGAGATTCTGTATGCTCATTGATTTACACTGTTAAATTCCTGTTGGAGTATTTTAGTTAAAGGTCTCCAGTTCTGTGACAGAAAAATTACTTCAAAATTAAGACTCGTAAATTCAAAATGGCTAGTACAGTAAGCAATAATCAGTTTGATATACTCAGGTTCTTTTTATGAAGGTGTTTGATTTGAGAAATATAAAGAGTATGTAGTAAAATGTGCAACTATTCCAACTATTTAATGGTTTGTCTTCAGCAGTTGCAGCTAATGTTTGTAATTTGTATTTGTTTGTATTCCCTTAGATGATAAAATCTGTTTATGATAACGATAATCAATATAAGGCAGTTTTTCTGTGTTTCTGTTTTTCTTCACTTAAAGGATGATGCAGATAATAAAACAGTAATAACTTTAATGGCAACACTGCATATAACTACATCTTCGAGTTAAATGTTGTTCAGTTTAGCATTGAGGAAGGCTTCTGTTTAGTTTAGTGAATGTGCTGGGCTTGAATGGGATAGTGTTCATTTTCTTCATAGTAACTACTATGAGGCTGTGTTTTGGATTTGTGCTGAAAACAGCCCCCTTCTGAGCATGGGGACTGCCCCAGGGCCAGCACCCCAAAGCTCTGGAGAGCTGTTCTTCCTGGAAGGCATCAAAGCTGTGGCAGGGTCTGGAGCACAAGTTTAATGAGGAGGAGATGAGGGAACTCAGGTTGTTTAGCCTGGAGGAAAGGAGGCTCATGAGAGACCTTATTGCTCGCTGCAACTACCTGAAAGGATGTTGTAGCAAGGGGGATGTCTCTTTCTTTAAGTAACGAGCCATAGGACAAGAAGAAATTGTCTTAAATTGTGCCAGGAGAGATTAAGATTTGATTTTTGGAAAAATTTCTTCACTGACAATTCAGACAATAAAATCCTGTTCCCACTGGTAAACTTTGTGATATGTGTCCTTGCAAGTGGTTTTGGAGCTGAAAAAGCTGTGGCATGTGAGGAAAATAGCAGTCTCATCATTATTTCACTCACTGGGAGGGAAGGGCAAGGAAAGGAAAAGGGAGAGCGAAAGTAAGCGAAAGGGAAGGGGGAGTAGGGGAAGAGGAAGTGTGTAAAGGCAAGCTTATTTTATCCATGCTGGTGTTACCAAGATGTTTTTCCTTGTGTTTTTCTCCTAGTTTTTGCACAGGTATCAGGAAATAAAAGGCAGCAGAAATAGGCACTAGCTAAACCCCTTTATTATTGCCAGCAATAAAGATGCCTCTGGGCTGGGAGCATGAGAAGTACCCCATGTTACAAGTCTTGTTTCCTTGAATACAGTCTTAAGACTATTTACCTCTGTAACCCCAAATTCTCCAAATCTATCTTAGCATATTTCAAAATTATTAAATTAGTTGTTTTGTAGTTATGTAATTTAAGACCTTGACAATGAATGTTACCAATGAAAATTTCTCTAGGACTTCCCAAAGTACTTTGAGATTTTGAGATCTGTGGATAAAAGCGTTTATATGTAATAAGAAATGTAATTTCAAAGTGATTTTTTTGTTACACAACATTGATACAATTCACCTGTTATTCTTTCTTCTACCTGTTCCATGGTAGTTCATTACCTACCTTTTGTTCTTTCACATTTGATACAGCTAGTGAAGATATGAGAACTTTTAGGCTCAAGTAGCACTTAAGCTATGCAAATGAAGTTTGCTTACACTATGCAAATTAATTTATTTTGCTAATTGCACTGAGTTTTCTAGTCTCCTTCTTTTCCCCTTGATTTGCAAAGGTGAGCCACCTGTTCTGGAGGGGAGGGATACAACCTGAAGTTTTGTTAAAACTTCCAATTTCATCCTTTTCTGAATTAGTAGTCATTTCCAATTAGTCTCACTGAATTGTTCTTTTTGTATCTAAATGGTTTCAGAGAATTTCCTAGGTGAAAAGACCTGGAGATTGAAATTCCTCCCAAAAGAATTTATTTAAACCTCTTGTTTTTTACTGTCTACAGATATGGAAAGATAGGGTAGTATTCCTGACATACTTTCACAGCCTGCAAAAACTTGACTATACACAATAGCATAATTTTTGAACAAAATCTTTCTCTGTTACCTGTCCCCACCTCCCATATTTTTTAAATTTTAAAATCTTATATGCCCTCAATGGAAAAGCTTTGCTGGAAAACTACTGGAAACCAGTTGGAAACCAGTCTCACATCTGGCAGAGCCTATTGGCCTTATACATCTAAGACTAATCTAGGAAAATAGTAAAGAAAAGAACGGAAAAGCTTGGTGCTCAATCAAATGGGAAAACATGGAAATGGAAGGCAGGAGGGAACAATTGCATAAGTCAGTGATCTCTGGAAAAAAACCATCAAGCTGGTAACAAATTAAAAGATAGAAAAACAAAAAAGAGAAGAAATAGGGATTGACACTCTTATTAGCAGGATCTGCCATCCAGTGTTATATCTCTGTAAAATAAACAATACAGCTATATTAAACATCCTTTAAATATCTTCATCCTTTTCTGTTACCAAAGGTTGACTAATAGTAATATTAATAATAAATAATAATAAAACTAATAACTAGTCCTTGAATTCATGAGGTAAATGGACTGTGTATATCCTCAGAGCATGCACAACCTTCTTTAGGTTCCTTGAAGAACTGTCATTCTCTGTGAACTTAGTGGACTGAAGGCAGAAGCAGAGAGCAGGCTGCTAGTGAGACACCTCTTGGTTTTAGGTTCAGTCATCTGTTGGCTGCATGCATTCTTTCCCCCCTCTTGAGATGCTGGTAAAGCTGCAGCTGAACTTTATTGATACCTAAAGCTGATTTTAAGCATGTTGAGGGTAAATGTCAAATGTTAAAATTATAGAAGGGAAAAAAGTTCTTAAAGAGTCCTTGATAGGTTGCAGAGTCTACCCTTCTGATCTAGGTCAAGGTTTGTTATGCTTGAGAAATATTTTTTTAACGATGTTTGCAAATTGGTGAGTATTCCATGACCTCCTTTTGACAGCTGTACTAATTGTGTGCTATTCCTAACTCTCAAAAATTCTTCTTATTATTGAAATTTTGATTCTACAGGTTAAACATAGAAAACAGTGCAGTCTCTTTCCCTTTACAGGGATTTCTCTATGTTTCTAGACCATCTTATCACATCTCTGCTCAATCTACTGAATGACTAAATCTTCTTGTTTCTTCATGTTGATCATCTTTTTAAGTGAACAGTTCTTAGTCCTTTAAGTAGTAGACCCCATTCCCCTTCCCATCATTCAGGATTGTTAACTCTGAAATTCTCTGGTTTTTGCTTCATTGTTAACATTCTTTTGAAGAAAACTTGGGTTGTTTTCCTTTTTTAGTGTAAAAGCTTACTGATGGCCTATCTTGCAGCACAGATACTTGAAGAAATTTTTTCCAAAATCAAATCTTTGCTTCTTCATAGACAGTGGTTTACTCCTCATAATATTTAGCTTATTCATACTAATACCTACATATTTTTATGCATTGTTGAGTGCAAGACAAACATGCATTAAATTAATTTAATAACTATACTTCTATCGGCCTAGTTTTGCTCATTAGAGAGAATACTGAGATTCTTCAGGGAATAAAAGTAACTTATGGATTGTTCTACACAGGACTGAGGAATTTGTCAAAGGAAAATGGAGGCACTAATACTTTCACCTCTACAATTATTATCTTCACAATTTTCTTGAGACAATGTTTAGTTAAACAGGACAATCAGGAGAAAAATAGTTGTGCATATTTTTAGAAAACATTTCTGTGAAACACGATTTTCAGATGGGAAGGACAACACAAAGGAGAGAACTCATCAGTTTATGTAAACTTTTATCTTTACTCTCTCAGAATAAATGAATCTGCTTTTTATTCTTCCCAAGTGCGATTGACTAACAGAACGTTTTCGTAAAAAAAAGAACCTCCTCCTCCCAAGCAATAAAACCACTTATGTTGAAATCTATTTGGCCTATTTCAAGTAAAACTTAAATCTAAATGTGTTTTCGTGTATAGAATCAGATAATTGCTAAATCATGGAAATGTTTTCTTAAAGAAAAAAATCCATGCAAACTCTGATATTTACTCTTTTCAAAGTTAAACGTTTTTTGGAGTAAAAATTAATTGGTTGTCTGGAAAGGCTTGAAGGATTTTACCATTTTAATTTAAAACATTCAAATTTTTATATTAAAAAATTTAAAACTTTTTAAAGGAAAATTCTATTTGAAGTGCAATGTCAGATTTTTAGGTAGTTCTTTTCTAACAAACAGATCAAAATTCCTTGTAATTTAATGCAATTTCCAGAGATTGCAAGAAAAATAAAAGATGTCCTTGTGGTCTCTGAGAAGTGCAGCTGAATTGTGTTTCTTCTGGGCTATTGCAGAGGTGAAGAGTAGTTACTGAATTGGTCTTTCGAGTTCTCTGTGTCTCTATGGAACAGATTAGGAAGGATAAGGTTGTACTATTCACTAACAGTCATGTGAGACATAATTCTGGAAAATGCATTCTTAAGTAGTTTTTATTTCATGGAGTAAATCGGGAAGACGTATTCCCTAGCATAAAATTTTGTGTTTGTGAGTCCTGCACTATTGTTATGTACACTTGAGTCAGGATAAATAAGTTATTTTCATAGTCCTATAATAAAGCATTGATTATGAGAAGGGTATTTAAAAAGATAGTACTGACATACATTCTTAAAATACAGATCATGGATTTCACTCGCCAGTGATTGATAGTTCTTTGCACAGGACCCGGAGGGAGTTCGAATGTGAAACAAAGATGTCAATATTATGCCCCTAAAGGGAAGTCTGGCCCTTCTGTCTATTCACATAAGTATTGTAAAATTTTGCCTGAAGCATTCTGTTACAGGTGTATTATTAAAGCCATCTCTTGTAAGTTAGCCACTGTCTAATAAATCAGTTACCATTTCACTGTGAGAAATGTCATTCTGCAGAACAGCATAACCACACAGCACTTGCCAGTTAGAATGTGAGCTCTGAGCTTGTCTTTAGAAATCAGATTTCTAAAAAAAGGACCTAAGTCTGATTTGAACTTTTATCTCTTTCAATATGGCCATTCCAACTAGTGCTGACATTTTAATGGGCTGTAGTATGATTTATGTAATATGATTTTTCTGGACTAAAAGATTGATCTCTTGTTACATTGACTTAATTTATTCTTGCTTTTGGAATTCCTATGAGTTAAAAATGAATGCCTTTAGTATTCTGCTCATATTGCACATCGGTCTCTCTAAATTTGCAGAGAGATTCACTCCTTATATTAATATCACATATTAATTTAAACTAGTAGAGTTGCACTTACTTAAAGTAGCTTAAGGGTTTCTTCCCTTGTGTTCCTTGACTGATTAATTTGCAGTATTTTAAAAATTTGTATTAAAAGAAAAGTCTAAAATTTAAAAAAAATACAGAGCCAAAACTAATGTATCATCCTGATTCTAACCACAAATACTAGAAATGTCTGGTTCAGTAGTATTTTTGGGATACAGAGTTAATTTTTGTTATGAGAGATAATATTTTGCACTTGTTTAAATGCAGGCTCGTGATTTATATTGAAAGAGACAGCAGAAAGACCACACCAGGAAAAGAGCAGCAAGGTGGCAGTGAATATCTGTCAAAATGCCTGGATCTTCTCATCTATCACATTGTGAGGGAGTTGCCAGGAATTCTAGGTAAATTCAGTTGGTTAACTGAACAGATCTTACCTTTGCTTTCTCCCTCAAGAAACAAGTATCTCCTTGCATACACAAGTGGAAAGACTGAATTGTCTGATTACTTAAGTTTGCATTCTATCAGCTTATTGAAGACTTCTAGTTGTGTCATGATCAGATATTTTGTATTGGAATGCATGATTACCTATGTTAATGTTTTGTACTTGTGAAATGGTAAGTTCACTCTGTCAGTTCAGTCAGGATTGAGGCCCAAATGTACACCAAGTTTTATTAATGTTCTAAAGATATTCCGAACATTGAAAACCTAAGAGCAAATTTGCCCCACGTAACGGAGAGCTGGGAGAGATGCAACAGGGCATATCTCTGAGTACGTGATAATCACTTACGCTGGAACTTATGTATTGAATATTTGCTCCAGGCAATTTTCCTGGAAATTTTCAACCTAGATACTTCAGTTGTTTTAGATGTCTGAAACTGATTTGCTCATGCATAAGAGCATTTTTTTCATAAAATTATTTTCTGATGAGATGATACCTGATGTATTTTTCATCTTCTCTACATTATCGCTAGGATATTGAAAATGAAGTGGTAGCACTGCAAAGGTTAGCAAACCCAAATGTCATGCTGCTATTTTAAAAGAAACTTTACTTCCTATGCTAATGGAAATTTTTGCCTTGCTGCAAACATCTGATCCCTTTTTTCTAACTAAATATCAGGTTTGCATATTGGCTATATTTCAGGATGGAAGTCTCAGACTATAAACGTTTGAGGCAGCTTTTCACCTCGTAGTGTTTATATATGCTATATGCAAATAATATAGCAGACATTTCCTCAGAATCTGAAAGTTGAATACATCAAATATATAGTTACTGTTATAATACATAATATATCAATTGCTTAGATGTGTTTACTACTGATTTACAATTTCAATGCATTGTTGACAACTGATATCAAGCGTAATTTTTACACTTTGTTTTCTTTTCTTTTCCAAACTAGGTCTGTGTGTTGATTGTTTTCCTTAATCTTAAATTATGTATCCGTATTTATCCACATTTGTCAGTAGGCTTTTTTTTTTGCTGTGAATATGATGAGGGAACATGTTCTGCTTGAGGTGGTATGGGCTCCTAAGAAAAATAATCAGATTTGAAAACTGGAACAGTTAAAATCAGTTTAACTGTTGATTTAAAATTAATCCTAGCTGGCTTTTTTAGTATGCATTTATGTAAGCTCCTTACTGATCCCACCTTCTTCCACCAGATGTAGCTATAAACCAAATAGATTAACAAGCTGTAGAAATTGACTTTAAAGATACATTTAAACAAATGAAATAAATTGTTAATCTTGTGGATAATTTTAAAAGTTTTCAGTTGTTATAAATAAGCAATTAATTTTATTATTGCATTTATGATATTTACCTATTTCTAGGAAGTACATATAAATTGCTTAGATCATGCTAAAAGTGAAAGTAGCCATATCTATTGATTTATCAACTGTAGAATCACCTAATGTGATGATTATATAGTCCTTACAATATAGAAAGTAGATTGTTCAGTAAATTGTACCACAGAGAGTTCTTGTTGAATTACAATATTGTGTGTAATTCAAAACAAAAATGTATTGATGAAAAAATAATGTTTTGGTTTATGTATTGTGAGAGTTTTAGGCAACACTTTTCCTTCAGCAGTGAATGAGTCAAGTCTTTAAGGCTGGGTATTTTTACAGTCTACTTTAGTTCCAGGCTCTGTCATTTCTGCTTATATTGAAAACTGAACTCCATGGGAGCAGAAGAAAAGCATTGGTATTATTCAACATGATTAAATTCTGACTTATTCTGAAAGGAAGGGCCTTTTCTGGTCTGAAAATCATATAAAATACTGAATCTCATCCTTTATCTGTTTAATGTCTATATGATTTCCTATTTACAGTTTTGCACAGCTCTCTTTTTAGTGAAAAAAAAATACAGTAAGTGTTCTTTCAAAACAGCATTTGGCTTTTAATATTTTCAGGTTATAGGGACAGAATTTTCCTTCTTTGCATATGAGCTGTGACTATTCTCATGCTGCCTCTGACCTTTATTCCATGCAGAAAAGATCTTGCTTTTCTTAGACAATAGGTAATGCAACACAAATTTAGCGTAATGTTCCTTAATGTTTTTTATATGTCTCTTCTGAAGTCTAAAGCATATTTTTCACTATTGCAATTAAAGTTTTGTTCACTTACGGTTGTATCTGAGGATTGTCATGGAGGCAGCTAAGTTCTCTCATTGTTACCTCTTCTATGAGAATTCCTGTAACTTTAGGTCACTTGCATCATGATTAAATTTGTGTATGAGAGTATGTGTGTGCATGGCTGGTGGAGGGATCTTTTTTGAGCAGGGGGAAAGGATGTTTTTTTTCTTTTTTCCAGTTGAACTATGTTGCAGGGAAAACATACTGCTTCAGCATGTGTCACCCACTAATCGTGGTTCATTCAGTTCTTGGTTAGCTGCGAGTCATGAGAATTTTGCTTTTTATTTTCCTGGAAGTAGAACTGCATCCATAGAATTTCAATACTATAATTCCATGCATATGTAGTCACCAAAAGCCAGTATGTGTCCACTCCTCTAAGAGGGTAATATCACTTTACTTCACCACTCACCTCATATTTCTGTCCTCAGTGTTTTGCCAGAGGTCACCTTTGCGTGCCTGTCCCTGTAGCCAGGGAAGGAGATTGACCTGGTTGAACACCGAGCAAGGGAAGAGAAGTGCTGGATCAGCCTGATCTATCATACAGTCACACGAACACTACTTGCAGCAGGAGGGAGAAGACAGGAATGAACAGGGGCTCCTGAAACAGAGATGTTTTATATGCCATTTGCTGTTGTTTAGTGAAGCATTTATATTGGATCAGCCTGAAATGTTGTTTTCTGTAGGTGACATTCTCACTGCCCTAACTAATGTCTCAGGACGTAAACACCCGTCAACAGTTCAGGCCAAACAACTGAAGATGTGCCTTCCAATGATGCCTGTAGTGCTTCACCTTGTGACATCCCAGGTAGATTTCCCCCCACCCCAAATTTGTTAGACAAAGGACAAACTCTTGCATGTTCTCAAAATGCTGGTTGTGATCAGAATGAATAAAATAGAACTTCTGTTAATGTGTAGGTATGTTGATGAGTATTCCAGCTATGAAACAGCATTAAAGATGTCTGACTTTTGTGCATTGTAAAACATCTCTAGTGATAGAAGCAAATACATATTTTGTGCTCTTTTTTTCTTTAACATGTGAAATAGTTGGTTTAGTTTTTCTGGTCATAAGATATACATTTAACTTAATTTTTTTTTTTTTTTTTTTTTTGCTAAATTCAAATAGGTGTTTCGTCCCCAGATAGTCACAAAGGAGTTTCTTTTCAACTATGGCACCTTACTTGTGAGTATAACCAGCTAAGTTAAATATTTTTTACAATACATATGTATAAAATTTTGGGAATTACTTCAATATAATAAAATTACATTAAATTTCTAAATTGGACAGAGAACTTTTTTCTGAATATATGTTTTAAGCTTTGATTATATTCAAAACTTTATTTATAATCAGAAAATATTTTCTGTGGTAATCTACTGGGTCAAAGGGGACCTCTGCACATATTTGATAAACTGAGAATTTCCTGTGTGCTTTATTTTAGAGTATAAAAGTTTAGTTCTAAATTACATAGAATATCCTTGCTAGAATTTCATGCTAAAATTTTGTGAGTAGAAATGAAAGAGAAATTTTATAATCTAATCTATATTTAATGTTTTGTTTCCTTTTGTCACCTTTCTCTTCTTGCCATTACTTTTACACTATATTTAGTTGATGAAAAGCTGCAGAGCTAAGATATTTGTCTCATGTTGAGATCTATAACCTATTTATGACATTAGCCATAAAAAATGAATTTTTAACTGTGCCATAGGATCATATAGCAGAAATGAAGTGCTGCAGTTCTAATGTAATTTCATATGAAAAACAGTTGTTTATGTTGAATGAGGAAAAAAGAATATTCTAAAATTGTGTTTCCAGAGTTAAGCAAATATTTTAAGTGCATGAGTTCATAAATGACAACTAGAGATTTACCTCCACAATAGCATGAAGAAATGCTTTACTGCAATTAGATTCAAGTTATATGTACAGATTCCCTTCTTTTTCTCCTTTGAGTCATGATTTTAAAAAACTGTGAGTTTAATTTAGCTCTACTAAAATATTTGTATAAAAATTGTCATTAAAATGATGAAAAAAAATTGAAACTGTAGATGTTGAATTACAAAGCCCTTTATCCCTTTGAAGCATTTGTAACTAAGTAGTAGACTTATTAATAGTTTTCAATCAACCTTCTCAAAGGTGAAATTCTTCTGTCAACAATTTAGGTACCACAGACCAGTTATAATGTAAGTTTTCTTTTGATGTTACTCCAGCTTGTTTGAAGTACTGAGTGAGAAAGTCAGGCTAGTTGTACTAGCACTGCTTTCCTCTCAAACCGAGGAGCAGCAGATTACTCAGTATTTCCTGCATCTTGTCCTATCTCCATTGAAAAAGGCAATTCAGGAACTTACATCCACTACTTAATTTACACATGAAAAAGAGAGGGAAAGTAGTATATCTGAAAAATTAATATCACATTTTAATCCATTTTATGTAACTGTGTAACTGTGTTATTATATGACTAATATAATTGCATCTGAAAGAGTAACTATCCATTCTGTCAGGCAACTCTGGAGTTTTGTGTTTAGCAACATTCCCACTGACATCTATAAAGGGACATTCGATCATCAGCTTGTACTTTTTTGAAGTGCTGTGCTATAATCTAGGCCTCTACGACTTTTTAGCAAATCCCTCTTTCAGTTTTTGTTTGTTTTGTTCTTTTTTTTCCCCCTGACTTATTCAACAATCTTATTGTTAACAATAAGAAATTATGAGGGGTGGAAAGATGTTTGGTACCTGGAAGGAGAAGTTATTTTCCTGTGATGGTTGTTCATTGCAAATTTTTTTTTTTCCTTGCTGCTTTGAAGTTATTTCTATCATCACTGTAATTTTCAGTAGCGTTGAGCAAAGAAATTGAGAGGGAGTCGGGACAGTCCTTTCATGTTTTCTGCTGTGAATATAAATACATGGAGGACACACTGTGCCCTGAAGGCACAGCTAATAGCAGGCTCCTACTGGTGTGCACAGGGCACAGAATCACCTGTGGTGAAACACACATATGCCATATCTCTCCATTGCTTAAGAAACCCCAGATAGTTGAGTTTTTCTGAAATAAATGCATCTTTTTCTCATGTTTCTAATACAAAGTTAAGGAAATAAGCATTAGTAGCTTAGAACAAATGTTGCACCAACTACTTTGATTTTTCCAAATTAGTTTTGAGACTATGGTGGTGTGAAACTGTCTTAAAATGAACAAACAAAGTAATTTGCCCTCTTCCAAAACTATTTAATTAGATTATACCTAGTAATTTTTTTTGAATGATCAGGAAGATAACTTTTTTCTTATAGAAGCAGTTGTTTTTTATGACTGAGATGCTTTTAAGCAATGAAATATATAATTAGTTTCTAACTCTATTTTTAATTAGAGAAAAATTCTTCAGATGTTTCTTACTTACTATGAAAAAAGATAACCCATGTAGATACTTCTGCCAATTTAATGTAATAACAAAATTTTAAATGTTAGTGAAATATAAAACAAGCACCATTTTCTTAAATGCTGTATTAGTAAAAAAGAGCATTCTACAAATTCTGCGGAGAATTTTCCTTCCTTAGCAAATGTTAATAACATCCCCTGAAATAAACAGCTATGCATAGAAATGAAAGAAAAAAAATAGTTACTCTAATTGTAAAATTGTAAAATATTTACTTGACCCAGATTATTAATACTGTATTGCCCCTGTTCCTTAAAATGGTGACTAGTTTAGGTTGTTATATTATAGAAAGTTGTATGCATTTTTTACATGTTCTTCTGTGTGTAACTGTATCCATAATGTGTGTAGTAATCGTGGAGATCAAAAAGATGGTACAAATAACAGAAAATTGCATTTTCTAGAGGGTCTTTGGTCATTCTAGTGAGTTATTTTGACATAGCCATGTCCAGAGTAGTTCAAAGTCTTCTAAGAAATGACAGTTTTCTGTTAAAAATAAAGACATTTCATTACTGTTTATTTAGATGGAAATGTTGTAAGTCCTGATATTAGTCAGAATAATAGTTCTTATTGTACTCCACATTTAAGTGTCCAGCAGCGTTACAGACTTGCAGAATTAGAACAGCTAGATCATTAGTACTTTCAGTCTTAATTAATATGAAAATATTTCTATAGGTGTATTAACATTTTGTATTTACACAGTTCCTTAAAGAATTTTTTTGTTGCAATTGTTCAGTGTTTATGCTTCTTAATTTTTGTTCCTAAAGTGTTTGAACACAAATGCTGCTTCTTTTGTAGGAGTTCATCAGATCAATAGAATCAGGAGAAACAAACTTGGACAGAGCAATAGGTGAGGTAACCTGTGATACTGAAGTACTTTAATATGCAGGTATTTTAACGGTTCCATTTTATAAAGATAAATGGTGGTTTTTACCATTAGGGCAAGCTGCATCAGAAGAATTGATTAAGACTACTTTCTTGACCTTTGAAGCAGTAACAGAGCATCCCAGCTTGTTGAAAATCCATCACTTAACTGTAAGTGTGGCAACAATTTAAATAGTTGCAGGCTAATTGGCCTAATTCCGTTTATAAATAGAATATTTTGAATATCTAGATACTGTTTAAAATACAGCTTAAAATGTATTGTGCTTCTATTTGACAGGATCATATTCTTCCTGATGAGATCACCAATTTCAGTAATGGTGTTGGGGTTTTTTTGTTGTTGTTGCTGTTTGTCTGCTTGCTTTTTTTAAGTGTAACAGATTTCTTACTCAAAAATTGCATTACAATTACCACACCCACGTGCTTCTTACGTATAAGCTTCTTACATCACTAAGATTTGTTTTCTTTGAAGTTTTTGGTTAGAAGATTCTATTGTTAGCTAAGCTAGCGGAAGACAGAACAGTGATGTCGTGAAACAGTTATCAGGAAATCAGGTCTGAATGTTTGAAGGAGTGTTTGACAAATCATTGTAACCTGTACCAATGCATTTTTGTGCCTGAATTCCCACCAAAAGTATAACCCACCATACTTACTGGGGTGACTGATTCGAGATGAAATTTATACATTGTATTGGAATTAGGTTAAAGGCACACTCAATATAGCACTTATATGAAGAAAGGCATTAGCAAATAAATAAGGATGAGAGATCTCAGGGATTGTGCTAGATAAGAATGGGTGATCTTAGAAATTGAGAATTTTTAGAAGTTGAATTCTATTTGGTGTGCACATTAGTTGAGTATTTAGATTATAAAGCCTTAATGAGTGAAAACAGTAAAATTAATCCAAAATATAAATTGTAATTTAAGTAAGTTTAATGGTATTTTTTTCATTATGTTCACAAAAGAGTGTATTCAAGAAAATGGTCCTTATGCAAAAAATTTAACCAATTAATAGTCAGAGGAGAAATAATACAGAACTGAACAGTTCAGTTTACTGTAAACTAATATGGCAAATAATGTCCTAGGAAAGAAATGTTAAGTGTAGGTGAAGTATGAATGCCTATTGATATCTCCCTACATGCTTGTCAGCCTGCCTTTCACTGTATTATATCTGTATCATTCTAGAATCACCTCATTTTTAAAAATAATTTGCTTTACTTTTGTGGGTTATCAGCATGTCTTATAATGACAGAAATATGTACCATTTTTTGTGGAAGTCCGTCAACATTTCCTGAGATAACAATAGCGTGTGTCAGCACATTAAACCAAATTCCCCTACCTGTTTAAGTTTTATTGGTCTGAGGGGAGTTCCCTGGAATAACACCAAGGAGATAGTTCCTCTTTCCAACACTTCTTCCCCTGCACCCATCCCCACATTCAGCAGAATGTTTTGCTGAAGCCAGAGAGTGACTATCCTAGTCTCAGTTTAAGTAACCTGTGGCTGGTAGTAGATGAGTTTTGAAGTATCTAGATTCCTGGGGAACAGTTTACGTCATCTCATGTGTTGGAAGTTTTAGATGTTTCTTTAAAATCCTTTTGATCATATCAGTTACATAGTTAGAGATAAAACTTCCTCCCTGACCAGTGCTTGTCCCGTAGTTGTGATGCATATCACTTTTGTAGTTTCCCTGATTTACAATAGGTGTAGAATTACATCCTTGTCAATGAACAGCTTTTTTTTTTAAAGAAAATTTATTACTTCACTCACTCATTTTCATAAATAACAGCACTTCCTAATTTAAAAGAGCCCTTGTGATACTCAGCAAATAATCATTCAGACACAAAATAAAGTGGAGAAATTGCCTTGCATTTTCTATGTTAAATCAAGAAATTGTCCATTGTAATTAATAATCTCTAACCGCATCTGCCACTAGTAGTGAGAACAGTAATTAGTTTAATACTATTTATGAAATCTAGTGTGCTAATTATACTTGAATGTACAGCATACATTACTTTAGAGGAAAGTGATACTTCATCTTCTATGATGCATACAGACTATTTTTGGAATTGTTGTTACTCAAGGGATATCTTCTAATTGCTGCTATGTGAGCATGACTGGAATCTATGAATATAAATGCCAGCAAGCAGAACTTCGCGTGTTTTTAAAATGTTGAAGCAAGACACGTTCAAGCTTCCAGATCAATATTTAAGTATAACAGTGGTTAATAGGAAACTCTTTTACTAGAGACAAATTTGAATTCTAGGCTGAGGTCAGAAGACTGGGTGCTCATTTAGACAAAGTTGGTTACAAAGAGGACTTTAGGGAGTGGGACTGGGGAAAGGCCAAAACCTTCTTGAGAGGATGCATTTTTTTTCTAGTGACATTGCTTTAAAGTCTCTAACCAGAAATAAAATGCATTTTTAATGAAGTTTAATTTAATTAAAAGTAGGGTTATATTGAGCAAGCAGAACCAGAAAGTTTTTCAGTTGAGTTCTAGTTTTAGTTTAGCTGCAATGGAAATTGAATAAATTATCGGGAATTTAAGAGCAACATCTCAGGTTCTTTCCCACATTGAAAAGGAAAGAATTGCTTGTTCTAGGTTTTAGTTCATGTTTGATTTGCCTTCGTATTTGTGCTTTGAACCAAGAAAAAAGTATAAATTAATTTTTTTGTGATCAAATTTCTGATTATCATCAATCTGAAGCCAATTATTGAGGAGCTTCATTTTTGATGGGAGTGACTGTATTAGATATGGCAAAGTGTGATAAAGTCAATGGAAATTAATTGAAAGTGCTCAAGTGAAAGCCAACAGTGAGCAGTAATTTCATTTTGCATGCAATTGTGTGCATTTTTACAAGATAAAAAGTAAAGACTAACGGTTTTTGTGACTGTGCAATTTTTGACAGAACTAGATTTTCAGGTATGCAAATATGATTATGAAGGTCATCAAGAAGAGTCTCTACAGACTGGACTGAAATGTAAACCCTGATTTCTTACGCTGGCAGAAGGCCAATTGCCTGTTTCCACCACCTGCCTAAAATGAAAAAATATTTATTAAATTCAGATACTAAGTGTTATAATAATATTGATTTTCCAATTTTTGGTAAAGATTTAGGTATCATTTAAATGGAATAATTCTGTACTGACTGTATCATTTGCATTTTTCTCTTCTGTGTTAAGTATATTTATTTGCCTGAAAAAAAGACATATGCTAATTCAGAGCACTTAGAGCAGTGATGAGGCTCATGATGGCAGGCAGTTCCTGAGGGATTCCTTTCTATACTCTAACTAGCTCCCAAAAATGATTTGTGTAATGCACAGATGATCTTTTACCCGAAGCATGAAAGTTGTTATCTGGTTAAGGCAAAAGTTGTCAGCAGTGATTCTCTTCCTCAAGGTTTTAAAACTTATTTTATAAATCAGGCTAAAATAAAAGCACCCTGAACATGATGAGTTGCTTGATAGGAAGTCAAGGGAAAAACTGTATGACATGGAAATCTACTGTTTGACAATATGAGAGTTATTACTTTCACCAAAGATGACAACACAAGGGTTAGAAACTTCTGCAAGCACTTTTTTCTTGATCCAGCATCAGTGATGTTCTTCATCCATGGACTGTTCTGATCTAACCACTGACACCTTAATTTTGTCAATATAGGATATGACTGTATGAACATACTGTACAGAATTTTTTCAGTCACTTTCCTTTTTCAAGTAGATTAAAATTCTACACCCCACGTGGCTTTCTGTCCATTAAACTTATCCGATGACATGAGACTTTTTTGTGAAACCATTTCTCTACTAATTGACATACTGAGTCAGTCAATCAGTGCTGTCTCTTCCCAGAAGAAAAAAAAAAAACAACCCTCAGTGAAGATTCTGAAATTCTGAGGAATAAAAATTACAGAAGTTTCATCCTTCTTCCCAATCCATTCTAACATTCATTAGATTATTTTTTCTATTACATTCTGAGAGAGTACTGATGATATGAAAACATAAGGTGTATGCTGTACCACCAGCAAATGCTTTAAGAAATGCGAAAGCGGCACAATCTTAATTCCATAGTCACGTTCAGCAATAACTTTTTCTGTGGAATTTTAATGAGAATAAATGTCAAGGTGATGTTGGATGTTGTGACTCTGACACATGACTGGAAAAAAACAGTTTTGGGAGCTGATGGTCTTCACTTTGGTATGTTCTGCTTTGAAGAGAGGATGAGGAGAAGATATTTCTCAGTAGAATAACAGAGTATTTTGAGTTGGAAGGGACCCACAAGGATCATCAATGGCCAGTTAAACAAAAGCACACTGAAACAAACAAGATACCTCTAGAAAAATCTCTGAAAGTAATGAACAGAGTTATTCGTGAATTTGGAAATGGTAGCTGCATATAACGAATAGCATAATTTCTATATGTAAACTTAATTCTGTGGTCTGATTTTCACTTGAGAACAGCATGGTTCTCAAATGGACCAGGCTTTAAGCCTGCTTGCCTTTAGTGTCCACCCATTGTCAAGGCTTTGGTCTTAAGCACTGATTTGAAGAGGTCTAAAACTTAGTTTTAATTAAGGGAGATATTTTTTTTGTTATTGGTAATGTTAACCTTATTACTGTAAGTTCTGCTTTATAGGGGTACTTGTGGAGCCTGGACTTTGCTTGGTAAGGTTAAGTAAAGCGAAGGTGATGTTTGTTTCTAACAAAACTGGCACATATATTTAGGGTGCAGGACTCATGTCTGACATCTCCCGAACAGTGGAAACATGCAGAGAAGTTCTCTATTATTACAGTTCTCTATTTCAAGCCCTTCCTAGTAGGTGGTGAGTACTTCAATGCTCTGAAACTGCAGTTTGTCCCTCTTTCTTCTTTAAGGGTTAAAGTAGCATACAGGCTCCAAAGATCTGGGTTTTGTACATAATAAAATAATGTAGAAAAGTACATACAACTTTTGCTGGGTGCTCATACCTCATTAGTAGACTTTTCCTTGCAGAAATTAGTGAACATTATGGAGACAGATGTTTTGATTTTAGATAGAATACTTGAATTTCCAAAAAGGTTTTGACAAAGACTTGAAATCCATTAGTGGCCTTTCCCTCTTGCCCTCAGACATATCAACTTCTAACTAGTTAAGATTTACTAAGTTGAGAATAGAGATTGGTTTTTAAAAATTTAGATATTTTGGGAGACGCAAAGATGTGTTGCAACATGTGCTACTTACAACTAATCCAGAAAAGGGAGGTGACTGAACTAACTCATGACACTAAATTATTAACAGCAGTGAAGATTAAAACTGACAGAGACATTGCAGAAGGTTTCCAGGTACATAGTGAAAGGAAAATAAAATTACATGCAATTCAATACTGATAAATGTCAAATAATGCACATGGGGAAAATAATTTCAACTGTGCTTGCACAGTGTTAAACTCCAAACTACTTGGAACTGTTCTGGAAATCTTTTAGCATCATTTTTCTATGGAAATGATAACTTTCTACTCAGTAGAAATCAGAAAGAGAACTAAATTATTAGAAAGAACTAGTAAAAGATCCGACAAAAAAGTAGAAAACATCACTGTGCCATGGGAAATTCATGGTGCCCTCAAGCCTCAAATACTGAATGCAGCTGTGGTCATTCACTCTGAAAGGGAGTGAAGCTTATCAAGAAAAAGTACAGGGTGCTGATGTTATGAGGGCCTGAGACAATACAAACTTCAGCTTGGAAACAAAAAACTCCAGAGTACTGTGTTACAAATGGCTTGGGAAAGCTGATTCAGACATAATTATTCATATCATAAAATAAGAATATGTATCAAATTAGCTTCTTTAAAATAAGCAAGGATGTGTTTTTTCATAAGGCAAAATTGAAGAGTAAAATCCAGTGCCATAGGTATTGCATGTGCTAAAATTATACATTTAAGATAGAATTGGAGAAATATATGGAAGATTAAATAAAATCTGAAAAAGTACAGATACAACATTAGCACAGGAAGTCTCTTAACTCAAGAACTACTTTACTAGAAACTAAACTTGTGCTTTAAGCTTGGTCTCTTTCTCCTAATCCTTTCTACTCCTTTCCACTTGTCAGAAACAGGATTACCAGGTTTGAGCTGTATTTTTGTTTGGTCCTGTACTTATGTAGTATAGTTTGGAGATGTGAATGTAGTGTGTATGGAAGTTTTAGTATTTCATTGCCATTTTGGGTACTGATGACAACACAGTTATGACAGCACAGCTTTTGAATGCCATCATTACAGAGGGATGCAATGATGGCTTTGGCCAGTTAGGTATTGATCATGAACTGGATATCGGACTATTTAAAAAGATGGTAGGAACTCTTATGATATACAGGTATGATTGTATTCAACTTATCTAGTCTGTTTAGACTTAAGGAAGAGTATTTCCTTTTTTTTGAGCAATCTTAGTGATAAAGACTCGGACAAAAAAACCTGTATCTGACTGTCATCACGCACATATGGAGATTTGATTCCAGGTAAACATCAGAAACCATTTACAAAAAAAAGAAATGAGTGCTTGTTTGAGTATTCTTCTATGCCAAAATACTACTGCCACGCTTCTCTATAAATAAATGGCCAAAACATTTGTAGTTTACTGGTGAATTTATTAAAAATACTTTATGTACTATTACACTTCAGTTTAGTTCACCTCAATAATTACTTGCATAGTTCATATCTTTTTTACAAATTTGTATACACATTCATAAAATGTAAAATTAGTGAAAAAAACAGTGACACAAATGGCATGGAGAGAAGATTAGGGTTGTGGAGTTAGGAAGTACCTGATTTAACATTAATGTAAAATTGAATACATGCTTCTTCTTTCAGCATATGCATTCTGATATGCTTTTGCATAACAAAATAATTTTTCATAGGATTAGGGCTTTATTTAGTTGATCTCCCCACCACACTGAACTGACATGAGGCAAACACCTGCTGTGGAGAATTCCATTCTAAACAGTTTGTTTGCCAAAATTGAGATTTGTGTTAGGAAAAGTTCAGCAAAATCTACTACAGTTGTTTAAGATCTAAAGTATCTTCTTTACAAGGACAGTTGAAAATATATTTATCCTAGAAAAGACTTATGACTGGCTTAACTGCATTCACTAATGTGGAGAGACTGCTGTTAATACTAGATTAAAGTGAAAGAAGATGTTAAGTTTTAGAAATTGAAGTTGCATCATACTGCTGCATCTTAATTGGTATAAATCTGAGTCAATACTCCTGCTGTTGAGTGATTCATAATAACCAGGGACCCTACATTGCTTCAGATAATTGAGAGCTGCTTCTTTTCCTCTTTTCTGTCTCACGCCTTTAATTTACCTCTTTTACCTCTTATGTGTGCCTCTTCATTTAGGAAGCATTACAGTAGGTTGAACTGGTTTCTTGAACTGAAAGATCTTCAGTACGTACCTTTTTTTTTGTCCCTACCTCACTGGTGTGTCATAACTGATACATTACCATTAGTAGAACAGCTCAGAAACCGGCACTGATGGAGTTGTTGGAATGCAATGTACTTTTATTATTTTACTGAAAAGACCATGAAATATTTCAAAATTATGAAGTGTTACAATAGTCACTACAACTATGGTAAATATCATTCTTTATATAGGTCTTGCTATTTGTACTTGCAAGAGTAGTTTGACTTCATATCTCAAGCAGAATCCTTTTAACTCTTTTATTGAAAGTATGGAACAAAGGCATTTTGTAGTTTTTTTCATAAATTAAATAAGATAGATTAAATGATTCCCTTAATGTCTGGGATTAATTTAATGGAGTCCCCCAGCCAGCAATGAAATAGTTGCTAACTGCAGTTATTGCTGGCTAGAGGCTAACTTCATTTAGTGACCTTTTTCATATATACTTTCAGTTTTTATAGATGTTTCTTGTTAGTAGCTGGATACATCTAGGGAAATTTTATCTTCTAGTATTAATTACTGAAACAAAACATGTGGGGGATTATAACACAGTCTTGGTATGCCAAATTCTGTCCACAGTGTAGTGAGAACCTATACAGCAATTTTATTTGTATAAATAAATCCGAGGACAAGGTGTGCATCATTTTAACAATGACTTAGCAATTCTCTTATAAAGAATACTAATAATACACTATTTTGTAACTGAGCTATAGTCTAGTTTGTCATCAGTTGATTTCCAATGGAGTGAAGCTGACTAGTCCTGTGACAGATGATACATCTGTAACAATACCCTCATGGACAATAAAGAGTTGACTGGATTATGTTTTTTCATAGTGCAAATCTTATGTATGTGAGTTTAAATTTTAGTGGAAGACTGTGTATTACCAGAATGGAAGAAGTTAAAATTGTTTCAAGAATCTGTATTAAGCTTAGAGGTATTTAATTTAGAGGTGTAGTACATCTTTCCTGATGTATTTTAATGCTATGCAGTTCTGTTTTAGAAGGATTTTTCATCTGAACTTAATTCAGTGATTAGTTTATGGATTAAAGAATTGGGATTAAGATACTCTAATAGTCTTTTTTCTTAATATCTTACATCTGCACTGAATTCTATATTTTAAATTCAAATTCTCTGTCAAAGAATTATACCAATGTTACTGTTGTTTTCTATATAAAAGTACATTAACATCTCTAATTCATGGCAGTTTACCAATGAAAAACAAACTTGGTGGCTTTGTAAGTGTGATTATGGATGAATATCCATGATTATTCATCTCTTTGATTAAGGGCTTTAGCAGTGGAAAAAAGCATACATGATAGTGTATTTCTGTTCTATTTTTTTCATCTGTGGATAATCTAAGCCAGATCTCTGTTTTAGGTTGAAGACTGTATCCTCCCACCACTGGTTTCTTTGGTCCACAGTCAGAATGGTAAGTATATGGGTGCATCAGCTACAGTTTCCATGAATTCCACATTTTGTTGTAATTATGCTTCAGTGTGGTCACATTCTTGGCACCTTTATTTTCAAGTGGAATGGAGACTCTTCAGCTTGCGGTTGCTCTCAGAAACCACATCACTGCTTTTAAGCCACGAGGTCATGGCTGAGGAAAAAGGGGAGAGCCTCGACTCAAACAGCAAGCTTCTGTCTCTCATTAGAGATTTATTGCTGCCTCAGTAAGTATAATATTGCTCCTGTAATGGGGAATAACTTGATACTCAATCCATTTTGACAACATATTTGTTTTAACTACTCTTTTTATGTTTAAATGGCAAAGCAAAAAGAGGAATAGCAATTAACTGCTGCCAGAGTTCTCGGCCCAGCGTGTCCGCCTAGGTTTATTTAGTATTTTGTCATATACGACACAAACACAACTTCTGTGTGACACTCATTTCTGATACTGTGCCTCTGGCTGCTCTTGGAGCAAAGCAAGATTCCCCCTAGCTTTTAGGCTGTGATTTAAATACTACTCTTTCTTCCACTAATAAAGTTAGAACAGTCTAACTACAACATCTTTTTGTCTATTTTGGATATTAGGCCTTCATGTAAGATGTTCTGATATCATATGGAACAGCATATAACTTTTAAAAAGGGATAGCACATCAGGTATTAATCCTCCGTGGTTCACCCAGATGTGACCATTTACAAGGTCTGTGGTAAAATGAGGCCTCTCATTTCATGCTGACTTGCAGGTGAGCATAAAGACAGCTTTCTGTATTATGCACATGCTGACTGTGACCTGGTAACATCTGTTTGTAGAGGGAAAGAAAACATGAACACAAGATAAGTACAGTAGTGATGAGTCATCATTCATATTTTACATTATTTGAATAACAGTACAGTGTATTTTCGTGTGTGGTCCTCAAAAGTGATGAATACTTAGCTGCCCTAAGTGAGAAAATTGTTCCCCACCCCTGCATTCAGTAAATGGAAGAAGGCTGGAAGAATGGATGCTGGATTATGATTAGAAACACAGTATCTTCTCCAAATATGAGACTGTCTCTTGCTAATTAAATAATACTCTTACAGTTTGAGGACCAAAGTTTTATCCATGCAAGATGTGTAAACTTTTCTCTATGACAGAGAATTGGAAGGACATCTTAAGAGTTCTAGAGAGAAACTTTCACACCTTTCTTCACATTTTTTTCCTTTGGGAAATACAGAATGTATCAGTACAAATTAAAATGGCAGCTGGAAACATTACTTTTAAAATAGAGTATATGCATTATTAAAAGCTGTCAGGTAATTTTCTTCAGACAGGGGAAGAGACCTGGAGTCAAGGGAGACAGTTTCCTTGCTCTGAAACTTGCCCTTGTTCATCTTGTCCTTGAAACATGTCCGTCTTATAGGATGTTTCTCATTGACCTGGAGGATGTGTGTTTGCAGGGGTGTGTCATGTTTATTACAATTAGAAGGAAGACAGCCAGTGTACCACTTTTTCTGAGCTCATTAGCTCAGTTAAGTGGCAGGGCTTTTTGGTCTGAAATTAAATATGATCTTACGTTGGGGACCGAACCTGTGGTATCTTTACATGCCTTATGTTGTATGAAAGTATGAAAAAGGGTCTTGCAGCAGCTCAGGATCTTGGTCCCAGGCTTTAAGATTCAGTGTAACTTACTTGTAAAGATAATGTAGAGCTCTATCCCAGGAAATATGGGTTACTTGAAAACTGAGAATGTTTGGAGGCTGAAGAGGTGTTTGCTGATGTTTAGTCTTTCTGTTGCTGGGTAAAGGATGGGACAGAGCGGGACTCAGCTGGAAGATAGTCAAAAAAGGGGAGGTATGTGATAGCTATTTGTTCATGGGCAGTCTGTGTGGGAAAGTGGATATTTCAACCCCCTTTGAGTCTACTGAGAACTGAGAGCTATTGAAAATGGAAGGGAGGGACATTTGGGTTTAATATGTGATTTTTTTTACTAAAGATTATAATGATACACATTTTTATATAGATTTCATTCCTATAAATATCTTCCTCAAATTAATTCATTTAAATGTTAAACTGATACTCGAAATAGAATGTAGGTCAGTGTGCATGAAATATAAATGGACTTGGTTTTGAGATAAATGCAGCAGTACAGTGATTACCACTTTGTTCTTATCTTCTGCATCATCAATAAAATGGTAATTCCATTAAATATTTCTGCATTTATAGATCAGAAAGTTAGCTTCCTCATCAGGTTTTGATTGAATTGAGTGAAATAGTGTCATAAAATTTCAGTTTACAGTTCTGAGGTCATTCGCCTGAGTGTTTCATAATCAAAATGAAACTTGCAGCTATAGACAATGAATACATGGCAAATACTTTATGTCCAATTCTATTTCATTTTAATTATTGGTATTTCTAGCTATATATCACTTGAAAATTGAGCCAGAACCAGCAAAATAGAGGAATGTGTAAATAAAGTTTATTTCATTTGGAAGATTTTTAGCTTGTTCTTAGTAGACTGCCAAACCAGTTCTCCACGTATGAAGTCCAAGAGACTTGACATAATGTTCACTTGTTTTTAAGACCTTAGGAGAGTCCGTATCTCTAAATCTTTAGGTCCTTTTGTCATGATTGTTTCGCGGAAAGATTGACAAAGTAACTGCTTAGTTATTTACTAAGTGTAGTACCTGGAGTTTACAAAATCCTTATAAAATCTCCTCTACTGTTACTAAACTGTTTTGTGTTTTGAAGTGGCAGTGCAATAATTTGATGACTCATTCATTTAATAAGTATCTCAAGCACAGAGTATTTTCCCTTCAGAGAAGATTCATAATATTCAAAGCTTCTAATGGCCTTTAGTGAGGCAGTATGTTCATATTAATTGCTAAGACATTGACTCTAGTAATCTGTGTCTGAGTCACCTGATAGCATCTTTGCTTGTCTTGGAAGATTTAGTCACAGATTCTGCAAAAAAAATTGCGAATAGTCCCATTATGTTTCATAGGAATATGTATTGCTCACATGTAGGGCTTTTGGGATCAGTGTCTACTAATGCATTACAGTATTTTGTTCTTTTATGAAGGAAGGGACTTTTTAATCACCAGTGAGAAATAGTTTTCTTTGAGGAACTGGAATCTGCCATTTCTAAAGGAGAGATTTTAATCACTAAAGACATAAAGTCAACACTGACTTGTAACTGATAATTCGGTAGATACTCCAATGTGGTTTGCAACTCTACAGTGGCACATTCAAGTTAGTGTGTAGTAGGCGTGACACATTGCCCATAGGCTGTGTAGGAATGTTAGTGCCTGTGAAGGAACTCCCACAGGTTACATCAAGACTGCACGGCTGGTGTGCTTCTCCCTCCTCGTCATAGACCAGGCCGGAAACTTGGCTGGAAAGCACCTCATCTCCTTCTAGACTTCCTTCCTGCATAAATCAGAGAGCTGAGTTGTGATGTGCCTGTAGAGAGGGGAAGAGATAGCACACGGTAGAGTACATGTCAGCATGCAGGTGGTGGGAATTGATCCAGATTTCTCAGTTCAGGCAGCACTAGGGATCTGAAGATGTGAAGTAAAATTCTCAGTGATTTGCATGACTCCATCCCCCCCCCATCAGAACACTACAGGTTTTTTCTTTTTGTGGAAGCATTTTTTTTTGCATATAATCTACCATATTTTCCTACAAATCATTCTTTCATTTGTACTTGTTTAATTCTTCATGGTTTTTCTTTTACAAGTGAGATTTATACTTCCTATTGTATTACTTCAACATGTTCAGAGTAACAATATTTGTAATCAAACACTGTGTTTTGACATAGCTGAGTCTGTGCTTACATCTTTCTCACTTCCATCATTATATCTTATTGGTATCTAGATACATTTTGACTTAAACACAATGAAATTAGCCCTGTTTGTTGAGGGGACATCACTGGAATGTTAGTAGCAACAAGGTCCATTTTGCTTTTCAGCAGCCTGTTTTTCCTTAGCAAGATTTCTGTGAGGTGGTATTTGTAAATGTTTTGAGGAGGTTTTTCTTGTAGTTTTATTTTCACTGCCATAGCTCTCAGTTAACATTGTTTTGGAGTATTTTAATATTATTCTGTTTCGTATTATTTGGAGAGTGGAAGTATGCTGTAGTGAAAGCAGTATTTTTAAAATTTGAGATAAAATATAAAGCTCATTGTGTGTTTTTTTTCAGTTTTGAAAAACATCACCATGTAGACAAAACATAGAGCTTAATCATAAAGAAGTTGGTTGATTGTCTTCCTGAGCATCCAATAAGTCTTCTTCATAATATTTTGATGCTCATTTTCTACTTGTCTCTGAAAGATTAAAGTATTTACTATAGATCAATAAATAAGTCATATGCATGTAGACAAGATGAATGTTTTATAAATATATTTTAATATAATTTTTAGTTATAAAACATGCATATGTTATATATACAACCTGCATATGTATATGCATATATATATATACACAAGCGTATATACTGTTACATATTTTATAATTATGTATCTCTCTCTAAAAATTTTATTAATGCTGCTTTTAAAGTTTATCTGATTCTTGCTTTAAAATACTGTTTGTAAGCGAGTCTTGTTGCTTTGTACAATTCCAAACAGCGTTGTATTTCCATTGTGGTTATTATAAAGTTTGGAAATGGGAAATGATGCATTTTTAATATCAACTTTTTTGTCTCTTGACCTTTTTTTTTATTTCTCCTCAGTGTTTCAGCCTCTTCTCCACCTTGCCTTTCAGGTATGAGCACATTCTGATGGCTCCAGACCCAGTACCACTGTATGCTCTGAAACTGTTGGTGGCCCTGACTGAGCACAGCCCTGCTTCTGTGAGGTGATACAACTACACGTTCTCTGTTGCTCTAGTTCTTTCTGTTTCAATTTCTCTTTTCCTATTAGGAATTAGCAATAACAGATCTCACTATAGTACTACTTTGACTACCACTTTGATTTAGAAAACCACCGGAGAGTTTTTGTTATAGAACACAATCTTATGTCTTTTGTGTCAATTTTATGTGATCCTGGTTATTTTAGTATGGATTTAGCCAATAAAACCCTAGAGACAAAATCATAAGAATTTTAGCATTAGAATTATCATTAAAATGTAAAAGAAAAAAACCCCAAAAACATTATCAAAATTTTTGTTCCGCTAAACATATTTGTACCTAGGACAAAGGTGATATATTTGTTAAAGGTTTACACCAGTCAATTAACTTGTAAGGTGGTCAGTTTTTCTGCAAATATAGCTACCTTTTAAAAGTTCCTAAATATGGATTTTAATGTTTGGTGTAGATATCCTCAATATGTTTAAAAGTATCTTAATATCTTTTTCTTCTTGTGCCAAAGTTTAGACTGTGATGGGCATCACATCCTAAAAAAGTGGCATGGAACTTAAACTGTGTGAGTAGATAGTAATAAGAAAACATCCCTCTCTCTTGCTGGATATGCCCAAAAATCTGGTTGTTCTTGCAGTCACTGTTCTGTTTGTGGTGTCTGATGTGTTACAGCCAAGAGGTTGCTGAGCGTTGTTGTACTGTCTTGCTTTGATTGATTGAAATGAGCACAAGATTAAAAAAAAGTAGAAAAAAAAATTTAATTTGGTTTCCCACTTTTTACAGAAGATGAAACTTACTCTTTTAATTGTTTATGATTCTTCTGGGAATGGTGCTTTAATATACTAAGTAGACTGCAAATGAACTAGGAAATAGGGAGATTTAAAATATTTTGGATTGTATAGAATAGTTTTTATTGTAAAGAAGCTGTTTACGCTATTGCAGGATTTTATGTATTATAGAAACAAATAGAACAGTTATCCACTTTTAGAATTAACCCACAGATATTCTAATACTCTTAAGAGTTATAAAGAATATTTCTGTATCTTGAATGCTGGTTATATTGGCAGCACATCTCCTCTCCCTTCTGAATTCTTTTTATTTGAGGAATCATAGGTATTTGCCGTTATGCTCAATGCAGGTAGATAGTGGATGCACGCTCATCCTTATGGCCATCTGACAGCAGACAGCAGTTCTTTTCTTCATATTATTAAAGAGCAGCTCTGGACATTCAACAAACTATTAATAATCTTAAATACCAGTATATCTAGTATCGTCATTTATGGACTGGCTACCAGATTCTAGATTACCCATCTGTAATTGTTCTGTTTCTCATATGCCTTGCTGGTCCTCTTCTTTACTTTTGCTAAATCATTTGTTTGGCTAGGTTTCTGAAGGAGTGCAGTTTGTCCCTTGGTCTATCTTCTTCCTGATTCTTTGGCTTCCCAAAAACTTTTGATGCAAGTAGCCAATGCTACATGGCAGAGGTGAATAATATATTCATATTCATACAAACTGCTAGTGAACAGAATGGAAACTAGGTACATGCTATAGTGAACACTATATCAAAATTGGTTCTGTTTTGGTTTGATGGCTAATTAATCAGTTCTCATGGAGCTCAGAATTACTCAAGGCATATGTTCTCTTTTGCCCCTTTCATTAGACAGATGGAAAATATCTGCAAAAATTGTGATGGGAAGTAAATAAATAACACTGGAAGGAAATAAACAACACTGGACACAAATCCTGTGGGATTTAATTTGTTCTTTGTGGAAAAATTCTACTGCGTTTTAGCGCTGATAAGAGTGATGTAAGTCACTGCGCTGAGTCTCTGGAGCTTCTCCAAGCTTACATTTTATCAATGCCTGGCTTTCAAGGATGGATGCTTTCTCCTGTGACTTTAAAGGAATGCAAACGGTGATATCAATACAATTGTAAAATGACAAAATATTAAATTAGCATTTAACTTACTGTTTCCATGCCTTTCAAAAATATCTATAATTTAACTTATTTTGAAATAAAGACTGAATTGGGAGGAGGATAAGGGCTGCTGTGCATTTATTTAGCTAGTTCCATATGATAGCTTGTTTTCAGACAGGTTTACTTAACACATTCTCTCTTTCTTGCTCTGTCTTTTTTAATTCCACCAATTTTCTTGTATCTCACACTTATCATTCTTCTTCCCATCAGCTCAGACTTTACCAGTGTGCTTTCTGACAGAGGCATCAGCATTTGAGCAGTTCTTATTTTAGCACTTGAAAGGAGACAGATGCACTCCATTTTTTGTTTCAATTTTTTCATAGCTCATATTGTTAGATAACTTGTAATATCAGAGGAGAGACATTTCATCTTTTTACCATTTTTGGACACTTCTGTTTACTATTACAGGTTGTTTGTTATATATGGCTTAGACACAGATATTTGAATACTATTTTATTTTCAATGTTTTTAATATTATTTTTTATATTTTTAAGCTTATGATAAAATATACTAATTATAATACATATTTTGAATGCCTTTAATTAGCATTTTGTAAGAATACAGAAAATACTTTGTAATCACTGCCATTCCTCCACTGTTGAGGTAATTTTTAGCATTCTCTATTATGGCAGCCCTTCCGCTCTATTACTTTTCAATTTAGCAGTAGAAAACTCTAGTGATATCCCATTAGGGTGCTGCAGAGTTAGTTCTCTCACAAACATAAATTCCCTCTTGTGTAAGATGGTAGCTGTAAAAAACCCCAACTTTAATGTGTTTCTGTGAACCCTTTAAGTGTTTGGACATCTGACCATGTGAGTATCCACAGGAACAATCCAGTTTTAGAAAAGGATGAGTGTTTTCCTGCCTGTTTTGACCTTAATGGGTTAGAGTATAATTGAGTCAGGTGTTTCCCTTTTTGTACCTGTTTTTACATCATGCAACAATTGCTGTCTGGTACAACCTCACTTAGAGTTTGTTTAGAAAAAAAATTGTCTCCTGTGTTAAGTGCTCTTGGTGGATTGTACTTGTGTGAAGAGTTCTTGAAGGAACAGAACTTCTCACAGTGGGAGCAAAAGTCTACAGCAGGGAGAAATCTGATTTAACTATGCAAAGTTGATATTCAGAAAGAGCGGTATCATAAAATACTTTGTCCTCTTGTGTGTTTATCAACTTAATGTTATATGGGTGGATAAGAAGTCAGACATAGTCTATTAAGGGTTGGGATTTTTTTTTTTGTTCCTTCTTTGAGTCTTTTATGCTGTTTTGCTGTGGACTGTAATGATCAGATTGCCATTTTTTTCTAGTAGTGAGGAGGAGTTGATATAAATGTCTTGGTTTCTCTTAATATGGTATACCAATTAGCTGCTCTTATGTGATTTGACTATTGAAAGGTGTTCTATACTGTGCTACTGCAGACAACTTTTACTGGATCATGATTTTTAACTTGCCTTTGGCCTTACAGATAATCTTCTGAAATGTAGCTGCATGCTCTTCTATGCAACTACTTGGCTTACCTTTAGTCAGAAACTCATACCATTTGATGACATTAATGTATCTGAAAAATAAACCTCTAAACTATGGAATCTGATTTTTATGAGATTCTAAAATAGACATTTTTGGTGACAAGGAAGGGAGACAGTAAAAGTAATAAAATAGAGGTGAGGGGAATGTGAGGTATTGCATCAGATAATAAACATGAGAGTGGCACACATTCCAGTATTCTGTTATTAAGGTAACTTCCTGAGGGAGAAACACTTATCTAAGAACTAATGGTATGACCCTTCGTAGATTTATGATGAAGGACAGAGGACCAAATTAAGGAACCTTCCCCACCTCCTGTCCTTAAAATAAATTTCCCAGACAAACATTAGGCACTGCTCTAAAAAAGGGGAAGAGGTGTCACAAAACAAAACAGGAAGGTGCTGCAGAGCCACAACAACAAAAAAATGTGCTGCTTCTAAGTGCGACAGGTCTAGTACCTGTGAAGATGACAGATGGATCAACCTTGTACATAACAGCAGATTGCCTTGACTTATTAAAGTTACTTTTTGTCATAGTGTCTTTGGAGTCATCCAAGAATGTCCAATTTTCAAACTTTATTTATGCTACTGTTCATACCCATCGCCATTAAAGGTAATTTCGGTATATTCTGAAATGGTCTATCTAATATCCTAGCTCTCAGTTTCAAAAAACAAACAGTAAAAAAAACCCAAAACAAAAACCCTAAACCAAAACCAAACTCTTTGGAGTTGATTTGGTGCTTTTGATTGTTTTGTGTCGGTAGCATTGTGATTCAGTTCGCAAGAACTTTTTAGCTTTGCACACAGTTTATCTTTGAACCTGCTGAGGTTTCTCTGCCATTATACTAGAGGACTAGCACTTCAGTGCTTTCCATGTGAATTGATTAATGTGGGTTTATATTAATTGCTTTAAAACCACTTTGTTCTTCTCATTAGTCATTTTAATTTCCCAATTGAAGGTTGAAATACTCACTTTAAAAAGTAGATCTATTTGTTTCTAAATTACTTCTCTGTTTTTATGTGTTTTCTTGTTTTCTATGACTATGAATAAAATAAAATGGAATAGTTCTGATAACAGGTGAGCCTTAGGGCCTAGTCCAACCAAATTGAGCAGTAGAATTACATGTTAGAGGTGTACAACATTAGTGAGAAAATTACAATGCAGATGGATTGAGAGATTGACAGTGGATGAAACTGTTTTATTAGGACTTTAGGGAATGTTTATGTAGATTTAGAACCTGATTTTGATTACGCTAGTTCACATCTATGAAAATTGAGTTGAAAACCCCCTCATTTTCTTATTAGGGTGGTAATGCTAATATAAAACAGCAAAGAATTCGTATGAACTTTGCTATTCCTATTTTTTGATGTAATATTTGCATATATGCTGCTTTATCGAATAACACCAGGCAGGAAGACTTGCCCAGAAACAGACTCTCGAAGTGTTAAGTTGTGTGCCAGCTAATAACGCTGTTGTCAAGTCGCACATGATTGTAATTCATATCAAAGGCAGTGGTCAGAGTTCATTATTGCAAGTGAGTTCTCATAGTCTAGTCATGTACAGACTGTAATACTAATCACCGTTTTTAATGTAAAACACCACTCCTTGGAGTTTCATTTTATAAAAGCTCCCCTTCAGTAAAGAAATTAGCTATTAACCTTAAACCTGTAATTTTGTCTTCTCTTTCGTGTTGCTGATCAATTGCTGAATGTCTAAGTTGTAAAAATGTGAAGCTAATATTTGATGTTACTGTTAAGTGAATTTTTGAAAAGCGTCGTATTGGAAGGTTCACATATTTACTCTTTTAATGTAAAGCATTAAAAAAAAGGAGAAAATGCCATTCATTCTTGGGTTTTTCTTTTCAATAGTGAATTTTTGCCTTTGGTAATATAAGTAGCAGATAAAAAATAAGCAGATAATGAGGAGAAGTCAGCTGGTTGGGTGCTACACTTGGAGCTGCAGACCTGAGTGAATTAATTTCTGTCATGAATCCTCTGTTCACCACAAAGAAAATGTAAATCACTGAAAAGTCCATTCTCTTATGTTCAATAGTAGGTGCCCAGAGAAGACTATAGGAAGGAGTCAGATGAGTGGGAATACTTTCAGGAGTCTTTCTCAGACCCCCATGAGTTGTTTTTTTTTCAGAAGCCATATAAGAATTTGTGGTGTTCTGTAGATAGTAGCTACTGAGGAGTAATTTTCATTTAATTTTTGTGAGTTGAAAGATGTATTTGACAAATAACAATAGTAGTTAATCTATAGCATAATCCCATGCATATGAAATTTTATCATCTTCAGTATTTTCTTTGGATTTCTTTGTCTGATCTGGCATTTGCTTCTTAATTTGATGCCATCATCTTCTGGTGGAAAAGAAGCATACTACTTCATAAATTTCTAGAATATTGTCTCCTTTAGCTGTGCCTTTGCAATCTGAACAGTCATGGCTAGTTTTTAAGATCCCTTGTCAGCAGTCCTTATACATTCTGAAAGCTCAAGCATACTGTATCAACCAGCTGACCAAATTCTTCGAAAATTTGTTGTGGATTTGGCATTTCATCCCTTTAAAATGAATGTCTTGGTTCTTGCTTTGTGCGTGTCTACCAGTTCTGTTCTTCAGAATAATTTCTATTCATTTGTTCAGCTTAGACTGTCTGTAATACCCAGGTTTTCACACCCCCTCCCAACTTTTCTCTAAAGCTTATATCTGATAGCATCACATTCTCTGTCTTTTAAATTTTAGAGGGATCACACCTGTAACAAAAAGCCTTTGGTGTTCAGTGTCCTGCAGTAGGTCTGTGTTTTGAAAAAAGATAATTTAAGATATCTTAGAAAAACGTATCTTGCAAATTGTTGGAAAGCAAAATTGGAAGTGTAATCTCATTCTGAAAATTGTTACTATATTAAAAATTCAGATTATACTGGTAGCAAGTCTTATAAAATCAGATGAGCAGTTATTTTGAGCCAGCTGTTTATTTGTACGTAGATTTATATGAGACTAACATATTTAGTATTGTTATTTAGTATTATGATTTGCTTATGTGTATTGTGATGATTCTGTGTGTTTTCCAAACAGAGTAGGACCTAATTGAGTATAAATTTTATAAAAGTCTGTAAAGAACCAAACTACTTTTGGTTTTAAATATGAACATGCTATGAAATAAATTCCCTAGCTAAAGTCCTCTTTCGCTGGCTTTAAGACATTTCCTTCGTAAAACTACGTAAGCTAGCAATGAAGGGTGTGGTAACGTCACCCTCTCTCTTCAGCACATAAATGCAAAGTTGGGATAAATCAACTTTAAGCTTTGTCTTAATACAATGCTTGTTGTGACTTTATGCTTTAACTAAGTTATGTGTATAACTTTAGAGGCTGCAGCTATATTTTGGTTCAGTCATAGAGGTTTTCAGGTGACCTTTAAGAACAGCCATATTGGCTCTAGTTTTGTTTTGGCTTATCTCAGAAGAAAGTAAAGCTGACTTTGTAACGCTGTAACAATCGGGACTGCTTGCAGGTTTTGGAAACAATTGTTTCATAATTTACCCTTTACCACAAAAGCATTTTTCTAGGTTTTGCCTAAAATAGGATTGCTTAGCTATTCTTGGTATTTGATTGTGTTTTACTGCTATTGTGTTCATAGTTTAAGTACTGCTTAAGTAGCAAAGTGAGCAGCTTTTGCAGGGGTAAGTAATTCCAATAAGCCCTAAGCGCAAGTAGGTTTATGCTGGCAAAACTTAATTTTGTCAGTACGATTACTGTTACAGTTGTTGCTCTTTTTGGCAGTCTGTGGTATTTAAATGGGGCTTTTTTATGTTCAGTATTGTTATACCCACATCAACAAAATTCTGTTTTACAGGCATGGCCTAAGCTTTTCATTTAACTCATAGATTTGGCTCTGGTAATGAACCTCAAATATAATGTCTTCCTATCTGCAATGCTGGGACTCTCTTATGAACTGGCTATGTCCAAGGTGCCATAACTGTCTATTTAAGTGTTATTAGACTGCCCAGAGGAGAACAGCTTTCGTGTTCTCCTGACCTATGAAAGGAACTGTTTTCCACAACATATGCAATTTTTGTCCTTTCAACTTAATAAGAAGAAAAATTGTCCTTAAATTCAAGCTTCTAAACTTAGAAATGAGTTTCTTTCCTTACATAAACTCTTCTCTCTTGGGTGTAACATTTCTGTATGCAAGAAAAAATAAACACATTTGTTTGAACAAGGCTATTACTTAGTTTTGTTAAATATTTATATATAGGTGTATAAAATGAGTTTTATGCACCTAGGTTTATTATGTTTTGAACAATTTAGTGAATGTGTTTTACTCATCTCTAGGTCCACATGCCAGTACTGTACAATGTAACAGATCTTCTTATGCTAAGCCCCTGCTCCCTCCCCAGAATCATACAGATTCTTATCATAGAATCATTTTTTAGGTTAAGGCAAGGATCAGAGAAATAGAAAAACAGTAAATAGTATAGTAAACAGTAAATAAATAGTAACCCATTATTCATACATAATGCACACATCTGCATTACTCAGAAGTAATTCTTAGTTCTTTGTAGATATGGTTGCTCTGTTAGCGTGGCTTTCTTATTGTATTCCCTTTAAATGATGTGATTCCAGCAAATGTGAACAACCAGAGCTTGATAGGTGACATTAACCTCAATGAAGCATTTTATTCTTTTATGACCCTTGGATGTTTCTTCTAGTTCCCTGTGAATTTTTTCATTAAGTTCATAGAGGAGAATGCTAAATTTCTTTTAGACACTTCAGTTCACAATACAGTACTTTAGCTTACACTATCCAGTAAAATAATACCTTCTCTTTTCTTACTGGACATGAATAAAATCTCTAAAATTGAACTATGTGATTTTAGGAATATGTAAGTTCTTTTTAGCAAATCGTTTACCAAACAGAATTAAGCTGATTACTGTTGTACCAGAAACCAGTATAGAGTTTTACACAGTAAAGCTTCAAACATGAAATTAGATGTTTATCTTAGTCAAATATAACTCATGTTTATTCACAGAAAACAATATAATATAACTTTGTGCTTTTAACTGACATACTTCTCGAAAGACAATTTTGTAGTTTGTTGTCTGGTGAGTTCCCAGACATGAGAGTGTTTGAGTTCTGTTTTTATTACACATGATTCATAATACAGCCTTATCTTAGCTGTATCACAAGGCTAAACCTACCAATTGCTTATGAAGCACTTCAGTAATGTTACAGTGACACAAGAGAAAATTTTTGAAACACACAATTTGGTATTCTCTGTCATGCTTGGTGAATAGGCATCTAGTATAATGTATAAGAAAGGTGACAATCATTCTTCAGACAAGACAATATAATACAATTAAGATTATGTAATCATATGATTCATATGTCGTAGTGTGTGAGAGACACATGCTTTACTAATAAAGTGTTTTGTGTTCTAAAAATAGAAAATGCTGCATTAATGTAAAGTATTACTGATTTTTGAGAATATTCTTCTTTCTTATAAGCATATACATGGTGATTTGTATCTGATTTTGAAATACAGGAGAATATATTTAACTTCTTTAGGGCCACCACTCCTCAACATTGTCAAGAGAATTAGCTCACAAGAGTATCACATAGAAATATGTTAAACCCAAGAAGCTAGTAAATCCAGCATGCTTTAGAAAAACGCAGCATATTTATAATTCTATTATGTGTGCGGAGTATATTAATTAAAATAGTTAATGATGCACTCTGTTTCATAGTATGTGTAGTGCTATACTTATGAATTTTTATTAATTTCTGCCATTAAAAAATATTAACTTAATTGCTATTCCACTCACTTGACTCGTGTCAGTGAAGCAGACCTGGAAGTAATTTCTAAAACAGTCTGACATTGCTGTTTCTATTTAATATCTGAAGTGGAGCTCATTTTTGTTGAGAGCTAGTCTAAGGCTAAGGTTCTGGGTCATGGATTTTGGCAACAGCTATTCTAGTACTCTGTTTCTGTTGTGAGTCTAGTGTGTTAAAAAAGAATTCCATTCCGCTGTTTTTAAATATATCTTAAAATATGTTTTTACAGCCTCGTGGAAGAAATCCATCTTTTTCCAGTTCTTTTCCAAGTCATTTTGGTAAGAAAAATTTTTTATATATATATTTTAACAGATTGGTATCATATCTCTCAAATCATGTCATACTAGTAAGTTTCATTAGGCATGTTGATAAAATAAATGAATAAAATGAATAAAATCAAATGAAACAGTCTATCTAGTGTAAGTGGCCATTTATGCAGTTCTCACCAACTAATTGACCGGTAAGAAGTTTCCTTAAGATACTTTTTTCTTTTTTAATCAAAAAACCCCCTGAAAAATAGAACGAATGAGCTTGATCCCTAATTAGAACTATATTTTTGCCCAGTAGAAGCAAGAAATGCTGATGAACTTGCATTTTATTTAATAGTATCAAATACAAGTTTGATACTGTTGGCATGAAGGTCTCGATTCCCACTATTTGCTTTTGGAATGTATGATTTTGGATAGTCACCTGTGAAATTTCCATCCCTAAATAGGATCTGCCAGTTATGAATGTCAGGGAAAGTGCTGATGGTTTTATTTCTCTGATAAGTTGCAAAACAAATGTTTTAATGAAGAAGAGAAATGTTTAGGCTGGTTTGGAATCTGGGTACTGTGCTATCCATTAGCCTTCTCATTGCTAAATTCCACAGACTCTTATTTATTTTTTTAATCTTTGTGTTCACGAAGTTGCATCAGGTAAGTGTCCTGTCATGTAAGCATGCTCTTGATGAATACTAAATACCTGTTATAAATAAATATGCATAATTTCTACAGTGTGGGCATTTTGCTTACTTGCTTTTGCATCATTCTTGAAATTCAGTATTTTTCAGATGATGTTCAAAAATGTGATTTTGAATCAACTTTGATATTCCTTTCTTAGGTTTAATTATTTTAATCTTCACTCTTCCTTTGCAGTGATTTATTTCACTGCCTATGATTTTGAATCTCTTTAATACTGCATACCCAGATAAGCCCTTTTTTTATTAAAGTAACCTCTTCAGTGATGATAGATTTTTCCAGCAGCATACGTAACACAGGCTTTATGATACTTTGTGTACATATATGTACAAATCTCTTCTTGTGATAAGTATTAAGAATAACAAGCCCCAAGATTTTACAAACCCCAAGATTTTACAGTATTTCATAAATAGTTTTGACCTCAAATGAGTACTACTTTTATGTAGTAATAGGAGAAGAATACAATAAAATATGGAACTCAGATGTTTCATATTCATCTTTAAATATCAAATTAATGTTTGAAATGTTCTTTGGTGCTAGAATCTTGAAATTTAACTTCATATATATGTATATGTTAGTCTATAGCTATGAGTATTTGAACATGATTTTGATCTCTAGAAATATTCCCAGATATTGAAAAATTTTTTGTAATGTATCAGAAGTCATGGAATTTAAAATGTGTATGTCATACCGTTGTAAGTAGGATGAGTTAGAGTCAGTCATAAATGCTCCTTCCTGATGTCCCCACATGCAGTTTGACCTCATGAGTTCTAGAAATAGTTTGGGGGTTTTTAGGGAGAAAATAGCAGTTCAGCTCAAAATTGTCTGCAATTCTGTGAAGGTTTCACAGCTCTCTTGAACCTGTATAGCTGTCTTTGAGCTTATGGTTAAGAGTGGTGGGGGGGAAATCTTGTAGCTTTTAGGTTGAAAAAAAATTTCCCCCTTCAGCATGCTTTTGTTCTGAGATTGCTTCAATTGCCATATGCAGTATTCGAGCTTTAATAGTACTCTGGCTGTCAGCTGTGGTCTTATTTGACTCAAGGGATGTAAGATATGACACCCTAAACAGTAAGGAAGGTGGCAACCTGTTCCTCTGTTTACCCTACAGAAGAGTAAATTCAGCAAAGGAAGGTTAAGCAATTAGAAAAGCTCAGGAGCCAGGACTAACCAGATTGAAAGAATTAATCGTTAGGCTGTTTTCCTCATGAACAGAGTGGATTGAACAGAACAGATTAGCAAACTCCTTCATTACAGGTTTCTGAAATATTTTTCATAGTCATATGGATGAAGGGAGTTGCCTATAATTTACTTCTCATTATTCTCCATAAACTAGGCTTTGTTTAGGTTTATACTTCCGTTTGTTTCAAGAAACAGTACAAATAGAAACATTGAGCTCTGTGCTGTTGTACCTAGAATTTTAGCAGACCGTGACCTATTGAATTTGCATTATGCTTCAGAGTCAATATACTATTTTATACTGACAGAGTATGTAAATGTAGAGGTATTACTATCAAGTTCAAGGAATATTACTAGTACTGCATGACTTCTGTGCCAAGACTGAATATCCAATGTATATTTTCTATGTAGCATTAAATATAGTTCATATTATTTGCTGTGATGTGACTGACAGGACGTTGACTCTGTTAGGCTCTGAAGGGAAATATTGTCAGCTCAAAACTTGAAAGTATCTCCAAGAGCATTCTTTATTTCTGGGCTGTGCTACGATCTAAGTGGAATTGAATGTGCTAGCTTTAATCTAGCTATCTCAGTAGCAAGGACGTGATGGCTTGCAGATACTGAGCAGTTCACAAGAAATAGGTTTTAACATGACTGCTTTTCCCGGCTCACCAGTGTAGAGTTACCTCTTTTACTCAGTGCTACCCTATGTTTTGGTCTAAGCAGTAACACTGAGATTTTATTTTCTGTCGTCTCACTGAACCAGTTAGATCTCTGAATTCAGCTAAAGCATGTGAAACATATCCTTTCGTAACATTTACGTTATAGTTGCCAAACAACAAGAACTGGATTAGTGAAAAAATCTGTTGCTGTCTACCTTAAAGTTTTCTACGAGAATAGCTATTATTTAAATTTATCTGAGCTAGGTTTTAGTTAGTGATCTAATTAGTAAGAGGCTTTAAATAGAGTTCCAGTTCCCCTGGAAACCTTCAGCACTCATTTATCTCTCAACACTTAGTTACATTTAGGAAATGCACATTAATGGTGTAATTTGTGAGTATGTGAGGACCTCTAAGTTCTTGGTTATAGAATTTCAGAGGGGAATTTCATGTTACACCTGAAGGCAAATTAATTTCATCAGTACCATGATCCCAGATCCTAGTGCTAGCAGTAATGTAGATTATGAGTAGTTCTACAAAGCAACATGAAGGTATGACTGTAATACGAGTGAACATTGATCTTGCCACAATGTCTAATGTGGTCAGCGATAATGTAGAGATGTGTATTTGTGAAAAAAAAGATGTATTGACAATACATGAGTATTTTCAGGACAGTAAGTGATTGAAAAGAAGAAGGAAGGCATCATAATGTGCAAAAAGTAAAAGATGCAAACTCCCCTTGATAGCAAGACTAAAAATAATGAACCAAATTCCATGATTATGTAAATGATGCCAAAAGTTGAGTTGATATAAGACATAAATATGAAATGCTGCTGTTGATGAAGAAAGGATTGTAGCAGAAGTTACTGTGGGATATGTTCCAGGTTTTATTTTCTTGCTGCCTTTTTCTGCTACATCCTTAGCATTCTATTTCTAATATATTTTACTATATCAAACCTGTCTGCAGTATGGGTTTATGATTTTCACGTTGCTGAGTAGCAAGCAGTGAAGTTGGCATAAATGTTATTCTCTGTGCTGTGTTACTTTCTAAGTTAGGGTAACATCATAAATATTACCTGGCCTTCCTTTAGAGTTATCTGAATGTAAGCTGTT
>JAYRBT010000082.1:44701662-44783846 GCA_036023395.1 Myiotriccus ornatus
TCTGTTCCAGTGCTTAGCCACTTTCTCAGTGAAGAATCTCTTCCTACTATTGTCTGAACTTCCCCTGATGCAGTTTCTTTCCATTCCCTCATGTCTTGTTGATGGTCACCAGAGAGAAGAGATAAGCATCTTCCCTCTGCTGCCTCAGTTGTATGCTGTGATGAGGTCTCTCCTCAGCCTTCTTTCCTCCAGGCTGAACAAACCAAGTGACTTTAGCTGCTCCTTGTAGGTCTTGCCCTTGACACTTAGCACCATCTGGGTCACTCTTCTTTGGACACGCTCTACTAGTTTGATGTCCTTCTTATATTGTGGTGCCCAAAACCACACATAGGACTCAAGGTGAGGCTTCACCAGTGCAGAGCAGAGTGGGACAATCACCTCGCTCGACCAGCTGGTGATGCTTTGCCCCCCAGAACAGCACTGCTGATTCATATTCAACTTGCCACTGACCAGGACCCCCAAGTCGCTTTCCACAGGGCTGCTCTCCAACCTTTTGTTGCCCTGTGAAAAAGTAAACAAAAGTTTCTTTTGCACAGGCATTTTCCTACAAACAACGGGAGAAAGATTTGATTTTTTCAATATCATTGTAACATATACTAGGCTTTCAACATGTTTACTATAATCACAGAGCTTAAGGTTTGTCTGTGCTGCAGTCAGTGTGTGGCACCCAACTCTGAGCTAGCAGCTTCATTAATGTTTGTAACGTGGGCACACCAACAGAGGGCTTACAAAGTGCAAAGCTTAATAAATACAGTTAGCTTCTACAACCATCCTGGCTTAGGTGCCCTAGCTAGTTCAAAGTCAAGGATATCTTCACATTTAATGTATCAGTGTCCTCCCATACTTGCCCAAGACCAATGTAGTTTGAAGAAATCTCATGAAAGGGCTGGAACAGGAGTGCTGGAAGTGATGGGAACATCACAGAAATGTAGGAATGATAAATTCCTTAGGATTTAGAAGATATTCAAGTTTTGGTATGAGAAGCACTGTATAAATTCTAGGTAAATGTGGGCAGCCTGTTTTATGACTGTATGTCTGTGTAGATCTATCCCCAGTATGATCGCTGGTGGAAAAAGAAAATGTGTTTGAGGAAGTAGGGCCATCCTTTAAATCATTTTAATATTATAAATCAATATTCTGCATAATAAAGTGGGTTTTAAAAATAATACAAAAGCATGTCCTTCTATCATTCTCTTTCTTATCTGAAAAACTATTTTGAACCAGTGCTTTTGTTAGGGGTGGGAATAAAGTTATTTACAAAATCACCTGGAGCTCCACTTCTGAGAGAAAAATTGAGTCCACAGCATTTGTGACAGCATTATATTCTTTTATCAGAAGGAAATTCAGCTATTTGCATCTTAAAGGAATTGCTTCCCATTTCTAGACAGTAATATTTTAGTGTGTATGCTACATAACTATTTTTTTTATTTTATATTCAGTGCTAAGGGACATAAGAAAACTCATGTATAAACAATATTTTTATGTGTTTCTTGGAATTGTTTTTCTTTTATCCTGTCCCAGAACTTGCAAATTGCACAGATAATAAACATGAGTCTACAAGACTGCAATAAGGTTTTAAAGCTAGGTATAACATACTGGATAAGAAAATCACAAACAAGTAGTGAAGTGCATATCTGTGTTCTTTGCAGAAATAGTGGCCATAATTACTGCTGATACTAGAACACATTTCTAAGTTTTATGATGCTGTGACTCTTTTCCATCTCTTTGGTCTCATTCTTCGTGTTATATATTACCACTCTTCAATAAGCACTCAAGCATACTGTTTTTATGAAGGTGGGTTTTTTTAATAAACATTTCTAAACTAGTCCGGAGTGGATAGTTATTCTGTGTATTACAGTATAATGTCTTACAAGTTGTCTTTTGAATAAAAATATTTTCACAATTTCAGAGAGGAAGTTGTTGTGAGGTAACAGTCATTATTATGCCTTGCATGGCAGATCTCCGTCTTTGTCACGTCATTGCTCTGACTGTCCCAGCAACGCTTCACAGTGTTGCTTCAAAGTGACGTAGAGCCCACTGAGGCCTCTGGTCTTTTTGCATCTTCTGTTGATTGGAACAAACAGAGTGTTACAGGGATGTATGGTGATGGCACAGTTTAAAATCTGTTCAAAACAACTAACAATTAACTATAATGCTAATGTTTATCCAGTGTTATGGTATGAAATACGGAATGATCCCTTCAGGGATTGACTTGAGATCCAACACAACAGTTCTTTAATTCTCCACACCTGCAATGGGTAGAGCCTCTGCATATTACCATTTGCTGGCTTTTGGCTGTTGCTCCAAATCCATTAGGTTCTTCCTGTATTTAGAGGATTGCCTGTTGTCCTTTGGACCTTGCTGGATGCTGATAGTTGGCACTTCCCTTAAACTCCTCCAATTATAAATGCTGTAATAGTGGTTATTCTGAACAACTTTTAAAAGTCAGTTTTTCTTGGAAGGCTAAGCCTGTTTGGAATGCAGAGTTTGTTCAAATACTGCATTTAGAGAAGGATTTTAAATATATTGTAAAAGGCTGTAATAGTGCTTACCCTGAACGTTTGTCATCTTGGAACAAGCCTGCTGAATGTACCTCCCTGATGATCGGGGGGCCTGGAGCACATGGCAGACACGGAAAGGCTGAGAGAACAAATTTCATATGACCTTTGCAAAGAAGTCTTGGAGGGATCTCGTTCCTACCTGTAACTATCTCATGGGAGAGTACAGAGAAGAGGAAGCCTAACTTGTCTCAGCAGTCCAAAGTGGAAAGGCAAGAGTGTGAATGAAAGTTGAAGGGTGGGAAACTCCAGCTTTATATAGAAAGAAACTTGTTGCTGTGAGGAGGGTGGTCAAACACTAGAACCGGAGATCAGAGAGGTTGTAGGATCTCCATGCTTGGAGACTTAACACTCATCTGGATGCAACCATGAGTCAGCCTGCTTTGGCACGACTGCTTTGACCAGGGGGTTAGACTAGTGAGCTCCAAAGGTGACAACAACCTTATGTCGTTCTGTGATTTGATTGCCCCAATCCAGTCCATCTTCCTAAAAAACAATCAACCGAACAAAAATTGCCCAACACATTATTTCCTAGTGTGGTAGCCACCATTCACTGAGCCCTGCCTGTAGTTAGATACATTAACTCCACTAGGTTAGCATCCAAGTCAGTAGTGTTTCAGGTGAATTTGGGTTTCTGATTTTATCATCTATTTTCTGCTTCCTAACAATTTGACCTTTAAGTAAGCAAGGTGGATGCACTGAAGTGGCAATGCTTATTCAGCTGGCTTGGCTCCACTCCCATTTCTTCCTTATCTGAGGCATCTACATTTCATACTGCATGAGGGTGATGTTTTATGAACCAAATCCAGGACAGACTGTAGGTCAGGGTTGAGTGGATGGATGTATAAAGTCATTAAGTGTTTCTGCCAACTTGTTTTGTCTCTCAGTACATTTAAACATTATGCAAAGTACCTTAAATATGTGTCTTGTTGTTTTTAACAGTGTTCTGAACAGATTTTCTTTTTTTATTTTGTGATTGGGAAATTTGAATACTGTTGTGGAGAATTTTCCTTAGTGATTATATGTTTTTACTTAAATACAGTGAAGCTCTGACCTTTAAGGGACCATGCTAACTTTAGCTTTGCACATGATAGAAATAGTTAAAGCTATTAGAATTTATTTCTTGGAAAACTGGAGACCTTCCTTTAAAACAAAATGCAAAAGAAATGCACTTAAATGTTAACTAAGACCTTTCTTTTTGACTTTGGGACCTTTGGAACACTTAAGATTTGTAGAATATTTGAAATACTTACCTAGAAGACTTTTATGGTGTTTAGGTGAAGAATCCTACGTAAAAAAGAAAAACAAAACCAAAACTACTCTTCTAAAAATAGGGAAAATACATGAATTTTTACCCTTATAGTGTAATTATATTTCTTTTATTTGTCATTTTAGATTGATAGATAACCTATTAAAATTTGCCAGTACTTCATTTAATACTACATTATTCTGTCTGGCCTGTTCCATCAGGAATGATTCTGTTATTGTTCCCCCAGTTTAGACTGAATAAAGAGTTTATGACCTTTTTCCATGGTCACTGAACATTGTATCAGGAATTTCATTTTAGTTGTCAGATCAGTCTGTCAGTCCTGGGAACTTATGGCAGAAGGGTATGGAGCTTATGTTCCTTAATGATGGATGTCACCAGGAGCAGGAGTGAGAGGGCACCTCGAGACACCCCTAAGGCTTGGATAGGCACACAACTGGTGCTCGTGTTCTCTCTCAGTTTTTCTGCAAATGCAGTTTTAAGATCATACGAAGTTCAGAATGCAGAGTTTCTGAATCAAGGTTTCCCCCTCTTCAACAGTTTTGGCTTGTGTTGTTTTGAGGGTTTTTTTGGTGGTCATAAAACTGTTTAGCATTTGCATATTCTTTCATCACACTTTATTTGAGCATTTTTGGTAGAAGTTTGTGCATAACCTTCAGGATCTTGCAATTATTTGTGTAATTAAAATCCTCTGGAGTTTTTTTACACCTAATACTACTCACTTTCAGTTTAATTTGCACTCCTTTTCAAAGCAGCACCAAAACCTGTATGTGCCTGCTGTCAACGGTCCCAACTCTACTTATGCAGTGATGCAAGATGTGTTGCCATTATCACTCAGGAAGGAGATGCCATGGGAACAGATAAACACATCTGTTTAATCCTTTGTCCTGGTCAGAAGAGCACACTGAATGTTATACATTGTAAGAGGAAGCATTGCAATGGTAGGCAGAAAAACACTATGCATGTTACTCCATGTGTAGATTTTGGGTTCCTCATCTTAAAAAGTTTACCGTAAACAGTAAGAAGTGCAAAGAGAAGAGACACAGATGATCTAATATCTGGAATGGCCCCTGTGAAAGAGATTGCTCTTCTGTATGCTTTAGTCTGGAAGGTGGTGATTGAGGGGGAACTACAGTCTTTACATATACATAGCATACAGTCAGGTGAATGGGGAGCAGTATTGCTCTTCACTGTATCTACTAACACAAGATCTGTATTATAACAAAGAAAACTTGCAGTTGGGATCTTAAAAACTGACAGAAGGTGATACTGTTTACTGTAGGGTTATGTTCAGCTCTCAGCTCTGGTCCATACTTGAAATAAAAGATAGACTCGACAGATTAATGAAGAAAAATCCATTGAGAGTTATTATGTTCTAGAAATCTGCTTCTGGCTCAAAATCATTGGGCTGTGAATTCCTAGAGGCTGAGGAAAGTGTTCTGTGTACCTGTCTTGTACTTTTAAGGCTTCTTCAGTTGATGAGTGTTTTAGATAGGTTGTTTGGGTAAGTAGACTTCTGTTAGAACTGAGTCAGATTCTGCTTTATATACTGAAAATGCATGCATGGTATTTTAGTTACTAGCTGTAGAACTTTGCCTTACCACTCCCATTTTTTTATGAGAAACCAGTTTAACTTTTTATGACTTAAACAGATTATTTTCTGAAGCAAGTTATTTCTTAGAGAAATTAGCAAGTTAAAAATACACAGCTCTGAGTCATGAGGTTAATTTCCAATCTGTGCTGTTTGTTTGGTTGACTGTAAAAAGGTTGGTATTAATACGCGTGAGTTAAAAATTTGGGGAATTGAGAAAGAAATTTGGGCATTAAGTTTTTTAAGAATTACTATTTACCCAGATTCTCTATTTATGGACAAGTTTAATAGTTCTCAATGTTTAACTTAGCACATTTCTACAGTATTTATATTACATCAAAGCTCTTTTCACTCAGTCATTATAATTAGACAATTTTCCTACTTATTAGAGAAAAAATATTTGGGAGGTGGTTGGGGATGGGTAAAGGGATAATTCCACTTCTTTTTAATTAGATATTTAACGGGCATCACCATCTTCAGACACCACATTACTTCTCTCACACCCCTTTCCTCCGAAGGTTCTGTAGCATTTACTGCCTTTCTCCTGCATTTTAATTCAAATAATGCAACAAAAGTAGTTAATCTTCTGGATTGGTAACTGGTTCTGCTGTAAATAAGATTAAACAAAATAAATTCTTTGTCTTTTGTTGTCCATTTCCCCTCACTTTTATCAGTAAATGGTAAATGTCACTTCCCATTCTTCGAAATTTTTTTTCCCATTATCACAGTCTTGCAGTGCCCACCCCTTGGACACATTTCATTTTGTTTAGTTCTTTTCCCATAATCAGTTTGTAATTTTGTAATATTTATGTATGTGTGTGTGTATAAAGTATGCATACAAACATATTATGTACATATATATGTGACATTATTTATGTTAGTGATCTCAAAGTCTTTGTGACCTTGTAAGTTTTTTTCATACTGTATCATGTGATGTAAAAAAGAAGAAATGTGCCTGGTGGCAGGGGTTACATGTTAGTTGATTGTGAGCAGCAGAAGAGGGAGTGGAGAGAAAACAGCTTTGGGAAGCTGGCAGGGCTGCTCTAGTTTGTAAGTGCTGCATGCCTCAGGGATGGCTGGAGTGCAGCTCTGCAGCATTCCCTCACTCCCAACCCAGCTTGGCCAGTCACTGAGTCACGGATTGAGCTGAGGGGCACATGGAGACCTGGGGAAGAGGAGGGGCTGTAGCATCATGCTACAGCAGTGTGCAAATGTGTGAAACAGCAGATGCTGCAGGAAGACAGAGAGATTCTTTCTAGCGTGAGACTTCACACGTCTAATACCAAATTATGTCCTTTATGACCTTTAAATATAAAGTTATAGGGAGTAATCATGACCTTACCATAGTTTGTGTGAATTCTATATAACATTTTAAATAGAACCACTGACAGTGTTTACCCAAGGTGATTAATGTCTAAATTTAAAAGTTTATTTATTTTTGCTGTAGAGGCAATATTAAAGCAAAATCTCATTTCTTCCAAACTTAGTGTTTGTCAGGCTGATTTAAAGCAAACTGCCAGTTTATTGTTCCTGTTAATGTAAAAACCAAGACTAAGAGAAAGCATTTAAGGGAAAATGTATACTGAAGTAAATCTGGGGTGCATGCTTTTCAGAATAAGAAGATTTTATTGATCTTGTGACTGTCACAGTATCACTGTTCTGTTAAAGAGCTGAGAGATATCTCTTAATCTCATCTAAATAAATATTGGTGTAGGAATGTGGCAGTTGCTGACTGTACCTTTATTGACCAGATGCATTCTGATGACTAAGGTACTGAGCTATTGTGTACTTCACAATAGAGTTTGTAAAAGAATATTGAACACCCATGAATGGTTTCTGGCTGGCAGAGGGTTCCACATTATGCATCTGAACTCAGATCATTTGTCTAGAAATTTTTCTGGTTTGGCTTCAGTCAGGTATTCTTTATGCATTCCTTATGTTAATGTCTTCCTGAAGAGTTCATATTGCAGGGTGATAATTAGATTTTAGAATGTCAGTCTTCTACAAAGCAAAACAATTTAAATCTTAATATTATACTTTTGACTTCCTGTTTTTACCTGTAGTCATTTACTCATTTTCTTATAAGCTTAGTTTCTAAATATATTTTGTTTTATAAAATGTTTTTATAGGCAAGCTTAAAAATCATTGCTTTGCTAAGGAAAATTCATAGTCATATAGATGCAAACAGATTAAGCCTACCATGATCCGGTCTTAGTTTGCCCACTCTAACTTTCTAATTACAATTATAACAGTAGCATCATCTCAAAGACTCAGATGAAAATTTGGTAATTTTTTTTTCTTTCTTTCTTTTCTCTTAGGTTTTTCTTTTGAGTCCCCTGTTTGTATTACGAAGTTCAATTTCTGCCTCTTGCTTATTTTGACTGAGTAGTTCCTTACTGATAGTATTGGGTAGAGGAAGCAAAATCTTTCTTTTTCATATACTGAGTTCCTTTCACACTCCTGCCTACCAAACAAGATAATAACCTGTTCAAACATCACGATACTAAATACAGTGAATGACCGTTTTCACTGATATCAGTTCAACTGATCGCCATAAAGTGATCCCTGTGGCAGATACATAAGCACTGTTTGGTGGATGACATTGTTTTCAATTTTCTGTTGCTATGTCATGTGATTTAATATGGAATTTGGCAATAGTTTAGATCTTTACAAAGAAAAAACAGGTTTATTTTAGTTACTTATTTAAGTAAAGTATCTTTTCTCCTTGACTCATACTTAATTCGCTTGACTGAAGCACAAAGGATGCATACAAGGGTTGATAGCTCCTTTTACTACTATAGAAAGCCAAGAATTATTCTTTAAACAGTCCAATTTGTTTGTTATTGTATATTCTGAAGTTCCACATTTGTTTACCCTTTGTCGAGTTCTGGAGCAAGATTTCAATTCCCTGCACGTAGCTATCTTTAGGGCTCACATCTGGATGGCACTGCAGGAGCATATTGCTGAAAGCAAGCAGGGTAGCAGTTTTGATGGTAACAATGGAGTCTGAGAAAATACTGGATGCCTGAATAAGATTCCATTAAAAAGGGGGGAGTGAGAGGGATGTCTAATGCAGTCCATTTAATGCAGAACTCTCCAGAGAGTGAAGTGGGGATTATGCCTGCTCCCCTGCTTATTAAAGACTGGTATAGAAGATGCTTGTTGGGCGAATGGTATCTCCATAACAGACACTCTAATACTCATGAATACGTTTCTAATTATATCTTAATGATATCAGCCACAAATAGGAAAACAAAAATCTTTGTCTCCCTGAGTGGTTACCTTAGTGGCTGCAGGATTGGCAAGGTTTAGATTTTCCATCTCCTCTCACTAATCCCAGGGGACTTCATTGTGAGAAATGAGACTTGTTTATGATGGTGAATTAGATTGCTGTAAAAGGTTATTTCAACAGACAGTTGGGAAATCATAATAGAATAATTTAGTAAAAATGGGAGCTAAAGTATGCTTAATGAAACATGATTAGATTTAATTTTCTTGCTATTTCAATCATTAAAGGTACATTATCCTTTCTCAGACCTCATTTGGGCTCTTTGCCATGGACCCACTCTTAGTAACAGACTGAAACTTGCATGTTCCATTAGGATATGAAAATGCCTAATGATACCCTAGTCTCCTCTCCCTAGCTTTTGTAAAATTTCTGTTACCAGCTTTTCAGATTTATTTTAGCTATTTTCTCTTTGATCCTTTTATTCTCTCTCACATCTATTGTATACATTTTCAGTATGAATAACTGTTCAGGGAGGATAGGTTCAATGAAATGAAGTAAAAAACTGATATAGTTACCTAATAATTGTGAAATGGCTTATTATGAGTAATTAAAAATTGTTAATTTAGTTATTACTGGGAGTCTGTGTTTTAACAAAGTAAATATTTTGATCACTTCATATGAATTATGTTTCTATGCTGTCTTAATCTGGTAGTACAATTGTTCAGGTTCTGGGCTTTTTTTTGTTTTGGGGGAGTTTCTTGTGTTTTTGTTTTTGGTTTGGGTTTTTTTTAGTTGGGTTTTGCTTTATTATTTGTTATTTTTCTTTATTCTTTCCTTTTACAGTGCAGTGACACTTTGTGTGGCATCACATATGGGCTAAAATTTCTATCTGGCCTCTAGTGTCAATAAATTTAGTTCTTGATGATATTGTATGCCTCTCTCTTAGCATCAAAATGCTACTTCGATCTAAAAATACCAAGCTTCTTTTCAGTCTATGAATTCATATGAGAATAAAACTGTTCTTTGTCAGTAGACAACTTGGACAGAGCAGCTGAACACTGCTGATAGGAACTGGTCATGGCTTGACGGCTTTCAGGACCCCAGCGTGTTGTTTGAGGGGGGAGATATAGGGGTTTCCTGATGTTATTCCAATTTGGCTGTAGGTTTCACTGGGAAAGGCTTCTTTTGTTCAGGGTGAATTTTCAGCCCAGAGTTCCATGGGAGGCAGAGGAGAAAGGCAGACCTCAGGATAGCATGTTAATCAGAATGCTTTAGGGTAAGGGCCCAAGTGCAGATCACAAGTTCAGTGTGACCCAGAAGGAATGGCTGACAAAGGGTTTCTAAAGCTCAAAATAAGTATTTTGTCTACTAAACAAGATGTTTTACTAACATGTATCACCATCTCTTGCTGAAGTCGCTTTGGTTTGTATTTATTAAATTTTCCTTGTAACAGAGACTTATGATGATCTGGGCTTTCACTTAAAACTGAGGAGAAGTAAAACAACTCAAGTCCTCTACATTTCTTGTGAACCAATGTGGGGTACACGTGGTATGAGAATCTAGACAGTGTGTCTGTGTGCAGTAGTCGCCTTAACATTGGCAAAAAGCAGGAAGATTTGAATTGAACCTGTTCTTGGAAAAAAAACACATATTGATGACCAGAATGTCTGTCATTAAGTGGAAATTCATTTTGTAACCTATAGCAATTTTAAACATGATTTCTTAATTTCTTGAATCAATATGTAAGTATCTAAATAGAAATGACTTGGGGGAAGAGCTGGGGCGAGACTATGAAGAAAATTATAATAAAGTATTTGGAAATTACCCTGGAAAGATGTGCAAAAAAAAAATGCTGTTCAACATTTTATTAATAATAGTAATAACAAAATGCAATATAACTTCCTCTGTCTTTGAAAAAGAAGTAGGACTTGCTTAGAAGAGCCTCCAGTTTTGCTGTTGTTAGCCATTCTTGATCGTCTTTGATACACCTGTTAATCTCCTATGAAAATGGAATAAATTATGGGTGAGAACATATGTAGCAACAAGAGGTATACTTACTTTCAAGTTATAGCATCTGATACCGTTTTATAAATGCTTTTGAGCAGCACAGTTGGTTTCCTTTCCTTGTATTCTTGTAGGTCTGAGTTAAGCTTTTAAATTTTAAGTTGTACCTTTGCTCTTCTTTGCGACTTAAGAACAGGTAACAGTAAGAGTTCGATTCATCATCATCATCGTCATAATTTATTGGAAAATACTAATTTATTATAAAATTTATTTTTATTATAAAAATATATTCTACAAAATTATAGATTCATTTGTTTATAATTAAATATTATAAACATTATTCTTTAAAATGTTTTATTTATTATAAACCTCCTATTGCAAGAAAATTTAGAGTAATAGTAATTACTATTATTGCCGCTCTTGTTAGCTGTCATTTCTTTCTCCATTTTACTTCCTTCTCATCAGGCAGGCTGTTGCTGGCTAAAGAAACAGTTGCCTTTCAATATCAGTAAATTCTAGTGGCTGGAAGATATAATTCCTGGGACTGATGTTGCATTCATGCTGTCAGTATTTTATAGAGCCAAAATGGGGCTGTCACTTTGTAAGTATGTTTCTAAAATACGTACTTGAAATATGACCTCCTAAAGTGAACTTTGTGTCACTTTTCTTAGGGTCACATGTACAGATAGAGCAAGTATCAAATGCAAAGCAGGACTAAAACAAATAAAATAATAAAAAATCATGATGAAATGAAAAAATACTGATTTTGTCTCAGAACAACGTAACCAAGATATCTATTCTGCCTCTGGTTCTGCCACCACAGAGAACTCCTTTAAAAGCAAACTCTGTAGAGTCTGGAAACTGCAGCAACATCCTGGAAGAATTTAAGCAAGGGGAAGTTCTTGAACCTTGAAGTTCTGTCTTTATAGTGTCTAGATTAATTTATTTGTTCCATTTAATTTTTTGTCCTGACTGCATGCTGTTTCTTGTGGTAAACAGTCATAAAGCAAAATTGTGTTAACCTTTCACAGAATTTGATTAAGGAATGGGGTTGGTGGCTTGTTTGTTGGACACCAAGTTAGGCTGATGAGTGATTTGTTATCTCTCTGGGACACTTTTGGATAACAGTAAGCTTCCTTCCTATTGTGGGTACATGAGAAGGTGTGTTTCTAGTATTTACACAGAATAAGTAACTGTACTTTTATTATCTCTTTTTGGTGTTTTTTTTTTATTTGTTCCATTTGGGAAGTTGCCTGACTATAAATACAAACTGCTCCTCTCAAATGTGGTTCTTAGTACCAAACTTCTTTCTCTGAGAGCAGTGAGATTTTTTGTTGGCTATAGGAACACCATATTTTTTAGGTCTGGATTTCAGAAATACTTACTTTTGTAAACTGGCATTAAGAGAGAGAGCAAATGCTTCAAGTCTTATTTAGCTTAAATATATGTATCAAATCCACTTATACTAAGGAGAGTTTTAATCACTGTGGAGCACACACACAGTTAGGACTTCTCTGAATTCTAACCTTGCCTTCAAATTTTGAATCTTTGCCCCAGTATCATAGTTCAGTTCTGTTCAGACCATTGATTCCACCTCTGCTGCTTTTATTCTTGGACTTCATATACACAGCTTGGCATAAGAAGAAAACAAATTCATCTTCAAGTTCTTGAATAAGGGCCAAGAGAACACTGTGATACATGGAGTATGAAAGTGTGTTTGTGTAATACATGTACTGTTTATCAGGGAACATTAACTTGAGATAGAGTTGAGAATAGAGATTATATACCACTAATTTATAGAAGAAACTTTACAAAGATAGTTTACCCATAAACCCCATTCCTGTAGTTCACAAAGATACTATAATATACCAGAAGTATTTTTTTGTTTCCTGGTTTTGTAAGTATCTAATATGGTTATTATGGTAAAGATTTGCTGATGTTCATGGTCCTTAATTAACTGATTAAAAAAAAACCAAACAAACCAATAATCCCAACACATATATGAGTCTACCATCCATGATACTTTTTTTCAGTGTTTAGTCATCTGGAAACAAAAGTGCTAAAATGGAGGAGATACCCAATTCTGTAACCTTCTGCAGTGTCAGAAGGAAATGAGGAGGCTGGTGATTTGAAAGTTTTTGTAATTTCAATCAGGGATTGTCTTGTCTTGACCATGGATGTATGATAATTCTTTAGAGTGCACATGAATTTTACTCCTAAGCAAACAACCTTACTGTTTGAGAGATAATGTTTATTGAGTATAGCACCACAAAACAGCATTATGTTGATGAGTAAAGTTATTTAACAGCTTTTTACTTACACAGTGTTTTACAAGGTAGAGTTTTCATCTGCAGCAACCAGTTCATTATTTGTCTTGCCTTACCTGTCTAGTGTCCTAGTAGGAACGTAGTTTTCTTGAGCATGAATTGCTTGTCTGTCTAAGCCCAGGATAGGAAGATGAAAGAAATGCCCGCTCTCTCATGGGATAATAATGCTGACTGTATTACTCTTCAGCACTTCTGCCAGGCAATTCATTGAGGAATATTGTTAGTACTCCCCTGTTTCCTGCCTTGTGGTTTGGTGCCTCAGGATCAACTAGGAGAAGATGTAACTTGCTGCTATAGGAATAACTTGAGTGGGGAAGGGCTGGAAGATGAGTTTGCTAGGATGGCCATGGACAGAAGTATGTGTACTTCAAGCTGAATGAAGTGTTGATACCTAGTACAACTGATGGTTGAGTATTTTTGGTTTTTAAATGCATGTCTCTTTGGGAACGTCCACAATCTCTATGAACAGGTGTCCAAAAAAAAAAAAATAAAGTGAGAATTTCCTAATTCAGACTAGTAATTGGCTACTTAACTAATTCCTAAAATAACTAATAATAGAAATTAAGGAATAATATATTTTGAAGGTGCCAACTGTAATGGGACTATACCCTGATTCTAGTAACGGAAGACTCAGCAGATGTTTCCTTTTGATTTTCCAGCCCTTCACTGTCTTAAAGTTTAATGTCATTTGCTAAACTATTTATCAGCATTCTCTGTTGCATTTACAGATCAAGTAAATGTGAATGTGTGGAAAAAAACCCAATGTATTTCAAGCTAAATAGTATTTTGAGGGTAAAAAGCATAAAGCAAGGAGCAGAATCGAAAATATTAAACATGTAAATGTGTTTTTCCTGCCACTTTTGACAGCTTGAATATATCTGTCCTCAACTCAAGTAAACTGTGGTAGGAAAAAGCATTCTTTCCTTATTCAGACAGACATTCAATTTTCTGCACTTCTTTGTCAACCCATGGCTTCTCATTCAACACCTTTTTTGCCAGCACCATTGACATTTTAAGGAAGTTTGTGAGTATGAAGAATAGAACATTCAATTTGACATTGAGGGACAATGGATATTTTTTCTATCCCTTTTACTTCTTCATAAAAGTTTAGTTCTTCCTCAGTTTCTGGGGGTGGTTTGGGAAATGTCCGGAAAGGCATTTCAATCTTGATCTTGCACACCTCAGTAGGCAGTGTAAACTGAGTCAGTAGCAGTTTTTGCTTCTAAATACTGCTTTAGCAATTAGCTATAAAGACAGGACCAGGTTCTGAGGGAGAAGGGAGAGACCCATTCCTTTACAGCTGCTGATGGATTAAAGAACACAGAGTGTAGGAGATTTCTGTCCTTGTGGTGGCAAAATGTCCTTTGCATCAAAGCAAAATCCATATAGAAGAAAAGATGACATTCTGAGTTTTTTAGGAACTAGCTTCTAATTAATGCTGAAAATGCAAGTCTGATAAGTGAATATTTTGGTATGGTAATTTTTGGCATAATGGTTGATTGCAGCTCCCAAATGCCTTTGCAGTTCAAATGCTTCACTGCTACATTAGACTCCCCAAAGCATCTGCAGGTTTATGATTCTAAATATGATATTCGTTGATATCAGGAAGTTTAATTCTCCAGAGTGAGATGTCTATATAGCTTCTTTTCCATACTGTCGCTTTAGTGGTGCACAAATTTTTCTTTTAAGGTAATTTGAATGTAATTCACAATGAATAATTTTAATCCTTGGGAAGCTACTTGCTTGGATACTTCTTTCTAGGTAATGGGAAAATTGTTTTTATATTAAATAGCTTCTGAATGTCCTCTCTATGAAGGAGCCTTACTCTGCTTGTGCAAGGAGCCTTCTCAGGCTCCCTCTGTTAACAGTAAAGAAAATTTTCCATATGAGTGCATTCTTTTCCTAATGTTTTTAGGTGCAAAAGGAGAAGTGTTGAGGTTTCAGTGCTGCCAGAAATTTTGGTGCAATTTTGTAGGAAGAAGAAATGTTATTGTATTTAGAGATCTGCTGCTGAGTTGCTTTGAAATTTATCTGTAACAGTGAATGTAAGATTGCTCATTATTGTTTTTTATGGTGTGCTGCAAAAAAATTTATCCTGTCTTTGTCCAAAAAGTTGATAAAAAATGGACCATGAATTTCACTGAACTGAATCGTGAGTTTCTTGTTGTTGGTTTGTTTTTGTTTTTCATCCAAGATGACTGTTCGATTCACTGAAAATTGTCTTATAGAAACTTGCATGATAACAGCTGCTAATAGTTTTTTGGTTAGATAAATACAAAGCAAGAGGAAAGACAAAAAGGAATTCTTACTCAGGATTTGGGACTTTAAAATTTACATGTTCATTTTAAAGATGTATCGATATCTTTGAATCTTTCTCTTTTCATAGTGTATAAAATGGTATCAACGACAACCCTTCATATGGTTTCCCTTTTAATAACCTTGAAGATTATCTTCCTCTAATTCTGATTTAAGTATTCTCTTTTTCATATAGTTTATAAATCTCACGCTTGCTGACATAAGACAGTTTTATAATCCTTAACTAGCTGCTTAAAATTTCCTGTTTGGCTTAACATGGTTTTATTCAAATTCCACAAGTTTGAAATTTCTAGAATGATCATGCTTTTCAGATGTATCACAACAGTGACAAATTCAGTCCACACATGAAGATCATAAGTCTTGGCACAACAACAACACAGGTTCTGTGTAATTGGTTGTCAGACTAGTAGTTGCTCCTTTTTGTGTGACCATACCCTGAGGGAAATATTTGGAAATATTAGCTCTGGTAGAACTGCTTTTGATAAAGACTGATTTTTGAAAAGCAGAGTAGCAAGAGACATGACCATGCTTACTTCTGACTTAGATCATTAATAAGGAAAAGTAGTATTACCTTGATGTTATTCATATTGATAGGCTTTCAGTTTGTACATAACTGATCTTATGCATCAAAAGTCACAAAATGTTAAAGATTAAATTAGCCAGCTAGAGAACTTTCTGATCCTCTGTTTCATAAACAAAGTAATAGAGCAAATCAAAATAAACTAGGTTGATTGCAAACTTATGTTCTTGTAAAGAGGTCCTTGTTAGTACAATGTTTTGGTTTATTTCATCTCAACCACACTGTGACAAAGAATCATCCCATAAAGATGGCATCTTTTAATAACTATAATTTGAATATGGTTTGTTTTAATAATTTTCTTCTTTCAGTGGATTTAGTGTATGAAAAATCATATCTTGCTATGCCCCCTTATTTACCTAACTTGTGTTCGTAGATCATAGGCAAGCTTGAGAAGGAGAGACGCTTTAAAGTTTAATCACATTGAATGAGCAGTACTGTGGTATATCATATAGTGGTCCTTAGATTTAATTACAGCACATCTGTAAACATTGCATTCAGTGCTTTCTCCTCTGTATTCTTAGATACATGAGTAGGAGGCATGTATGTGAAGTCTTCCAGACTGGAAACCTCTTATCATAAATGCTATCTCTTATGTTATCTAAAATGTAATTAAAATACTGTAATTTTCGTAGTGCTGTTCTAAGTTATAATCCACTTGAAGGAAAAGGCAGCTTTAGCCATAGTATCTTGCCAAGATTCCTACTCTTTCTTTGCTAATTCGCACCCTTTTACCTAACTGGCTTTAAATAAATACTTCAACTGATTTCTTTTGTGAAAGTACAACCCTTCAAAATTAGAATGAAAAGTTTAATGGCCTAAATACAGTTCAATCCTATTTGAAAAGCCTGATTTATCTTCCACGGTTTCTTTTTTTTTTTTTAATACTAGTATTTCCTTGTTATGCCCTTGGTATTTCATAGCTGTCCTTTTTAAGCACTGAAGCAATTAGTTTTGAGAAGGCTGGTTCTTCAGGGTCCAGTGCTTTCCTGCCTTTCATTTGCCGAAGCTGTACATTTTAATGAAGTTGTTTCATCTGTGTTGCCAAACACTAGAATTTTGCTGCTTCAATTCTAATTATCTCTGCTGGCAAATGCTATGTTTTATTAAAGCTGTCAAGTGCACTGTTCATTAAATGTCCACAGTCAGTGGTGCTGTGCACACAAATTAGATCAGCTTTGCTCCTTGATAGATTATGAAGTTAAATATTTTTATCTAAACCTCTAGAATTGTGTCTAACAGCAATCAGTGATGACTTAAATAAGTAAAGCATACCTGGAGCTTCTTGGAACCTAAAACCATCTATGAAACATATGTTAAATCAGTAGTACAACCATTTGTATGATTCTTTAATTCATTAAGATACCATTTTCCTTCCTCAAGATATCTACCTTGCATCTTGAATTCTACTTTATTTGTGTTTAGGGTAAAATAAGTTTTATTATTTTTGCTTTGATATAACATAAAGCATCAGTGCTAGTCTTTTGGTAGAGAGTTGTATAGTGTAATTGGTGTCCATTAAAAGCAAAGATGACTTCATTTAAATGTTACTAACCTGGTGAATGTGAAAGATTACAGTCGTAAACAACTAACAGCTTCTCTTCTAATTGCAATATCTAATTCCAAAGGGGAATTTTACTACAAGATGTTTGCTTCAAACATATGAAGCAGTAACAGAAATCTTGTGCTTGTAAAGAAAATATTTGAGTCAGCTTCTTATTTTGACACTTGTGGAATTTTTTTGCTTTTGTAATTTTATGTTCTTAGTGTGTGTATCATTATCTTCAGTAGTACAAATAGTCATTCTTGGTATTTAATGTATTGTTTTCTAGATTAAATTCTAGAGAAGTAATAAGATATTGTGATGATAGGCTACCAGATAAACACATTGTTGATCTTTTGAAAAAAATGGTTTTCTTACCCTCTAGCTATGTGTAGGGCATACATTGAAATTTATTTTTAGTACCATGGCTTTATGGTGTTTGTTTACTGTATTGGTTACCTTATCTTTTGAAGGATCTTGTGTTTATACTTTCGAACTTTGCTTTTGAATTTATCAGGCTATATTTCAAACCTTTAGAGGAACAGATATTTATTGTGCTCTTTATAGAATCATAAATAGTATCTCAAAGTGCTATGTAAAGTAAATAGATTTTTAAGAGCTCTTGTGTATATATATATTTTAGGGTTTGGTAGGAAACTATGGTTCTTCAAAAGACTATGAGGCACTCTTCCTTGTCTCTTCTCTTTATGATCCAGTTTAAAGTGCCCTAGTGTGAACAGAAAATTCATGTAGCCTGAAGTTGAATAGGAGGATGTGTATGTGTATGTATTTTGTTATTTGCTAATGTATTATGCCCTATCATATATATTTCCTGGTATTTATAGGAGATAATAGCATTTAATTTTAATTTTGTAGTGCAGAAACAGAAAGTGTTACTTTGAGTGTATTCAAGAGCTGAAGTGGTTTTTGTCATCTGAAATGCTTGACTTCAGGCAAGTAGTCTTTCCTGATGTTCAACTTTGACTTTTTTCAACTGCCTGCTGTCAGACAGGAGATGGACTCAAACAGATGGTGTATTCTGGGGCAATGAAGTAGTTGAGCAGTACCGATACTGAGAGATTTGCTGGGAATGGGAAGCATGGAAGTCACCTAGGTGCATGTGAAAAATCTACAATACACGGAATATGACAATTTTTTCTTAGTGTTGTTATTTTCACTTTGGATGTATGTTTCTATTTGGCCTTGAGTCTGAAAAATTGGACAAAATCTTTCCTGAACCTTCTAAGGAGATTTGAGATGTATCCAGACTTCCTATTTACATCTAGACTCAGATTTGTAAAATCTTGTCCTATTCTGGCTTCTTGGAAGTTAACCTGAGTTACATCTTTTTTCTAGTGTGTAGAAATAAATGCTTTGGTTGCAGCACCTTATCCACCTTTTTCAGGTTGAGTGTGCAGGTGTAGTGAATATAACAGGGAAGGAAATTTCTTTATAAACCCTGGTGCCTTCCTTTTCTCAGTGTAGTCTCAACAGTTGTGAAAAATCCCTGAAGCAATGAGCAAACATGATGAAGACATTATGAGTGATGCAACTCAATACAGAAATAGGTTTTTAACATATCTGTGTAATTTTATACTTATGAATATAAACAAACAAAAATAGCAAAGAGCGATTTTACAACTTACGGTGAGTTATCAAGCTGAAACTGAAAAGAGTAAAATGAATGCCATTAATAAAAGAAATACTATACAAAGGGAAATATTTCTGGTTCTGAATATATAGAAATTAAGTTGATAAAGTTCTATGTCATTTTAAGAAGTCCTAAGATTTTAGACCTAACGAGGAATTCCTTCAGTTTAAAAGAACATGGTAGAAGTTTTGGTCCAAGGTTTTAGACAGGGTCCCTGAAATGATATTATCTACTAAGATATTTGGCTGGTTTTGTAGTATTTTAAATGTTGAATTTTAAGGGATTGAGGAAATATTTCTTTTGTATTAACACTTTTTTTTTTTTTTTTTTAAAGGAATAGTCTTCTTCTAACCTTGCAAAAGGAATACTAGATTATTTAATTTGGATTTTGTTTTGTTTTGTTTTGTTTTTACAGGGACACCGGGACAGTATACTTGGGAATACAATGCAAACCGTAATCGCCTTACTGAATAATATCATTGCTAACAAAAGTACGAACATGATGTTACTCTTTAAAGAAGGTATCTCATCTTTATCTTTATTCCCCTTACTGTAGATGTTTCCTAGTCTGTAATATCTAGCACTGTGTGAAACTGGATTTGGATGTATTTAGAATTTATAATGGTTGTTAGATAATCACATTGTAACTGATGTACTCCTCATCACTTCCTCTTTCTCCCTTACTGATTTGATGATGAACTGAACTTTTAGAAAGCTCTTCTTCCAAGAAAATATGGTTGCAAAAGAATTACTGACTGAAAGTTACATTATACTTGTAAAGAATGGCTTCAGAAAGGTGTGGACGAGTGATCTGACCATAACAGTACAGAGAGAGAGACCCCTTGCAAGTTCTTCCTTTTTTCACTGTTCAAACCTGTAAAAGGATAAGTTGTACAATATTTCTGCACACTTTAAAGAAATAGTTCCAGTCCAGTGATGTAGACCAAAGGGGTGGACCCCAAACTGACTACAAAGTCTTAGTCTACAAACTATTGAAAGTCTTCATGAAATGTTTACCACCGAGTTTGGTGGTAAAATCCTGACAGAGATGGCCCAGAGAGGTGGTAGATGTCCCATCCTTGGGAACATTAAAGGTCAGATTGGATAGGGATCTGAGCCACCTGATCTAGTTGAAGATGTCCCTGCTTGCTGAAGTAAGGGTGGATCATATGACATAGATGATCTTTAAAGGTCCCTTCCAATCCAAACTATGCTGTGATTCATTTCACTGTGTTTCATTATCTTTTTATTTTGAAATTGTTTCTGATTTACAAAATTAAGAGAAAATTTCTGCTGTTAGAAATCTGTATAAATGTAAAAACTTGTTTAGAGACATACACATTGGTAGAATTTCTTTTGTTTATCAGGGAGGGTGAGTGACATCCAGCAATACAGATCTATGCTACCATTTGTACTATTTGTTGGTACACATACCAGCCTAAAAATCCATCAAGATTGGTAGTAGTAGTCATGTCTCATTTTCATAATTACCTTAGCAGTTAAAGCACTCACCCAGAAAGTGGAAGAGCTGAATTTCTGATCCTTTTTACTCTTAAACAATTGAATGGACAATATGATTATTCAGAAGATGAACTGGAACTTGATACTGCAGCTGATAACATGCTCCTCTCCTCTGTTTCAAACAGAACCACTCAGAAGTTAGTGGTTGAGAATGGAGCCAGAATAAAAAGAAAGATAGAAAAATATTACTAATGTGGAGAGAGATGGTTCATAGGATTCTGATTCTTTGGTTATTTCTCACCAAACTGCCTATCACATTTAGAACTGTTCGGGGTTTCTTGGGGTTTAGGTGTATGTGGTGCTTTTGCTGTCTTCAGGCATATCTGCTCCGTGTCAGGCATAACTCTAAGTTGGCACTGACCTGAGTTGCAGCACAGTAACTTGCTAAAACTGCTCAATGACACGCAAAAAAGTCAGTTCAAGTCCCCCAAGCACTGTAACCACTTAATTGGCATGCCTTACTCAAAGTAATATGCTCTGCCTTTCTGCATGGCAAATTAGATGCAAAACTATTTAACAGCATGGCAGAACTGCATCTATTCCCTAAATATCTCCTTATTGTCTCGCAGAGCAAACTCCCACATACTTTTTATTCTGCTGGTAGTGTATCTGTGTTCTTTCACTTCTTATCTGCTAAAAAAATAAAACACATCTCTTTGGTCATGTTAGTTTCCAAATGAAGGAAGTGGGATAGAAATATTATTAAAGTCCTTTATCTTTTTTTTGTGCTATGTCATAGTGACTCCAGTAATGTTTTCAGACATTAACTTGTGCTCACTGAACTTCTGTAACCGCACTAGAAAAAGCAGCACAGCAGCCAAAAATATTCTATCTCAAATAAAATATCCCCATCCCTTTTCCCTACTTGCTAATCTTCAGAGTACTGGAAAACTGGATTTTAGCCAGTGCTTTATTGATTAAGGGCCTAATTGTCAAGTAAAAGACTTCTAAAATTTGGGTTGCAAGAAAGTTATGAGAGTATTGACTGTTAGATTTTTCTTTGAATTAAAAGGGGATAGAAGCTATGCCATGCAAACTGGAGGGCTTTATATTATTTGTATTATCAACTGTGAGTATATAGTGTTCACATTAGGAAAATACTTTAAACTTTCTCTGCCATACCTTTGATATTCAGCTTGTCTTATTTCAATGACTTTTGTGCAATGGAGAAGAACGTGATCTAGTGAAATGGCAACTGAGCTCCCTCTTCCAGAAAAATATCCTGGAGTTCAAATAGAAGAGTTGAACATGAGTCAGCAGTGTACATTTGCAGCAATAAAGGCAAAAAAGAGATGTGATAAGAGAGAATAACTGGAAGGTTGAGGAAAGTGATTATTCTCCTTCATTTGTTGCAGTGTCTAGTTTTGAGCTCCAATCTATAAGACAGACATTGACAGACAGGAACAAGTCCAGAGAAGAGCAACCAAGATGTTTAGGAAAGTGGCCCATGTGATATGTGTGTTTTCAGCCTTTCCTCATGTACTATTACTCCTTCCTAAGTGCAGAACTTTGTATTTGCCTTTGTTAAACTTTAAAAGGTTTCTGGCAGCCCATTTTTTGAGCTCTTCAGCTTCTTGAACTCTTTCTAAATGTTAGGTCAACCCTTCATCACACCAACTGCTTTCTTCATTTTGGTGTCATCTGCAAACTTGCTGAACATGCATGTTATTACATCCTATTAACACTCTGTGCCTGTGCTGTTAATGAAGGCATTCAACATTCATGAGCTATTCTGCTGTGTTAAAGAAAAAAAGGCTGAAGACAGAGTATTATGGGTCATCAATTTCCCTTATTTCCCCATTACAGCATGATAATTAATTCATATTTATATTGAGCTTTAGAAATTAAAAACCCTAAATACTTGCTGAATATTATAAGGAACTGAGGTTAGGTGGTCAGTCCTATCAAAATTTTGTTTCTAAGAGTCAAGACATTAGCAATGAAGATTTCTTTCCAATTTTGTGCATGCCTTTCTTCAGCTGCCAAGAAGCTGTATTTTTGCAGACAGATCATTTAGAGACCCTTGTCACTGTTTCCTTTTGTGCCTGTTAGCCTTCAGAACTCTCTTTTGCTCAAAAGAGTTGTATTAGGTGATAGATTTTTTTTTTAAAGGGCTGAAGCTTACATGTTGAACTTTCCCCTTTCTCAAGAAAATCTTGCGTGATGGCACTTGCTGCATTAGTATTGCTGTGATTTCCTATTAATAACAATGATATGGTTGTGCATTTCAGTAACTTGCATAGAAGGTGGATTGCCTAGCATTAATTTCTCTCCCCCGTGAACTGTGTCCTTTTCTGTGACAGTATATCAGACAAGTACTGATAACCACTTGTAATATTTAAAGGTGAAATGGAGAATAACATATGCAACTGAAGTCACAGAGGGAATTTAAAATGGTCTGTACTTGTGTTATCAGCTATTAAACATTTGTTCTGTTAGTGTTAATGACAATTTCCACTTAATAATCAGAGGGGAATAATATGATTCAGTTTAATTACTGAGACTGGAATTCAGTCAGGAGACTAAGATTAATACAGGGTCTCTTGTGAATAGTTAAGGTGAGATATTAAAAAGTCAAGACAATGGTGGTCATTTTTAGCATGGTCTTCTAAGAGGGTGACACTTACCCTCTCTCCCTCTGTCTTGGCTTCTGGCTGCCAGTCTCTTTCTTTCCTCCCTTTCCCCATCTTTTGATATCATTGGACATTTTAAGCCAACTTGAGAGACCACAGAGGTCCAAATATACAAAATACGTATTCAATCTGTAATGATCAATATCTGGTGAGAGAGACCTACGTTAATGCCATAGCTTAGGAAAAGGCAATAGGCTTATGAATTAAATATTCTTCATTAATGTACAGCAAATAGAATAGTGTTATACATGACATGCACAAAATATGTATGTACTTATACATCTACAGAAAGAAAGGAATTTTAATACCTAACATTTCGACATTGCAAATTTTAAAGACATTAAGTTTGCAACCCATGATCTTGGACCTATGGAAATTATGCTGTAAGAAACCAAAAGATGTCAATTCATCTTCAGTTAGGAACTAGAGGATGTAAATGTGGGAAGAACATCATTCTTGAACAGTTTTTCTTCTTTTATCATAAAGTTTTGCCATGATCAAAGTGGAGCCAACTGGTCTGAGGTTGTATCCTGTATTATAGTAGTTCTTACTGTTGGAGGTGCAATCTTCTGATCTCTGAATTCTATTTCTATTAGCATTTTTTAAATTATAAAGCGTAAAACTTATATAATATCCTACATCTGTTGATAAGTCTCTAAAGATCTATTAATTAATACATCTCCCTGATCTTTTCAGTATTCACTTCCCTTTATTTTTTTAGCATATTTGCAGTCTTTTGTTTTAGGTTTGTAACCACTAAGTTTAATGGTGTGTTGGTCAGTGCCTGAGGAGGATACCTATGAAATGATCCCATAGGATCGGTCAGTGCATGGAAGCAACTTGCACTGTAGAACATGCATATAGTTGGGTGACATAGGACAAAGCAGCACCAAGATTTCAGAAATAGGGACAGGGAATCGTTTCAGAAGTAGTTACAAGGATGACGACTTATTATCGTGGGGACAGGCAGAGATATAGAATGCAGATCTGTAGGAAAGCGGGTATTATTAGTTCTACTGGTCCAGAAACAACCAGCTATATATTACTTTGTGCTTGTCATATTAAAAGCATTAACATTTGTTTGCTATAAAGGGAAAACCCTGTTCTAGATGCTAGAATCGTCAGCTCTCAGCAGGTGTTGTAGGAGTACAGTGGATGATCATCTTTTTCTATAGACAGGTGCGAGATCAGTCTACTGAAAAGATACATTGTCTGTCTTAGATACATGTCTATTGACAGGTCTTGACATACTGAAAAATTTAGACATAAGTAGAATGACAAAGTCAGGTTTGGCTGCTTGATAAGTAAGTGGTGTTAGTGTAAAGGACTGCTTCCTTATGTGCAATGTGATGAGTAATAAATAGTCAAGTGCATTACAGCACCTAATATAGTAAGATTCTTGTACTCTATTGTAATTCATACGCATATAAACTCTTTATTTTGCTTTCAATTCAATCTTTCTGTCACTTTTCTTCCTTTTCTTGTTTGTTTGTTTTTGGAGGGGGTGTGTTTGTTCGTTTTTCAAGTAGTTTGTAAAAATTAAATTAGAAAACGTTGAATCATCTTCATTGTCTGTAGTTAGCAGTGTTTTCAGACTTTTGAGTCCCATTTGTCCACGGGTCATATTCAAAGGCAAGGAAATTTTTCATTCTAACTGTTGCATCATTTTGCTTACAGGAAGATTGGGATATATCATATTAGAGTGTAGAGAAATGTCTTCTAAAGACTAGCTGCTTCATGAGGATCCTCATTCTGAAAAAATGAACAAAACAGGTTGGAAAATAGATCTTATAGGCTGTAGTGAATAACTTCTGATAGTCTGTCTGCAGCTATTTATTCCTGATAACTCTTCAAATTTATTGTGTGTATATAAACAGCTGTTTTCAGTATGTATAAAAGTAATTCCGTCATTAGAAAAGGTTTCCACTGTTATTCAAAACTGATCTAGTAAAATTCTTGCAGCCCAATAATACTTACGGATGAGTTTACATTTTTAGCTTTTTTGAATCTCATTGTGCTCCATAAATCAGTTAGCTTTTTTTTTTTTTCCCACGGTGGTCTTGGAAAGGAGATGATTTGTATATAAAGTTCAATACAGTCATGTTGAACTGAATGACCTTTTCCAGGCTGTACTGCTGTATTCTTGTACTTGGGTACTACCCTGAGGTAACCACTACCAGCAGTGTAAGCAGTGGTGTTTGTCTGAATGTTCAAAGCAAGTTTCCATTATATGGTGCAACAAATCCTAAACTTTATTCTTTATATCTTAATGCTGTTGAATCTCAACTGAAGTAAAAGGGAAATTGTGGGCTATAGAACAATAAAAGTAATCTGTGAGTTGAGTGGAAATGTGACAGCTATTAGTAGTAAATGGTACTTCAAGCAGTCGGTGTAAAAACTGAAGTTCCTGAAGAAGGACCTTTGGTGGAAGTGTAGAATGTCAGCTACAGCAGTCATAACATTCAATAGCATATTAAGAAAGTACAGTAAGTGCTTAAAGCAGGGACAGTTATTAAAAAGGAAGAGATTTGCAATAAACATCGTAGTCAGGTGGTGATAATTCATTTACACTTCATGAAAGAAAGAAGAATTCTTACTCATCTTGTGATCCACTCTTTTGACTTTTAGTCAAATGTCAAGAGATGAATTAGATTTCAGATGTCTATGTGTGTTGTATAGTTAAAGTCTTTTAAATATTGCATGTCCAAAACTTGACATTTATGAGTGCCATCTTTACACTTTTTATTGAAAAAAAATTAAGGGAAAAAAAGTCTTTTATATACATAGATCTTTAACATAATGATAGTTGTGACTAACATAATGATGACTGTAAATTCTGAACTCTCTACATAGACGCCAAAGGTTTCTAACTTACCTAAATCTTTGGAGGATATTCTTCTACCTTTCACTTCCTCACAGATAATTTTATTTTAGCTTCAGTCTCCAAAAGACATTTGATCATGGTGCCCCTAACACACTTTTTAAGAACAGACTTCCCAGCCAGCTCTCTTGTCACCTGCTGAATCTCCAGTGTTCATGAAATTAGGGAGTGGACCACAATAACTTGCCAACCCAGATCTTCCTCCCTGCTGCACCAACCTATGCAGTAATCTGAACTACTGTGCAACACGGAGAAGGCATTGGTGTGACATTGCAGGGGACTTTGATTTCAGGGGTATAATTGAGCTGTTGGAGATGATTCATCATACAGAAGAGGTCTACTTGCAAGGGAAAGGCAATAGTTATAAAATCCTGCAGAATACATTACTTAAATTAATATGCCCTTTAAATAAAGTAACAAAAAATAAAACCTACAGACTTAGTTTGTGAAGAAATCAGACACACTTTCAGACTGGATCTGAAGCCGTTTACTCATTTGTTACTAGCCTCTATTTTTTCCTAGGAGTCTTCTGCAAAAGTTTTACAGGATATAATACAGAAATATTTGTTTAATGACTGAAGATAGAAAGGGGGTTTTGTGGTAGTACTTTATATCTGCTTATTGTAAAGCTTAGTTCAGATTAAACATATTTTGATTCTGAATAGAAAGATTGTCAGGGACAATAAGGTAGGGAAATTAATATGGGTAAGAACCTAAATGCATTTTTTCTGTATTTGATCAACATTTAGAAACAAAATGCTCTCAATTAAATAAATGTAAAATAAGAAGTCATTTTAAAATACAGGAAAAAATTGTATCATCCTCTGTGAGTAGTTGCAGAAGTTGCTTCTCTATCATTTGGGTGTGACAGAGAAAGTCCCTCACTTAGGAGGGATACACCTTGCATTCTCTGCCATGCAGGATGTAATCCTTTCACAGGTCCTTGCCAGTACTGTAGTAGTTAGTTCAGTTCTTGAGCACAGAAATGTTCTCTGTGAACATCTAAAGTTAGTGGTCATGTGTCAGGTGTCTCATGTTCATTTGAGTTACAGTTTATATGAGAAATCAGTGGTGGCTGAGCCTGAAGAAGTTTATTCTGTGATGTTCCAAAGTTCAGAATGCTTTTTAACAGCATTAAGACATATTTTTCTGATCCAAAATGCCAGTCACTCAGGTGGAAGTATATAGCATCACATGGGTAAACTTAGAAGTCTGGCATCGTAAAAGATAAGTGGGAATCATGTCACAATAGCATGGTAGTAGCAGTAAAGTCTTTGAGGAAAAAATAACCTGTGTCATCCCGTGATATTCATCAATGCAGCCATCTGAAAAGGATGAAAATAGAAATGGTAATTGCTGTGAGGAACAGTTATGCCATTCAAGTAGAACCAAGCCTGTTGTTGTTGAAAGTCATACTCATAAGGCACAAAATGTCACAGCATCCTTGCTAGAACTTCAAAGGATAAAACAAGTGAATAAAGACTCAACAGGTTGTTACATCTTGTCTCTCTAGTGCTGTACTGTAAAAGAGAGCTGGCATTTCTGTGGCTGGAGTAAGATTCCTGGTGCCATCCCTGTGGCCGGCCAAGCAGATCATCTTGCAGCAGAGCTGGCTGCTTAAACTACCTAAGATATCTATCTTATTTTAACACCTAATTGATGGAAGAGAAAGGAATGATATAAAACTCTTTTCATTCGATGATAGTCTAGTCTGAAAGGCCTTATGCAGAAATCTGATGATATAACTGCTTGTATATCAGCTTAGTTTACTGGTGGGAAGTTAGTTCATTAAGCACTGCAATTTCAAAGTTTAGCCTGTCTTTATATTTCTAAAATGCCAACCATAGTAGACAATTTTGTGTACCTGTCCAATTCCTAGACAAATTTAAGATTGAAGGTTTTGGTTGAGTGAACACTCTGATTGATACTATTTGGAAGCAGACGCCTCATTTGAAAAAGTCAGGGTTTATGTTAAAATGTAAGGCATAAATTTTCCATCAGAGGTTGTGGGTATCCAAAGGTTTCCTGATGACAAACTCAGGACTGTAAAGCAGGAAAAAGCTTTATGTTCCTTCTCACAGTCATGAAAATGGTAGTTTTTTCCTCTGCTCTAGAGGCTGCAGTCTCTGCATTTACTGTAGGTGCTACTTTTCCTGCAGTTTGATTCAAGTTGTCACTTGACATTATGCTAGTATTCCTATTAAGTGCAATTCAAATCACATGTATTGGCACTAGTGGATTTGGTCAGTTTAAGAGAAAATAAATAACTAGGTAAACATGTAGCTATTGTATTATCTACAAGTTATCTTCCAATTGATGATGGAAACTATTTGTTAGAGAAAATAATTTAAAATCTAATTATGATGATGCTCCTGTGTAGCCTGTCAGATATAATAATTAAGCTAAATGATCATATTAGGGGGTGAAATTAAAAATATAACTATATATTTGAAAAGAGACCCCTTTTAAATACAGTTGCTATGGCCATAGGTTGTAGAGATATCGTATATGTTCTGTTCTAGCAGTTAGAAGGGACTCAGTATGAAAGCAATGTATCATTACCAATTTGAGCAAAGTGTGAAGTCACAAAGGTACAGAGTACTATATACAAAATTAAACTGCATCAATCATTACTCTGTTAGGGATAACAGTCTTCTTCAGGTGCACTTATATGATCCTGCTGAAAGAAGTTCATTTTGTCAGTTGCTAAAAACAAGCACCAATTTTGGCAGGACCAGATCTATGTAGTGGACAGATAAATGAAATCTGAGGTTTTTCACTGCTTTGAAGAATAGTTAGGGGTTTTTTTGTTTTGTTTTAAATGTCTTCAGTAGTTGTCATAGCTCCCAGACAGCCAGATGTTTTCCTTTTCTAAGCTATTCTCAGAAAAATTGTGGACTGAACAAATGCGTTCATCTCACAAAGTTTAAACTGTTTGTGGACAATTAAACTTTATAATAATTTTCTCTTTAAAGCAGGAAGATAATTATATAATAATGGGGAAACTGGAGTTATGTACCTTTTTAAAGCATTTTGAAAGTCCCAATTTTTACACAACTACAAAGCTGTAGACTATATTACTTGAGACCTTTCCTGTGATGCGCCTTTTTTTCCACCTAAATATTTATTAATTTTCAAACTTTTGTCTAAAATGCACTCTGTAATCTTTATAGGATGATGTTTTCTTTTGCTGTTAATGATCTAATTTTATAATATTGTTTAGCTTAGCTTTTCCAAACCCTCTACACTTTTATGTACATTTCACGTTTAATAATCAATTACTATAGTTAAAGTTCTTTTGAAATCTCTACATATGGATTTTCTACCATCTTAAGACAGTTCAGGTGAGTGTTTTTGTTACCACTCCTCAACTGGTGGATTTTTTTCTACAGCATTTGGCCAATGCCTTGTAGACTTGACAGTGTAACTAATTTTGTGTATAGTTGTATACATGAGCAGTTATGTTTTGTGGCAGTGTATCTGCATGTAGTACGTTTTTGCAAGTCAGCTGTTGGGGGAACCTCTTTGAGGTGTAGTTGAAAGCTCCAGGTGGGGGACAGTGGTTATTTAAACTGCAGTGACAAAAATGTAGATGTCTACCTGAGGATACTGTTTAGTTTTTTTAAAAATACCTTTCTTAAATGGGCTCCAAACTTGTCTATCCATGCTTTAAAAAAATTATCTCATTTTAGCTTAAGTTTTTTTCTAATTGGACTAAGATTATATTTATGTAAGATGGGTTTATGAAGACAAATCTGCTAGCAAAGACATTTGCTGGAGCACATGTGCTGGGTTTCAGATCTGAGCTTTAAGCAAATAAGTGTAATTTTCATTTAAAGAGGCCCTAGCTTGGTAAATGCTGGATGTTTTTGTTTGATAAACAGGATTTAAAGGTTTCCATAGATGTCTCCATTTGGTTAGAAGATATTGCATCAGCTACTTATTCCTTCTTTTTGGTTGAGGAAAAAGTTATGTTCTTCCCTTTGAATTTTTAAAATGAATGGGAGAGGAAATAGGATATATTTATAAAGTCTGAAGCTGTCTTCTGTCTTTTAGGAGAATATAAATCTGGGAAGATTTTCTTTTTTTTTCTTCATTACCACCCACCTTTCAAAAATACAAGGAAAACAAACCTCTTGTTCACCTGCATCCATTCAGTTTCAACTTATCTTTCCTGCGGGCCTTTCTTTCTTTGCTTATCGTATTGCAGGTTGCTTACTCGAAAATCTCTCATCCCTATTCCTGTGAGTCTTGGCAAAAGCCCAGTAATGTGCTGTTAATGGATTTATTCACACTTTTAAAAGATCATATTTCCTAGCTAACATACCAGTATTGTGACATAAAGCTTTTTAGCCAATGATACAGCCATGAAATATGACTTATTTCACTGGATGACAACAGAACTAATGCTACTATATGTATTATATAAAGACTGAAAAAATGGTAGAATTATCCATGATGTCTGAACAGTCTTTCCAATACCCATTTTTATTGAATAAACACAGACAGATATAGTATATTTTGATTGCATCACCCAACCCAGAATGACATGAAGTTATGGGTTTATGGCTTTATTTATCTTACTAGAAAAAAGCTTTAACTGTTACTTACTATGCATTTTCTTCAAAAATTACATTGAATGTTGTTGAGTTCAGAGAGCATATGGTTCAAACAGCAACACTAGAAGATGAATTTAGAGGCAGCATTTTTTATATACTTTGAGGGAAAAGTCATAAGCAAGATAAGGAAAAGGCAGATAGACCACCCAAAGGAACAGATAAACAAGGCAGGTTTACAGGTTTTGACAAAAGATATGGGAAGAACAGTGTTGCTTACAAAATTTTCCTTGCCTTGACTATGGGTTAGGCAAGTCACTCAGGCTGAGTGTGAGCATTATGGGATCATTCTGGATGCACAGATACTCAGTCTGGGCTGAGTGTAAGAATTGACTGGGGGGCTCTGCCTAGTGCCCTGCAAGAAAACTTGTGTTCATCAAAGGTATGCCAACAGTTATCCTTGTAACCAGCTACAGTAACACATCCAGAAGGCGGTAAATAACACTTCTTTGCAGTAACCTCCTAATGTGGTTCCGTCAAGCTGGTCAGTGTTGGTGCTGCCTGTAACACCCAGGATCCCCGGCTGAACTCTCCCAGTTCAGTGCAGTATTCTGGCTGGGCAAGTTGTGCAAAATGTTTGAACTCTACTTGTGGTGAAATTACTTGTCTTAGAAACTTAACTATATATCTCTAATTTTTTGTGTTTACTTGCTGCAGCTTCTCTCCAATTCTTGCTTAATTTGTTGACTGTCCAGTTTCACAGATATTAATCCTTCTGGCTTTCCCAACAGAGCTGCATTTACTTGGCATAGATCCAGATTCATTACACCCAGACTTCACTTTTTGTAGCCTACTTCTGAAGTTCCTCTCCCTTAAAGTACAATTTTCATTAAGCCTAGTCTGTTCTCTTTCTAGAAATGTTGATAAACAAAGGCAAAGGACAAACTAGTTCTAACAGAGGAGAGTGAAAATTCTGAGCAGATCCCAGCTATTTACTCGTAGCAACTGCATATTAGTTCCATCTGGAAAAGTGCATTCCTGTACTGAACTCATCGGGCATCTCTAAAGCTGTTTGACATACTAAAGTCTTTCTGAACCCGAAGAAGTGTTTCTTCACATAAACAGAGGGAAGCCCCATCAAATATGCCCTGATACCACCAATCTGCAGGATATCTATTACAGTCCTGAATCCTAGATGGAAGCAGTGACCTGTGCTGAATCTGTTGCAGAGTATATTGTCTTAGGAAATGCTGAGGATATTACTTTATTGTTTCAAGCTACTGTTAAATTCTATCATCCTTGATGTTTGTCTCTTCACTTGAGATAACATGGGGGAGGAACAAAGGAATATGAGTCCTTCATTGTAAGGTACCTTTTCCCCCTGCCCCGGTTATCTTCTCACACAAAAAGATTGAACTGGATTTCTTTGCCTGAACTTGCTTTCTCGAATCAGTGGTCTGGGCATAAGCAGGCTAGAAGAGAAATGTCGGCGTGTAGTGGTAGTGCCCAAGGCACGTAAGAAGTGACACATGAATCACACCCTGGGATAGGATGGTGGAGGCTCCCTCTGTTAGAGCAAATTGATAAACGTGCTTTGGCCCTGTATGTACATTAATGCCTAATAAACACCTATGTCCAGCAGAGCAGACATGGTAGAGAGAAAGGAAATAGTACTGTCATGGTTTAACCAGGGTTGGCAACTAAGCACGACACAACCGTTTGCTTAATCCCCCCCACCCAGTGCTATGGGGGGAGAATTGAAAGGGTAAAAATGAGAAAGGAATTTGTGGGTTGACATAAAACCAGTTTAATAATTAAAAAGGAAGAATAAGAATAATTTTTCAAATTGTCAGAAAAAGAGAGGGGAAAAAAAACAACGAAGCAAACCAGAGACAGAGGAAAATAAAACGCAAGAACAAGTGATGCAAATGAAAGCAATTGCTCAACACCATCTAACCAGTGTCCAGACAGTCCAGGAGCAGTGTCCCCCCTGCCAATCTCCCCTCCAGTTTTATCGCTGAGCATGACACAATATTGTATGGGATACCCCTTTGGTTAGTTGTCCCAGCTGTGTTCCCTCCCAACTTCTTGTGCACTCCCACTCTGTTTGTTAATGGGGTATCATGGGGAGTAGAAAAGCCCTTGACTCTGTGTAAGCCCTGCTCAGCGATAACCAAAACATCCGTGAGTTATCAACACTGTATTCAGCACAAAACCAAACCAGAGACCCTTGCAAGCTACTATGAAGAAATTTAATTCTATCCCAGCCAAAACCAGTATGAAACAATTGCTTGCATGCTAAGTTTCTTTTGCTGTTCTGTTGCACGTCTTCACAAGGCACACACTTAAAACTATCCTATCTCTCTAAATCACCCTTTTCTGTTATGTGGTGGCCATCTTTATCACTGTAATTGTATAAATGTTCTTAACTTCTGTTTCACCTCTGAAGAAATTGTTGCAGTTGAGCAAAGCAGAATCCTGACTCTCAGTTAAAGCATCTGATCAGCCACAGGATTCATTCAGTTTGTTGTTGGGGACGGTGGTACAGTCAGTTCACTGCTTTTGTTTCAGAACTGGGCGGTTTGGGCCAAGATTGCTTAGTAGGCCAAACCGTTCCATGTGATCTCCTTCCAGTGCTTATACATAAGTTTCACCAAGAGTCTGAGCCAGTCTGTTGACATACCCACACAGACTCCACAACTCCCAGCAACGGCTACCTGCGTAGAAAAGGTACAGGCTGTCCAAAAACCCAGTGTCATTAGACCCATGTTGCTATTGTGTGGGTCCTGTTGAGATAGGGGAGACAAGGTATGGAGCACAGAATTCAAAGATGCACATGTTTGCAGTTCTTTCAGAGCCAGTTATTAAGAAGGATAGCATTATCTGAGGTGAAAAGTTAGATTTTAGAGATTTAATTGGGTGTGGCATTATTGGTATGGTCAAATGATAGCGAATTAGAGAGTCTGATTGTCAAAGTTATCCCAACACTTACCTGGAAAATAGTTGACCTAACAGAGTTTAAGTCTGCCAAATATATCTGGTCATAGCTACAAAGCCTGATTTGCTATCGTCCTGACCTCTGTCTAAGTCCTTTGATCATGTAAGTGCACATACACCAAGGCCACCTTGGACAGTTGCAATAACTGGTTGCCAGCTTTCATTTCTATTTTAAACTTAATAGATGAATAACACAGGATGTTACAGGAAATTATGGCATAGATTCAATTTTGTTATAATAACCAGCAGCAAATTCCACTTAGTGGATACTCTAGCCTTTGCTTTTGGTCTTTGGTGTAGTTGTAACAATAGTAGAAGAGTGTCACTTGAAAATCCAGGTATTTGTACTAAGATTTCATCCTATGGCAGACTGATGTAAATAGATCAAGAGAAATAGGAATAAATATTTAGTATCTTTTCTTACATGCCTGACTTTTCAGTAGGGAAATGTATAGAGCTTTTACCCTTACCCTTTGCTGAATATAAGTAGGAACAGTATTCAACTGTGGTTTATTTCTGCAATTTGAATCTGAAAACTTAAGATAATTTTCTGAAGCTAAGGTTCATTGGTTCTTATCACTCCCAGTCCAGGGTCTCTTGAAGGCCTAGCTAGAGCAATTAGTGCTGGTAGCATCATTCAAAGCTGTTGAATGGTCAGTTTGTGACAACAGTTTAGGGCTGTATCTGCATTCTGTTCATATCTGGTCTGTACGGGTTTTGTCAAAAAGGCAGCTCTCAAAGCTTGAATGTGGTCTCTTAAGGATTTTGGTAGAAGGGAAAGTTGATGTCAAAGCAGAAGCACGTCAAGATATTGGAAGCAGATAAACAGGGTTTAATCTTGTGTGACAGGAAGTCTATTATTAAAATAGTAATCTCTTTAGAAGAGTTTCTAGTTCTAAATTAAGCCCAGGATATAAATTCCTCTGTATTTTATCACATGGTAATTGTTGCAGACTTGATCTTTCAGAGCAGAAAGTCAAAATTCTTTACTGAATCTTTACTGACTCTGAATCTTGCAGAACGCAAAGAATTCCTAAATATAACAGATTTTAATCTAGTGAAGAACCTTGTCTAGTTTTTGGCATTAATTTGAGGACCTCATGGAATCTTTATTTTTCTAAAAAGCATACACTGTATATTAACTCACAACAAGCAAACAGAAAATCTTCCATGTATCTATGAAGCAGCAACTGCCAATATCTCAGACTGGCTTTAAAGAAGATTTTAAAGACTCTTGTCTTCTCAAAGAGTAGTGTCTCATTAGATATTCCTGTTCCTCATACAGAAAAATAAAATCTGTTGTTTGGAAAACATCCTAAGCATCATCTACCTTCTGTCTGACAAAACCAAGGGATTTTATTTTACTTGACACTTTGTAACGGATAAAATAGGGTGTATCAGGATCTGACTAGAAGTATAGTGTCCTGTAGAGTTACAGAGCCTTATAAAATGGACTACAAGCTCTAATGTATCTCTGACATGTGGGGAAACATATCTAACTGAAAAGTTGCTGTAGAGTTTGACTAATAACAGCTGTAATAGTCAATCCAGACAATATGGTTTTATCATATTACAGTTTTGGTTTATTTAATTTTTAATTTTTTTTCCCTTTTTCGGTGATGGATTGTTGTGCTTGCAAGTACTGCACAATTGACATATTAAAAACGTGTATCAACAAAAATGCTTAAATCCACACGGAAAGAACGTGAGTTAGGTGTTTAATATGTGCACAGTTGGTAACAGAAATATTTTAAATGTATACCCTGGGAAGTCACTGTATTATTTCCCCCTTTATCCCTCCCCAAGTCTTCCAGCTAGATGGGTGATTTGAGTGTGTGAATCTGCTCCAAGCAGGGTTAGTGCAGCCTACCTGTTTGAACAGTTTAAAGCAGCCTAGCGTGGCTTTTTGGGGGAAACTGGGGAGTATTCACATCCTCTCTGTCTCATGCACACTCACGCACTGGTGTAGGGGTAATACCCTTGAACAATTGATCACCAACAAACCCCTGGGAAGAACTAGTGTTTGCTGTCAACAGAGCTACTTATGAAATGATCAGCTGTCAGGCAGCCTCAACCTCGTCCTCCACTGCACTGTTGGTTACCTCTTGGGATGGTAGCACTGGGTTTTACAAGCATCAAGAGCCTTATGGGCCTCGATTAGCAAAAAAACTGCCTATTTGTGACGTACATAAGGAGTATTAATGACAAAACTGGCAGCAAATCTTATGATTGCAGGGTGCTAAAATCTATCTCTGAAGAGCAAAAGTTTAATTTGAATAAATACTTTTAAAAATATGTTTACATCTAGTTTCACAAGCCACCTGATACGAGCATTTAAAGTTTTTGTGTACATCTTCAGTGGATCCTACTTTTCTGTTACATTTTTCACTTGTCTTTTTGTAGCAAATGTGTAGTTATACTCAGCTACTTAGAGAATATAAGAAGCAGATAGTATTTTTAGAGACTGTGGTGCCCAGCAGCTCGTTATCCAAACAAACCAAAACTGACTGCTCTCATGAGACACTATTAATGTCTTATCAACACTTTGAATAGATTCCTTGAATGTTATTACAGTCCTTAGTTATGTAGTATTCGCTCACATAAATTTTGGAAAAAATTTGTATTAGTTCTGATCTGACTAGAAAGAATTTGAATGTTCTTAAAACTATCTTCCGAGGGAAATTACCTTCTGATCTTTCATTCCATCCCTGTTGAACAAGTTCACGTTCATGTTCGATGGGTTGTACTCCTAGGAATGAGGACTATCTTGGTAAATCTTGTCTAGAACAAAATCCCCTGCCTTCAAAACTTTGATGCTATGTATCCATATGTGCTGTCAACTAAGTTTCAAACAGCTTGGATATCTTTTCTGAATTAATTATAGAATGGTTGAATCAATCTGACACAAAAACCTGAATTCGGATGGAATTTTGTCACAGAAATCTAACAAGATTCTCACATGAGGTCTTTTTTTTCATTTCCCTTTTTTCTTAAGTTTTTTTTTTCATTTTCAAAAGCAGCAGCAAATCAGGAACTCTCAAGGGATCAGTGATTATACTTTCAGAAATACTCCTCCTCTGTGTATGTTATTTTAACCACATCTTTTCACAGAGAACAACCCTAGTCTAGCCTAGTTGGTATAATTTGTTATATGTTATTATTTTTTGTATTGACCAGTCAAGCATATTCAGCACTACGTGATTTTATTTTTTCTAAATAGTTCAAGTTGCATTTTTACTATCCTTTATTACACTCAGATATGTTTTCTTATGAGAGAATTCACTTGATCTTCTATCTCTTGGCTGGCTGATCTATACACCTGCTGGTCTTAATAACCTATGTCTTTGTTCCATAGATTAAATTATAGAAAAAGTAGATTTCTGTGTTGGCAGGATTCTCTTTGGTTGAGGAGAGTTGGATGTGGTTCCCTCGGGAGTCTCCAGTTCTGCACCCTTTTTTCCCATGTGAAAGGTGGCACCTCTAAATTGACTTCTAACAATAACAGCTAAATGCTGCCAGTCCTGCAAAAAGTAAAGTAGACCAATGTCGTGCTTTGACTCAAAGCAGAAACATATTGCTGCTGAGAATGTCAGGTCAGTATTCCTCTCAGGCATCCACACTCAAGATAACACAGTACTTTGCAGTCTGCTTCCAACCTATCTGTAGTAAAGGTAATAACTGGCTTTTTTTCCCTGGTTGTCATCATCCTTACCACACCTGTTTTGCTGTGTGTGAGGACAGGACTCCCTGCTTGGGCACTGTTGGTGAGTGCCCTACCTTTCATGTGTATAGGGAAAGCTGACTCTTCCCACGAAGGGAAGCTCTGCAGAGCCTTGACCACTTCAGTATGACAAATTCAAATGAACTTTTTATCCCTCAAACCTAGTGATTCTTTCTTTAGTCATAAAGTAGTAGTCATACCAGTAGTAGGAATAGACTATTCAGGATGTGCAAAATTTTCTTCTTCAGATGCTTTTCATTTTAAAGATCAGGATAGAAAACATTTTTCAGGGCAGCAGTCATGCAATTGATCTGCTCAACAGCTGTATCATTGTCTTTCCACTTGATCTAACATTCATAACTCACCAAATTTTGAAATAATTAGTGACCTAATTTGCTATTCTAGTTTAATCTTACCTTAACATTATAATACTAACACAAATTGTTCCTAAAACAAAAACAGTAACAAATAATAAACAAATATAACATTAAAAGCAACAAGCCTCCTTTAAAAATGCTGTTACCCTAAAGATACCGTCTGCCTTTTGTTGTCTATTTTCAGTTGTTCAAAATACAAAAAATATGAGTATTAGTGCTGTGATGCAAAGAATGCAAATTGAATCCCAGGTTTGTGTAGGTAAATAAGGTTTTATGAAGAATCTTTATGACATCCTAAGTGCTCAGGTACTGAGGAACTCATTCCTATGTGCTAGAATCTATCATAATACAGTCCCCTGTTTCTTCTTAGCAGTATTTTTGAGTTTTAGCATTAAAACTTAAAAGATTATAAAATATGGTTTCTATTTCATCTGTTAATATCGCAGGTCCACTCTGTAAGTAAAAGAATGAAGAAAAGTGTAGTGAATATGTATTTGGTAATATCCCTGGGGAGTCAGTTGTGTAGATGTGATACAAATAGGGAAAATGGCTCTCCAGAGAGAAATGTGTGGAGAGGAACAGCCTTTTTGCCAGGCCGAGAGTTTTGCTGCTGGCTGCTTGGCTGTGCAGTGGCATTGTTCGGAGGAAGTGCACCTGTTCTAACATTTTCTTCAGCTGGAAGCAGACAGGTTTGTTGAATGCTCTAATTGCTGGTAGGCATGAAAGGATTGCCTAGAAGATTGCTTCCTAGGCTGTCCTTTGATGTGAAGATTTTTTTTCCTTTATCCATCTTACTAATAGGTGAGAATAAAATCTCTCCTCTCAGCTTTCGTTCCAGAAGGTATCATGGCACATTTCAGTCCGATTAGCTGTATCATGGGCCAAAAGGCTCCTTTTATCTTTTGAAAAGACTTATAAAACACAGGCATAGTCATCACAGTCCACATTCATAAAGCACTATTAGCAGCGTGTTCAGTTCATTGCAGGGGTCTCTGGGCAGGAGAAATACTCTTCTGTGAACACTAGGTTTGTCAAGTGCTATAAATCCATGGCTAGGAATTTTGTATACAATCACTTTAATACATGTTATGAATCTTGAACTGCAGTTAGAAAAGGTTCTTTGTTTAATTCAAGTTATGTTAATTTATAAGCACAATGATTCTAATACAGAATGCAATTTTTGCCTCATTTTTCAGCAAAATTTGAACTGCACCGAGGCTTGATATTTTAAAGGTCCTTCTTTTACAAATAAATACAAGGCATGACTAGTGCACTATGAAGTATAAATTTAGACTATAACTAAAGCTACAAACAGTACAGTGTGATATATTTTGTTTGCAGAAATTTACAAATAAATAGAGTAACCAAAAAACTCTGCAATAGGTTAAATGATAAGTTTTTACTTAATTGCCTTACTAAGAAATGCCTAGCTGGAAGAAATTATGGTGCATTACTTTTGCTCATGTAAACTGTCACTAACACCTTTCTCTTGAGAAGGTAAACTATTGCCAACATACTTGGAAGTATCAGAATACCTAAGTATGTGTCGCTTGTCCCAGTAGAACAACGTTCCTTAATTGAATTTGGTTTACATCTTCTCTGTGATACAGAATTCATATTCAGATCCACCACTTGCAAAGTTCAGGAGTGCATGGAGTGTGTGCCTTTGAATCAGAGCATATTTTACTTTCTAATGAAGAGTTGAGAACTCTGCATAAGAAACCTGTGTCTTTTAAATACAGCTCTGAAATGTAGTGTCTAAAATTTTGAAAGATAAGTATTGATTTAGGGTTTATTGGAAATTAAATTGTGGGTTTGGATCTGTTGTAAAATTTGGGAAAAAAACCTTCAAGGTATCTTCTGAAACTTAGGGATCCATATGTGATTTTTATACTATGATTTACAGAATTATGAGTACAAGTTCCTTTTTTTTTTTTTTTAGAATTGCATGCTTATTTTGCAGACTAGCTGTTCTGGGATTCAGTTTTTCGAATGCTGAGACATGTCAGTCTTGATCTTTATAGCTGCCTTTTTGAGCAAACTGGTTACAGTACCAGTGGTCAAGGCTGTTAAACTTTTGAGTTTCCCAGCTTTCTCTTTTGAGGACAACGAGTGTGTATTTTGTCTTGTGGTTTAGCAAGGAATATTATTTACATGTCTGCAACTGTGGCCTCCAATTTTCATTTTGTTGTGACATAATGAGGTATTTTAAACACCATGCCTGGAACTTTGTTTACTTGGCCAAGTGGTCAGTCTGTGGCCTTTATCTGTGGAACGAAGTGTTTGTCCGGTTTCTGTATGAATCAGGAAGTGTGTTAGGGAACATTTTGCACTAGTGTTTTATTTTAGATGTCTTTTTTATAAAGTTTTGATGTGCTAAATTTCCCAAAGGTGTTTTAAGTCCAGGAAATTTTTTCTTCCAGAAATTTCCAAATTTAGTATGCAAATCCTTGTATGTATAGTTCTGTGTGAGCTTGTATCTACCTAAATAAAGTTCATTAGTTCTGATGTTTTAGTTAACTAAGTAAACATGAATATCTCGGGTGTTTGGAGGCAGGGCTGCTGATACACATACCCTTAGGATGTAAATATGTCAAGAGAATAAAATCTAGGTAATTATATTATTCATGTCTCAATGGATAGGGAGAAGGTTGAGTGTTTGGTTCATCTCCCTGTTCACCAAACAGCAGAAATGAGGCAGTTCTGAGACTCAGGCTGGTACAGTTAAGGGAATAAGCAAGTCCCGTTCAAAGCTGAAGGGGAAAGGATTGCAGATCACAGCCGTGGATCCTGGTGTTTCATGCACTATTAGTCACTCCCTACTTAGCACTGTAAATGCAGAGGGTACTACTGCCCAAAAAATCCTTAATGATGACCCATACAGCGCAATGCCTATTTTTGAAAGTGGCCTTCTCAGTGTTCATCTCCAAGCCACGTCGTAAGGGTTATAAGTAAGCCATCTGGGAAGAATGGGGTGACTCATTCATTTTGATGTGGCTGCAGGTTTTGTGGCCTTATACATGAGAAACAATGTGTACTTGGTCATAGCCCTGCAGGTAATTTTTCAGACATCTCTTTGATAGGGACCAAGTCTTACTGGACTCTTTTCTTAGGTTTATTCTGATTTAGCCTGTTGAAAATAGTGATAGAATAACTATAAATTTTGTATCAGGTAGACATGCAATTACATCTTTTTCTTCTTGGTGGATATTGGTGACATCACTGTAATGTGTTTCTGTGTGCTATTTCATTTTTGTATGAAGTGTTCAGAACTGCAGCAGAAATTGCACTCTGAAAATGGAGAAGGAAATTAAATGTGTGAGATTAAAGTGATTTAATTTTGAGAGCTTGATTTATTTAGACAAAACTCCAGGAAATTCAAAGCTTAGCTTGAGATGACATCCATCAATCAAAGTCTTGTGAAAAGAATAATGCTAGTAATCATAAAAAATAAAAAAGATATGAGATAGAAGGACAGTGCAAGTCTTAATGATCTAGAACCATAACTGTATTCTAAATGAAAGGCTTTGTATTTAATTTCCTGAAGAAAGTATTAAGGGTGAGGAATAGGGGAGAAAAATATTTCTTGGGAAGTTTAGGTATTGATGGGGCATCTTTCAAAGCCAAAATAGTTCAATGCCTCACAAATTTGACTGCTTTCAAAAGCTGAATGGTGTAAGCATATAGTGTATTCTGCAGTGTTTCATTTTAATCATGTACCCATGTTTGTAAAAATATATACAATGATTTTTTTTAAAGGAGAACTTATACAATAGGTCTTTTTACTTCACTGAAATCAGTGGAATAATTTAGTAATTTTTGACAGTCATGGGGACTAGAAGCTGGTGTACTAATATACTACAGTGTTACCCAAGTGACTGCATGGCTAATTGCCAGTGTAAAAGATGGTTTACAAACACACTATATAAAGAAACAAAATATCGTCATCCCTAATGAAACTCTGAAAGAAAAAAAATTAAAATCAAATATTATAAACTCAGTCACTTTGTATTTGAAAGTAAGAAAGATTCTGAACTGAATTGGTGTTGCCTTGAAATGGATTATATTTTTTCTGCTATGTCAATTGATTTGTGGTTAGGCAAGCTACAGGAGCTGATGTTGAATTCTAAAGGAGCTTCAAAAAAACCCCTTCAAAACAAGAAGACATTTTAAGCAAAGTTTTTACTTCCATCAGTCAAGCAAATCTTAAAAAACATTTTAAGTGTAGTATTCAGTATTTCATTTATAATGCTCTTCTGAATATATTTTATGTTAAGCACTGTTTGATTCTACAGTTAAAGCATATGGGGAAGGTTCTAATTGCAGACCAGTTAAGAAACTTTGTGCCACCTTGAAGTGGCACTTTGTAACAGACTGCAGAAATAGCTGAATTCTTGTGAATTTTGAAGTGTTGTAAAGGAATCATGTGTACCAGCATGCTACAGAAAAGTTTAGGATTCAAAGTAGGTTTTAATTTAATGAATGTTACATAATTTTTCATGCAGTTAGCAAATCTGATTGTATCAGTTTAACTCCCTTTATGAGCTGGTCCAAACAGAATAAGAGGAGATAATTATGGAAATCGAATAAATATTCATAAAGTATTTAAAATTTGTTTTTATCCTAATCTATTATTTTTATCTAGGTCACCTTCTACATTGTTCTTTTCCTGATAACCTTTTTTTTTTATTTGGCTCACTTTCTCTGTAGGACTGGCTCATCACATCCGTAATCTCCTAACAGAAGCTGTGGTCCTGTACTTGGAGGCAGATGATAAAAGCAGCACCAAGACAGCAAATGCACTGCTCCTGTCCTTGCTTGACATTTTGCAGTGCATGCTGGTGTACACAGCAAACATTGTGCGCCAGACTTTGCAGGTATGGGATTTATTTCCTGGGGCCATTGCCCTCTTAAACAATTCTTTAGATAACTTTCTGTTATCCTAATAATGAGATTCCCACTATTCTGATTTTATTGAATTTTTAATATGGTGGAAACTTAATTTGTCTTTCAAGTTTTTGTTGGTATTGGTAGGACTTCCTCCTCCAACAAAGCCATCCTCCTCCTTAAAAAGATACAATTCAAAGAAATCTCATGTCTTCATTTCATTTCTTAGTAACATATCAAGAAGAAGCATTCATCTTTTTTTAGACATGATGTTAAGCTAACAAATTTTGCTTTCTTTTTAAATGATCTGCTGAATTTTTAATTTGGTCAAGTTTTTTGTTTGCTTGCTTTTGGGCTTTGTTTTCTTTTTTTTTTTTTTAAAGAAGGCTTAATATAAGAAATTGATGTTGAAATCTGAGCTTTTTTCTTCTTTTCTACCCTGATTTACACAATCAGCCATGTTATCAAACGGATATTTCCCTGTGAAGTTTTTGGTTTGTTTTTCTTTAATTTTTGGAAGAAAATTTAAATGTGATGGTACAATACCTGGTCTTTTTTGAGTCCTCTGTTAGCAGGTTCTGTAATGGTTTTCTCATCTAAGAATCACTTCGTAAATCAAATTTTATAGGCTAATTCCTGATTGTTGTATGTTTGGCATCACTCCATTACAGAGAGCTAAATTCTGTACTTATGCTCCGTGTAACAGTGGTGAGACCAGTTATTCTGGAGGACACATGAGGAAAGAGGATCTTGCACATGGCTTGGTAGTGTTAGTCAAACTGAAGGTTTTTATTTGGATACAAAATGAAATCTATTTATTCAAAGCCAAATTCTGTTCTGGCTTTACTTGAATACTTCAGTTGATTGATGCACTAAAACTCCAGCTCCAGTTTTGTCTAACTCTTGTCGAAGTAATCTGCTTTGCTCTGGAATGCTAAAGAATAACAAGAAGCATCTGGAAAACTGAGTTTTGAAGTGTAGCTCTGTCCTGTGCCCTTGAAAAACTAATTTTACCATGGTGTTACTTGCCTTGGCTTGCTCGTCTTGACAATACTTGTCAGAAGGCCTGAGAGTTCTACAGGTGCACCAGTACTCATGCCCTATTGAATGGTGGCCATTACCTACTGACTACACAGTGTTCCACTATCCACGTGTCACTAAATGCATCATGAGTATTACTCTTGGACTGTTTTTATAGAGACCTTCTGAGTAAGATGCCTTCTAAAACAGAACTTGAAAAGAAGAATCAAATTTTCTCATATTATCCATTTTTGAGGCTTAAGTAGACTTTTACACATGGCAGTGCCTCCACCTGAATCCTTTTAATTTAAGCGTTTTATGTAAAGGTGATAACCTTATCCAGCTGCATAGTGAAGGTGGCTTACTTGCCTTTCTTCATTAATATAAACACTCAAATTTTTTGTTTTCTCTGCACTATGCCTTTTTGTCCTTCCTGGACTTCAGCATTCCAGATCATTTGATGAGTCTCAGTGAGGGACATACCAATGCGACTTGTCACCTGGAGAAACAGCTCTTCTGTTGTCTTTTATTTCAAAATTCTTTCCAGAAGAAAGGCACTATCCTTTCAACTCATCTGTATCAACAGTGGAGCTTGAGCAGTAGTGTCTCCTGCCTTAGGGGACTTGCTCCTTTGTTCACTAACCAAATGATCTTCAGGTATTGCACTTGGATGGTGATTTTTAGGATTGAGCTATAAATGAAACACAATAAAAAATTATTTTAAAATGTCTTCTTTAGACAAAATGTTTACTTTTTCCTCTAGCATATTGACCATATAGGTCATGGTCCAAAGCTGGTTCAAGATAATGAAGTTAAATGAAAGATCTTGCAAACAGACCTTTCTGGTGCTCTGGGGCAGAGAGGGGTCATAAATAGGACTGCCTAGGTTGGTACTGTGTCTTGATGTGGGGGGATGAGCGGTCAGAATTACAAGTAGTAGCAGACTTTGGTCACTTGGAGACTTTATTATTCCTCTTTCAAAAATAATTTTAATTATTGTAATATAGTGTGAATATTCCAGGATACAGAGTGAGGCAGATGAGCAAAATTGGGCAATATTGCTGAGAATCCTAAATTTTCAGTCACCTTGATTTTCTTGGTATGAGTTACATGTGAAATTGTACCTGATAAAGGGGAAAAAAACCCATTTGAACTTTAATGTTAAAATAGATATGTCATGTTGACAGAAATTACAAATAAATGAAACATTTATGACTTCGGAGGTATCTTTTACATGTACAGTTTATTGCATTTTGCTGAAGAAATGTCATGTAGGTCAGTATATTCAGCCTTTGCAGAATGGGACAGCAGGAATCCCTTTTGTTTTGTGCTTATTGTCACAGACACAGGGAGTGTAACAGTTCATTGGCAGCTCAGGAATATTTAACTAGAAGAGTTCATGAGTCTCCTCCAAACTTCCATTCAGACTTCCACCACCTAATGGACCTAATTTGTTCCTCATAAAAGAACAGTCACCAAGGTCACCTTTGATTTTTTCTCTCTTATTAAGGCACAGAAATCTGGCACAGGAGGGGACACACAGGCTGCCGAAGACCTTCTGCTTATCAATAAACCCCTGACGGACCTAATTAGCCCGCTTATTCAACTGGTGAGAATTTGCTTGTTTGTAAGCCTTTTGGAATGTTTCTGAAGTTGGAATTATTCAACTGAATTCAACATCTTAGAGCTCTGTTTGCTAGTTTTTCATTGTTTATAAGCTACCACCTACTACTCTTAACACTTTGTAAAAAGCTATAGGTCACAGTGACTTGCAGGTTACCAATGATGTCAGAGTAAATCTGTATGTTCCAAGCATAGAAGTGGGATGAGGGGTAGATTCTCAGTTTGGAAACATATGTGTAGCCAAATTTTAGCCCTTCAAAATGAACTAGTGATCACTGCATATGGAAAGGATGGTATTCAAAACATGACACTAATAGTACTGCTACCATTGCAAAAGCCAGCAAATGCAAAATTAGTTTGCAGCGAGTGATGCCTTTAAATTTTTTTTTCTTGAGTTTCAGCCTTCTGAGTTTTCTCAAGGGTTTTCTCTTATTTTAACATGATCCTGAGGGATTTATGAGTGGGAGTGGTCCCCAGTGATCTGTAAACATCTTTGAAGTGTGTCTCTTTAAAGGCAGTCCTTTCCAGGGTTTACTAGATGTCACAGCACTTGAAATCTCCGAAGAGTGCTGCACTGTGGCCCTGATGCATCCCATGAGCTCAACCTCCGTCATACTGTGCCAGAGATCTGTATTGACTACATGTAATGATTTGTAGTAAGGAGTGCTTCTTGAGCTGGGCAGTGCTTTTAGAGGCTTCATCAGCCTTTTATTCAATATAAAGCCATTAAAATGGTATGTGAGAATTTCCCTGTGGCATATCACAGTATCCTTTCCAGGTTATTTCACTTAGAGGCATTTCAGATTCACTGTGTTCTCTTCCAGACACGATTTTTTGGGGTTTTTTTTCTATTTAAATAGAGGGTTTCAGGTGTTTTGTGATATCAATAGTGTGGTCCTTTTACTATCTTTAGCACTGCCTCTCATCTTCTTTTTTTGGGAAGTATGTGATTCCTTTTTTATTAATTTTTGGCGTTATACTTGTCGCTAAGTCCTCCTTTGATGGATATTCTTAAACCAGATATTAGCAAAGGCTTTTTTGAAATGTACACTGACCTAAACTAAAGTGGCTGAATTTTAACTATATAATATTTCATCTTTATAAATTCATTTAATTTATTTTTTATTAGTTTTTTTAAATCACTATATATGATAAATAGTAGGACACGAGGAGATGCAAATGTTCCTTTAAAGTGAAACTAGTCATAAATTTAAATTCTATTAACACTCTAAAGAACAGAAAATTAGAAGCCAAGTTTTACTCAGCTTATACCACCTGGAAGTCTTTTATAGGTTTTTAATTAAAGGATAGGATAATTGTATAGTTAGCATATACTGATTAGATTGTGACTTGCCTTTGTATTTCAGAAGCAGGGCTGCAGATTATCACTGGGTTTTGTTTTGTTCTGTACTTCTAGAGATTTCGGCATATTTAAAATGCTGATTTAAAATCCGCTGATTTTAACACACAGGTAAAGAATAAAGACCATTGGTGCCACTTCTTTTAGCTGCCAGTGGTTGCTCTCTGTATTCATTTGGCTGTGTGGCTACATAACCCTTTATTGCTGTTTTGAGGCATTCAGTTCTTTGTGGACTTTATTTTCTGGAGATAATGGAGGTCTTAGATTTTGAACTGATCATTACTTTAAGATATTGAGTTAAAACTATTTTCTCTGGTTTGCTATTTCTACCTGTCCTACCACATTTATAGTTTCTTATGTCACCTTGAATAAATGTTTTCCCTCATTGATATGTATATCCCTCAAAGAGGTTATTATTCCATGCCCCATTTACTTGTCTTTTTATTTTCCTTAAGTTCTACATGTTTTTCTCTCTCAATAATCCCTCAAAAATCAATGTGAGTTAAACTTGAAAATCGCAAAAACTTAGAATCAATTTTTACCTTCTGTAGCTGTGATTTAGTCTTTCACTAAAGGCATAGCAAAGCAATTGTAGGGAACCTAGATTGCATGTAAATGAAACTTCAGGGTTTTAGGAATGCAAAAGAAGAAATAATTACAAATTCTATCATGCAGAAAACACTGCAAATATGGAGAATTCAATATTTAATCCCATGATCATTATGCCCTTAATTGATCAATAAGAGGAAAATAAATTGAGCATTTAGTCTTCTCCATGGCAGTTTTGTGTTTAAAAGTTAATTACACTTCCCTTTGCTGGGTAATGTTTCTCCACTTAACATAAATGTGATTTGAATGTTATACTGAAACTTGCAACAATTATACAAGTTATAAAATACCTTCTAATTTTTGATGTACCCACCATACGGAAAAAACCCTAATGTTTACTTACTTTTGAAATCACCTCAGTGTGAATTTTCAGAAACTTTCAGAAACCTGCCAATACCTATAAAAAGGAGTTTCATTCTCTGTAGGTCCCAGATTTAGTTCCTAGGTGTAGATCTTCCAGTCTTTTCTGCAGCCTACCAGACTGCTGGGAGAGAACGTTGCTTGACTTCTGGTGGTAGGTTTCTTCATCATAATATGTAACTAGTAAACTTTGCAGTTGCTTACTGTGCTCTCTGTGTGTTACTGTTGGAAGACCATAAAATCATGTGCACGTGTGAAGAGGACAAATATGAAGCCTCAGTGCACATGGATGAATGAGATATCTCTCCTAGGTCCTTTCTGTCTCTATATTGCCCTGATTCTAAGGCTATGCCCAGAATTTGTTTTCAGAGCACGTGAAGGTATTTGCCTCCAGTAATGAAAATGACTGCAGAAGAATGATAACCCTGGAGACTGTAGAATTTTATTTCACAGTTCTTAGGAATACAGACTGTTCCATGATCAGAGTGGAGAGACATATGTTTATTTCCTGTATTGTATAATGTATTGCTGTTATTGTATTTTAAATGTTACCTGGAAATTATAGTTGAAGAATTCTCTTATACAGAGCTACCCTAAAAAAATAACAAAAAAACCAACCAAACACACCAGAGGAAATAAGAATACGTTGTCACATCCACAGAATTTCAGAATGAGGATATACTTTCTCAACAATTAGGCTAGATTAAAGTGAACTGAAAATACATATATATATATTTTAAATATTTTCCCCTCGGTAAGAAAATGACAATTTTACCCCAAGTCAAAATATAATATCTTACTTTTTAATTTAAAACTGTGCATATTTACTAATAAGAATAGTATAGTAAAGCAAGCAGATTAATAGTGATGTTTTACTTTTACATTTTGTTCAGTGTTTGCAAAATCATTTTCCCTATAGATCCCAGTGGTGCTTCCTTTACAGCACATTCTGTAATCACATTAGTGATCTAATGGATATCTATCTCTTATCATAATAAACTATGTGTATAACCTCATTAATGCACTGAAATAGTGTCCCCTCCGGGTAATCCAGACAGTTTCATTGTAACTCTAAAATTAGATGCTGTAACAACTCCAGCAGTGTGAAAACTGCCACTTCAGCTCAAATGATCACACGGTTCTTGCGGCGGTTTGCAATTCATGAACACACTGCAACTCAGTTCAAAATGATGGAATTTTTGAGAACAGACTGCAGAAATATAGACATGCAATAACAGGAAACTTCCTGCTCTTCAACACATTAAAATGTTAGTCGGTTCCACCTAGAAAGGAAGAGAAGTAGAATTTTGTGTTATAAGCTTGTTTAGAGGAAGTTATAACATGGCCATAAAAATTAACTAAAGAGTAATACCTTGTCTTCATTGCACAAAAGTCTTGTCATGCAGTATTATTTTGAAATAAGTGAAAAATAGATCTACGGTTTTGAGTTAAAGAATGGCAAAATTTATGACCTTAGCTGTTCAGTAATTTATTTTAATGTGCTAGATTGTCTTCAAGCTATACATTAGCCCAGAATAATAACAGCTGCAAGGAGAAGTACTACTAACATTTCTACCTTGCTGAAGGGCTGAATCCATAATCCCCTCTAAGACTGATAAAGCAAAAAGAAATGAAAGGCCACTAGACTTTTTTCAAGTAAATATGATATATTAAGGGTCAGATATTTTCTTAAAGTGTTAGAACTCTAGTTTAATTTTTTCATGGGTTTCTTCTCCCCTGAAAGAACAAAAGCATGAGTATCTGCTGTCATGAAAAACTGTGAAGGTATTTGAAAGAAATGTACTTCATACTAAGTTGAATTATGATTAGAAAAATAATCAGAATGCTGTTTCAGCTAATTAAGAGCTGAATCATCTACCTATATTCATTGCTGAGCAACATGATTCTGTCTTTGCTGGTCTAATTGAACATGAGATATTATTTACTTGAAAGCTGAATTTTTCATTCCTTGGTTTTCTGTATTTACAGATATTTATTATATTTTCAGTCGTTGCTTTTGTTTTCTACAAATAATTTTCTTCAGATCCCATACTCCTTATAGCCAGTACTAACACTGACTGGCAGCCAGTGCTAAATTTCAAGTTACCAGCTTACGATTTTTGACATCCAAATCACTACTTGTCGGTAGTTACAGAGAAAAATGCTGATGCAGGCATACTTAAATAGGGACATTGCTGAGAGTTCCTCTTACACCTTAATTATTGATGAGTTAGACTGAAGGCAAATGATCTGACTCTCTCCAGGGTAAATATGGTCTTTCCTATTCCAAACGTAGTTTTCTCTTCGTACAAGACCCTGTGCTACTGTTGTTTTACCCTGAATTTTTTCAGGATAACAGCAACTTGCTCCCCAAAGCCCAGATAACACCAAACCTCAAAGGGACTCTGGGGAAGCAGAAGAGCCAGAAGTACAACAGAGGATGGAGGATTTCATTGACATTTGTGATTGAATAGTGTGATGGCATGGTTGGCAAGTATTGGGAACCCTGGAGTGATACTTGGAAAATGGTCACTGAAAGCCTGATACCCTGTGAAGAGCAAGTCTGTATGATGCCAAGACACATTGGAGGGTTTCCTTTCATTAGATGGAAAGGGTCTTCCTTTCTCTTGTTGGGGAAAAAATAAAAACAACAACAACAATGATAAATGGGTGGACACCCTAGGAGAAGACAAGCAAAGCCATGAGCTCAAGCACAGCTCCTTCTTACATTTTGCAGTGTTCCACTGCCTCACTAACTGGGGTTTCCTGCTGAAATCAGCCTCCCTTGGGAGTAACAGTAACCAGATGGACTTGCTCATTTGCTTCCTTGACAGTCATGTACCCTTCTGGTGTTGGGAAGAACCTCTGAGGTTTGTGGTGCTTTACGTATTTCTTCATACAAGTTTGTTGTAGTGGCAGTCCTCAACTGAGACTGACACCTTTCCACTCCTTTGATATTTAGTGAATATCTCAGAAAAAGACCTTGGGAACAGTCTCACTTTGAAGTATGACTGTTGTGATTACGGACTAAATATGGCATTTTTTTGCTTGTGGAACCCAGAGAACTGCACTGCAATATCCAGGCAAGAATGTATCTGTCCAAGATCTTCACTGATTTTTCATTTTTTGTGTTTGGTTAGCCAACAAACAAGAGTGGAAAATCAAATATTAGTCCTTTTACTGTGATTTTCTTCACAGAGTGGTTGATATACCTGTCTGCAGTGATTTAGTAACAAACTGAAAGTTGGAATGCTACTTTTAAAAGATGTGAGAGACATATGTTAAAGTAGTTTAATTTGTCCTTCCTTTATCTAATGTCATTTGTACTTCACTGACAGAAATACAAGTCAGTTCAAAGCCCAAAGCAAGATCAGTAGATTTCTTTTTTTAATTTAATAAAGATTCAAGACACAAATGAATCTATAAAGCTTGTTACTATGTTTAGCTTTTCCTGATTTTTGGCCTTGCTAATTATGTTGATCATGTTATTAGATAATTCTGGATGTTGGAAAGGAAATAATCAAATAGGTGGCATTTAGATTGGAAGGAAGAAAAACCATACAGCAAAACTGAGGAAGAAATAGCTGCTGTGGTCCTGTCACTTGCACAGTATTAGGTCAAATAGAATGTGATATGTCTTGGGGCTATGTATTCAGAGATTACATCTCAGTTCAGTCTGTTTTAAACAGCCAACTCTATTAAGCTAGTGGAAAACAGGATTGTCTTTGCATGCAGATCCCTGGAGAATTGCTGCTTAAATATTTAAGGGGTGTATATCTGATGGTATGTTCAGATTAAGGTTATCAGATTAAGATTCAGATAAAGTAACTGGGTGGGTTTTCTTTAAAATGAAAAAATTTAGGAAATTCATACTGCAGATCAAATACGTAATCATTATTGAAATGGTTGGGCCTATTATATAAGGGATTGGACAGATTATATAAATTGTTTCCTTTTATTGTCAGTAAGGATAGTCTGTTAACTGTACTTTAATCTAGCTTCTTTGTTTGTATATAGTACTTTTGGAATTAAAAAAAATGAGTGGGAGTGATAAGGTGTTTTTACACTTCTGTACCTAATTGGTTTAAGACCACTACCCATGTATTTTGTTCAGGTCATAAACTATAAGGTGAGAAAAAGCCATTGAAATAATTTAGCTGAGGATTGTGTATAACATAAAACAGGACTTTCCTAAATTAATTCCTCATTATAGCAAATGGGTTTGTTATTTTTTTAGGGGGAAAAAAGGGGGTTTTGTGATATTTGAGTTGCCTTTGATGGAGAATCTGTCACAGTTCTAAGAAAGTTGTTTCAGCAGTTAATCACTCTTATTAAAAAGAGAAAGAAAAAAAAAGGAAATCAAAGTACTGTCTTCCTTCTTATCTGAATTGCTTTGTACAAAGTTTTGAGCTGTCGTCTCTTACCAGTCCTTTCTCAGGTAAAGGAATTAACCTATCCACAGCCCGCTTTTTCTCACATGTAACTGAGAGGATATGATCAAATGCCCTTTAACCCTCCCTTTGATATTCTATAGACATTGAATTCCTTCAGTCCTTTGCTGTTATGTTTTCCAGTCTATCATCTTCTTGGCTGTTCCCAAGAAACCTCTGTGATTTTTTTCACTAGCTTTTGGGAACTCTCTGTGCTGAAACTAGGCACTGCATTCCCACTGTTGTTGCAAAATGTCATTGTCAGTGCCAAATAAAGGCATAATATCATATAATGTAATATCTCTACTTGTTATTTCTAGACTGTACTTTAAAAAAAGATATAAATCATTTTGATAGCAGTGTCATACTATCAGAAGCTCATTTAAAGATGATTACTAGTCATGTCCCTAAATCTCTTCTGTAATTTTGCTTCCCAGGAAAGAATTTTCCATCCCATTGCTAGGGCCTGATGCAGTATCTGATCTTCAAGGGAGTGCAGAATAGCTGGAATTTAGGAAAATATTTAAAATCTTCAAAATGTACCTCCTAATGTGACCACTTAAAATCCATTAAAGAACTAGGTAGCCTGTGCTCTGTCTCACCAGAAGCCATAGGCTTGATTTAGAAATAATTAAATGATATTTTATGATGTGCATGATGTCGAAGATTAGACATCAGGACTATAATGATACTTTCTGCTATTCCTACTTCTGTTTAAAGCAGAATAAAATAGTTGGGAGCAACATTTCCAGTGCTGTTGTGATGTTGCTATAGATAGGTTATTTGACAGAATCATAATAGAGACATTGTTACACTGCTGCTTAAGAACAGGTATATTTTAATTATATTTTCATCACTTTATTAAGCTTAGTTTAATGGAATTCTGAGTCAGTCAACTAGAAATTATTCTTTCCTGGTACAATGCAAATGTTAATACTCTTCCAAATCCCCGGTGATATGCAATTTTTCTGAAATTGGAATTTGATTTTTGTTTGTTCATTTTTTGTTCATTTTTAGCTTCCCAGTGAAGATACTGAAATATTTGTGAGTGCTTCACAGTGCTTATCGTTGCTGGTTCAGCTTTATGGAGGGAACAGTCAGGAGAGTATGTCTCCAGAAGACATGGACAGCTTTGCTGAAGTACTGAAGTCCAAAAAAGATACACGACAACTGAAGCTTTTGTTGAGAATTGTAAAGAGACTGGTGAGTTGACATCTAAACTTTTTCGAAGTCTGCATGGGGGTTTTTATACCACTGGATAATTTTTTTGGCTGTTTTTTTCCTCTTAAAGGAAAAAAATGTTTTAAAAGAAGTTTGGAAAAAAATATGTGAAGTTGATTTTCATGTTTTTAAATTTCACTTCTCTGGAGAAGATAGCCTTCTACACTTAAAACCTCTTGCTAAATGATTGTTGGAGTTCTATTTCAGTTAATCATTCAGCTATTTAAATAACTCATACTATTTATATATTTGTTTAATAATCGATCTCTAGGAAGCATTGGAACAATTTTCTGAATGCCCTCTGAAAGAACTAACCTGGTAGCATTAAATAGCTGTTCAGAAACACAGTGGTTGATTTCATGGTGAATAAAATGCCATTTTACACTTGGAATAGGTTTGTGCTTTGTTGAGTCCTCATTCTCGCCGAGTGAGAGGGACCACTTCTGCTGGAGTGGTTGTAATGTAGAACTCCAGTCAGTGGGAATCATGCAGGGGCTTATTCTGATGAGGTTATTGACAGGTAGGAGCATCAGTTCTGTCATGCTCCATCACGGTGGCATCACAACAGCATTGTCTTTCAGGTAGCTTATGGGGAAAACCTTCAGGATCTGTAGCTTTGTCTCAGATAATACTGTGGGGTTTTTGTCTTGACGTGCTTTGCCTGCATTATCACCAACCTTGCGCTGGTTGAGTACTTCACCCTTTACTCTCCAAAAGCGGGAGTTTTCAATTAAATGAGGGTAACTTCCCCAGAATAAGAGGCAGAAGGTACTTCAATTTTGTAAGTGCAGTGCTGTATACTGGATAGTCATATCATAAGCCATAATCAATGGCAGCAAGAGTTAAGAGGAAGCAACTCTCATAGAGAATTCAGAGTTGTTCCAGTCGTCTTTCTCTTGCCGACTCTATTTATATTACAGGAGAGAAAACACCATACTGTTCTTCCCTGTTTTGCCCAGTTCCATTCTTGCTGTAAAAGAAGCCTGAATATATAAAACTCAAATTGATATGATGTTTAGAATTTTAAAGACCCTTCCTGTGATTTTAGCTTGTACCTCTGCTTCTTTTTCTGAGTAATTGTTGTGCTGTATAGTGCTGACTTTTGCTTTTCTCCAAAAGCAGTATGAGAAAAGAGGCAACAAAGTTTGAAGAAAGAAAAGAGAAATGAGGCTGCAGCATAAATATCTAGATTATTTCATTTTACCATAGCTACAGACTTGTTTCTTTCTCTCCATTTTGAAGACTGTTGTTCAAAGGTTGACCTAGAGTGCAGAATATTTAACATGGAAACTTCTGTTTACTATGTTGAGAGAACAAAGCAATGCTATCGCTTTTTGAATCCTCCAAGTTCCTGTACTCTTAGTTCCTGTATTCTCCTTTGTGTACCTGGTACTTGTTATTTATAATATCAGGCATAGATTTTCTGTAATTACTTTAATGACATCATAGGATTTCTTTTGAAAGCAGGGTTCATAGATAATTTGACAGATTATTTAATAATTCTTATGTTATTTCTCTAAACCTTAAAAAGTCCTCTTCAGAGGAGATGATTATCTTGTCAAAATTGTCATAATCACAAAAGACATTGAAATATAGTCATATCCATTTAAGAAAGATTCAGCCCACATCAGCTGAATTTTGAAGTGTAGACCACTGTTTTTCTTTTTTAGTATCTGAGCAATATTTTAGTAGAGGGATCAATAAATGCACCTGTTTGCATTGTTGCTGATCAGTGCTTATACAGAGCATCTTTTCAGTTTGTGGTTGCATTAACTTCGCTGGTGCAGGCACAGGTATTGCTCTGGTAAGACAGGAATGTACAAAAAGAACTCCATGTGCTTATGCTATAGATGCCTTTATAGCATGTATTGCTGGAAAGAAGGAAAACGCATAGCAGTATGACTAGTTTCACATGACCCCAGTGAGCCAGTGGAGACAAATGTCTCCATTTCAAAGTCTCCAGTTTAAAGCATTCCAGAGAATTTGTTGATGTCCAAGATAACCTTACCTTGATGAAATGGAAAGTGATATACCTAAGTGTTGCTATCATTTAATATTATTAATGCATTGGGTTATATCTCCAGTGAATGGAAGGGGGTTGTTATGCAAAAAGTTGGAGATTTGTTTTGAGTTTGTTTTTGTTTGGGTTTTTGAAAGGTCGCTGTCAGATTTGACCAGCAAATTGACTTAAGGGCCGTATAAGCTTCTTCCAACACTTTCTTCACTGATCGTTTTCCTACAATTTTTTTTTTGCATTCATTTGTTAAACAGAAATAAAAATACAGGCCAGATTTTTTACAGACTTATTAATGGAATCACCATGAGCAACCCTTCTAATGGGCTTTATTTTCCTTTAAAAAGAAATCATCAAGAGTGAAAACCAGAAAAAATATGCTTTGAACTAACTTTCATAGCTGTGTAAGTAAGGATCTTTAAAAGCTTTAAAGAGGCACCACTGACTTTCTTCTTTCTGGTTTGTTTATAATTACCTCTTAGCTTTAAAGGCTTTTGGCTCTGTCAAGCCCAGGTTAACCAATCTTTTTCAAGAATGATCTCTCTTATCGGCATTGATATAATGGACAGAAACTGAATAAAATTACTGAATCAAAGGAACATGGTTTGAGGTTTTTTAGGAGGTTGTTTTGGTTGGGGAATTTTTTTCCTTCAGCCCTTGTACTAGTTCTCTTGTTCTGGTTGCTTGAACTTGGGTTAGACAATACTGCTATTCAGAAATACTTTATCATTTTTAGCAACGTTTTTGTAACTGAGCAGTGACATCAGAAATTTTCTCTCATTTTTGTTGTTCCGGAAGCGTCTCCTGCCATTTGTCATGGAAATCACTATCTTTTCCATCTATTCTATGAAGATACAGTGCATCTTATTACAGTCCATTAAATTATGTAGATTAAAGTATTTCTTTGTGAAGCAGAAGAAATTTTCATTTGGGATGCATATAGTTTGGGGTTTGCCTGCTTTACTGAGGAGTTTTTAATTTCTTTTTTTCCCCCGAGGAAAAAATCTACCTGCCATCTCAATTTATCATCTAGTATGTAATGTAAAGGCATTTTTTTATAGAACTAGCTAATATCTTTTCACTGGGCACATAATCACTGTGGGATTACAGCCTGGTACTCACAAATAAAATATTTCAGCTTTCAAAACAAGAAAACACTCTTTTTTACTTCCATATAATAAAGGAAAAATTCCTCTGAGAAAAATGAGTAAAAATCAGGCTTTAACCTGCAATTCTGCACTCACTGTGGAGAGTGAACTTTTGTTCTCTGACTTTTCCCTTAAGTACTACTCAGAAAGGATATTGAGTTCTACCTAAATCATAACTTTTTTCTGCTGATTGTCTTTGCAGAATCTCATTTTCACTAATTTGGGTATCGTAACTGTCAAAAAGTTGTCCATCCTTTATTTGTGAGCAAATAAAACATTTTGGATGTCATCTGCATGTCATATACCCTGTGGGGACATGTATAAGGATTTCTCAAATCATATTAGACTCTGTAGTAAAAAAGTGAAGGCTGGAATGCTAGTATTTGAGCTGTGACAAAGTTCCATAACATTCATTAATTTCACCGTAGGACTATTTGATTTTCCTGCCAATCTGAGCCACAGCAATACCATCACTGTGCTCCTGCAGGCAGATTTACTACCCTGTTTCAAATGAACCAAAGTGTGGGGAACAACTGATTACTATGTCTAAAATATCCTCCAGTTCACGTGTCCCAAAGTATTTCTGTCATGTAATGATATCATCCTCAGTTTTATACAGACACATGCTGCATTTGTGTCTCTTGAATAGACAGCTGTGTGTTTGTATATGAAAATATATGCATAAATTTTTACTGCTATAGTTTCCAGATTAGATCCTCGTTATATTAATCCCTGATCATGCATTATGAAGACATTTAGAGCTTGGAGAGATACACAGTCCGAGTAGCACAAATGTTTGATTTAGTTCTGCAATCCCTCGGTAAGTCATACTTCTTGCTGGAGGTTTGCTCCTCAGTAGATTCCTACAAGTACATCTATTGGGAGCTTCTCTCAAAGGAGGTGAAGCAAATTCTCAACAGAGTATCCTTTTACAGCTTCAGCCCCCAGGATTCAGCACCACAAGGAGGTGCCTGTGTGGCAATTCCTGGAGGAGTCTGTTTTCCCGTGGTCTTACAAAGGTAGGGGAACCTGTTGGCACATCTTCTGCCAAGAGAGCACAGCATTCAAATAATCTCAAACTAAGTGCAGAAAAAACTACTTATGCATCTTTCTCACGATCTAAATCTTTTAAGCAGCCTTTAATCAATTTCATTAATTACCGAGGTAATCCATAATATTCCATTGCTCTAAGGAATAGTTTTATAGCATTTATTTGTGAAACTGTGAGCACAATACTCACTTGTGAGTTAAATCATCCATGTTTTTAAAATTCAGGTGACTCTCATAGGAACAATTTCTGTCCTTCATTACTGTTAATCTCCTATTTTCAAGTTGTTAGCAAACCTGCCTTCCTTCTTTATAGACCATCTTTTGTTGGCTTCAGTCTACGAGAATAAAGTCCCTAAGACATTATTTTGCATATGTATATGTGTGTGTATATATGTGTATGTATATATGTGTGTGTGTGCATGTGTGTGTGTGTACATATATAAAGACAGAGCATTTCATTAGGTATAAACAACTTGAAATCCCCCCAAAGAGGAAAAAGCTAATCATCATCAAGATAAATTATACAGATCATAACAGGATGAGTTACTCAAAATCCTTTGAAACAAATACATGGTAAGGATAATGTGTCTTCACTCTTCCCACTTTGTGGGGAAGCTCCCTCTGTTTGCACGCTCAGACAGTGGGGTTTTTTACAGTTTTAATGAAATTGGAGAGAGTCTCCAGAGATGAGAGATGGGGAGGCTTCCAATGCCCGCTGTGACTTGGCAGCACTTCCAGGCCCTGCCATGCCCTGACACAGGGGAAGCAAACAGCGTGGGGGAATAGCCTGTAATACAATTTAAACAACAAATAAACAATATTTAAATAGAACTAGTAGAGTGGAATTTAAAGAAATTCATCGTTTGGTGGGCATAGTTTTCTCATGGCACAGCCCCTTAGGAGCACTTTTTTTTTACTGAACAGAAAATTGAGCCAATATTGATTAATTTATCTGAGTAATTTGGATTAATTTTTGGTATAGTCTCACTGTGTTTTGAACTTCATGTTTAGTTCATGATGTCAACTGACCTCTACCAAGTGCACATGGAAATTAAATATTTTGCTTTCATCATTAAAACCTGATGGAAGATTTTTTTAAGATTAATAAAGCATTTTCAGTAGCACTAAGAAGGGAAAAGTCTAATTAATAGAAGTGTGATTTTTATGTAATCAAAACTTAATAATATTTCAATTTCTTGTCACACATTTGACAAACAATACCAAGTCCTAGATATAGGTTATTTAATTTAGAATTATATACTTGATATTAAGAATAACATAGCTTTTCAAAAAACACTTTTTTAAAGTGCGAAAATGTTATTTGTGTGTCTGGTGATAGGATATCCAGATGTGAGAGGGATGCTGGAGATTATTAAAATTTGAGATCCCATGGCATTCTTTATAGTAGTATACATGGTTAATTTTACTTTGGCTGGTTAGATTCCATGTATTGAAATCACAGACACAAATTTTCACAATCGGCCTGATAAGAATTTTTACTTTTAGTGTGAAATTGTTAGATACTGTTTCACCTTAGAGGCATGTGCTTGTTTTGCCCGTGTGCCTGGCTTGTGTACCTTGTGAAGGACTGAATTCAGGCACATTTATACTTTGTGTTACTTGTGGAGTGTCTTCAGGATGCTGGGTAGTAGTACAGCATGTTAGCACTGTCCTTGACTTTCTCGGTTTTGGCATTTGCATTCTATGGTTTCTACTGGAGGAGAGGGAAGAACATATTGGTATTTAGATTTACACACTTGGTTAGAGCACTGAAAGAATATTGGTAGGCCTCTATTTCTGACCAGCCTTCCTTTTAATTTACTTTTATGATTTCTACAATATCCTTTTGGTTGGCCAGAATCTTAAGTGCTGTGTTCAAAACTTATATACTAATGGTGGGGTTTTTTCCTGTGTTTATCCTTCTGTCTTATGAAATGAAACAGAAGGAATATCCATGGGTAAGTCTTAGTCACCAATGTAGTCCCTGGAGTTCTTATCTTACTTCATGTTGTCACTTTTGATCCTGTCCAGAAGTTCTGTAGCTGATAAAAGCTTGCAGAAAACTTCACTATTTTTTAACCCAAAGCACTAGGTGGTACAGGAACGCTCTGCTTGTTTCTTCTCATAGAAAGGGCAAATATTTAAATTTCTGTAAGATTGTTCAGGCTTATAGGATCACTTATTTCTGCCTGAGTCAGAAGCTTGTGAATTTTGTACTTCTCTACATATATTTGCTGCTTCAAATGAGTTGTAGAATAATACCAGTCTTGTGGCTGAGAAGGCTGGGATGGTGAACAGTAGGTCTATGAATAAAATAATAATTTGTGTGGTGTAGTTTATATCCCTCTGTACCTGTAACTGCAAATACACTGTATTCTCTTCTTTGTAGGTGACTTGGAATATTCCTAACTCAAAGTTCCAAGAAATTCTTAGCAACTGTGAGAATTAAAATTTTATTTGAATTGTATCTAAGCTGAGATACTTTTTTCAGCTGATCACTGGAGCCCAAAAGCCTATTCTATTAAAAACACTAGGCTTCATATAACGTGTGGTAAAACCAGAACACTAATCATGGTCCTCAGATAACACTTTGCTTAAGAGAATCTATCAATACCAATCAAATAGGACTGAATTATTAAAATTCTTCTCTCAGCTTGAATGTTAATACCAGGTTGCACATATTTCCATGTTCTGTAGCCTTAATGGGAACTTATGAGGTGCTTTCATTATTATTAAAGGTGAATTTCATTAGTCCTGTAGACCAAGACCTCATTGCGATAAGCTCAATCCAAGCATAGTAAAAAGTAATTTCTTGCTCCAGAGAACAATCCAGCTTGTTTCCCGTATTCAAAATAGGATCAAGGAATGGCCTGGAAATGACGCTCCATAATATGAAATAATTTGACTCAAAATGACCATTCTGGATAAAACAGATCCTTGGGCAATGATCAGTTTTGTACAAGCAGGTTAACTAGTTGCTCCTGATTACTAATATACAAATATCTTCATTTTATTCCAAATTTAAATTTTTATGGTCACAGGAGTATTTTAAAATCCTTAGTCTTCATATTGTCTTCATGTGAAGCTGTTACCAGAAACTTAGAGCTTTGAAAGATTTTTGTTGCCCATATTGAAGATAAGATACAGTTACGTGTAAGAAGCAGTTTTACTGTGAGTTTTTGCAAACTTGTATTGCAAACCCTTCAACAGCACCTCCCTTTTTCATTATATCTATTCTCTTAAACTCAGTCTCCTTGCTGACAAGTTTATTAGATATAAAATAGTCTTCTACATTTCATCATGTAAGTAAAATTTTAACTACCAAGTACCAGGACAAAATCTAATTTGGGAGTTAGGAGCACTCCTTTCCAGTAGGGAATCATCCTTTAACTTCTAAATCACCTAGTAGTGGACAGTCAGAGTAAAAGGTCTTGATTATCCTCTTTGTTAATCTTCAGTGCTCCTTTATTTTCCTTGCCAACGTTTCAATGTCTACTGAAACTGAAAGTTTCAATGCCTATTGATAATACGTTTCAATGTCTATTAAAGCATTAAAAATATTTTTTAGAGTTTCGACTTCTGCACTTTAGCAAGGCATCCAACAAACATCAACTGTGTTTCACTGCATCTAGATCCTTACCCTCTTCATCTTCTAATGCAGGAGCACTGCTGAAAAGCTGGTGCTTTCAAAAATCTTGCCATGAGCAAATCTGCAGGTCACACAGAGCTTGATTTTAATAGCCAGTGTGTAGATGCAGATAAACAGGGAATACAACTGGAGTGCCTGTATTATAGAGGAAGACAGTCCTTGGCTATCCAGCTGTGAAGATAGGGTACTCTGAGGCACGTGAATTAGGCAAAGGAGACAAATAGACAGGTCATTTCAGATACAGGTTGTCTGTCAGATGGAAATAGTGAGCAAAAATGTGACATAAATACAACAAAGGTATGCTGGTTGTGGCAATTGCAACCGAGCAATATGCCCATACCAAGCAAAAGGAAGTCAGTGTTTAAGGAGTCACAGATCGTTGGAAAGATCGAAGATGAAAATTATTCTAGAAGCATAAGTCAAAACATACATACAATGAAAGAAAACAAAATACTTCAAATTTTTCCTTGGATTTCTCCAAGGATCTAGTGGTTGGTTAATGTGGTCATTCACAACAAGTACATACATTTAAGGTTCCCCAACAGAGGGCCCATGCTCACATGCTAATCCCTGGCAATGAAAACCATATCTGGGCTTTATGAATGGGGTGCTGCACAATTTCAGATGATTCTGTGATTCATGTAAGTGTTCTGAAACAAGTTTATGTTTAAAAATAGCATTTCTCTGCATTGAGGTTAGGCTTTCATTAAATTTCTCCAGAAACTGACCCCCATTCCCCAGTTCAAAGAGTGTTTCAACCCAGCATCTTGAGTGATGCAACATCAACATTCTAAATTATGAAAACTCTACTAGTTAAACATTTATAAAGTGTCCAGTGCTGTCACTTCTTTAAACTATTAAAATGTAATGTTTTTATATGAACATCATTATAAATTTATATCGAATGTAATTTGTGGTGATGCAGTGTTCTATGGACTGTGAATTACTGTCCTAAATTTCACATACCAGATGCTTTCTCTGGCATGCAATGCCTAGTTGATGAGTTCATATGATGCAGCATAAGAATATTTCACTATTTGCATACCAGCTCTACTCTGCTTATACACCTTGCTATTTTAGACCACTCGGGGCATTTTAAGAGCAATGAAGTTAACACACAATCCTCAGTCTTGTCAAGAGCAGAGGATTACCTAATTCCTTTGATATCAATAAAGTACTTCTTCCAGAAATATGTAGTGTTAGTTAGAAATGGATCAACAGATGCATATAATTTTATCCAGTAACTCAAATGATTTAAACTATTTTTTTAAGGAATTAGACTGGTGTACTTAATTGCAAGAGAACTGCTGTAGAGCATAACCCCAGCATACATTGAAAAGTCAAAATGGTATGTTCCATAGTGCATAATACTGTACCTTGTGGATGAAAATCTGATCTTAATGCTGTAAATCCTTGGAAATTATAATGAATTGACTTACTGCATATTAGAATTGCATCAGAAAATGATAATTTATATCAAAACCTGTCCCCCTTTTTTAACTAAAATGTAGAAATAAAAATCTGCCATGTATACAGGATGTGATATATATATACATATATATATATGTGATGCGAAGTAGGTATACTGAATGGTGGAGTCCACCAGACTAATGATTAAAACAAATTACATTATTTGTAACTGCAATTTACTATTGTCCCATTTCATCACTTAAAAAAAAGAAGAAAGAGTGGAGGTAGAATACCCTTTGCTCATTCTGGCTGAATGCTTCCTTTGTGGCTTTTCACGCAGGAGACCAGTGTTTCCAGCAAAGTGCTGGCACAGGGCTCTCCATGTGTCCTCTGGGCACAGGTTTTTCTGTTCATTGGGCTTGGGGAGATATAAGGGCAGAATTTCACCAGGGAACTTGGGCACAGTGCTGCTTTTTGTCCTGAGTGCTGGAGCAGAAAAGCTCGGCAGAACTTAATGGTAAAGCAGTATTTAGTCACCCTAAAATTTTGACGGAGGGTCCTTAGTGTGTAGATGCGTGTTGCTTATTTTCACTAGAGCAATGGTGTACACAAAGCAGGTTGGAGTTAAAATCAAAGATTTTTCTAAGATGTCTGGGAGTAGTTTGTGTGACATATATCAGTCAGTTATGTGAGACCTTGACTCTGCTAATATAGCGGTATTTTTTTTGGTTTGGTGAGCTGAAAAACAAATTACAGCTGCCACTGAGACTTAATATGCTCTCAGGATTGCTCGAGTGGGCTGTTGCTCTACTGAGGAGCTCTGATGACATCAGAGAGATGCTCATGCAGTTTATTCATGTAATTCTAGCTCCAAGATGAAATATATATTAGATTTTGCAAGTGATGTTATTTTATCATTAATGACTTTAGTAATGACTCTTTTAGTCTCTATATCACCTTCACAATTATATTTGTTAGGATCCTTTTCTTTACATGTCTTTTATTCTACATTTCCACCCCTACTTATATGTTCTTGATTCTTCGTTCAGTTCCTGAACCAGATGCTACTGGTTTTGTCTTGAACATTTTTTTTTTTTTCTTTTAAATGAAGCTGAAATCTTTGTGGCAATGGATGTTGGAGATGGGAGGAGTAAGAATCTTAGAATGCCAACTTTTATTTTACATTTTGCCCTCTGCAGGATTCAACAAAATCTTCTTCTCCTTCTTGCAGCATCATACTTGGGTTTTGCATAGCTATTTATGATCTCAAGAGCACATAATTGCATTAGCACCCTGTTATGTGCTTGTGTGTACACCTCTTAGACTTATACAATTGTTCTGTAATACCTTTAAATTTTCTCCTTAAATTAAAATTTATCCCATTTTTTAGTATTTCCAGTTACATAATGGCTGAAAGTTTTAAAAATTGCAAGGATTTGAAATACCTTAATTTTCCAAATTTATTTACAGAGATTCCTAAGGAAATTTAATTTCCTAGAAGTAGTAATAAGTTATTTGTGAATATCAGGCCCATGAAAGGTTGTCTGATTTGTATCCCAAATCATTGGGTGCTGTAAGTCCTAGTCATTTATTTCTCTTATAAAAGGATTGAAAGAAGAGACCAAAGAACTGATGGGGGAGCAGAAATTCTGTGGGATATTAAGTATTTTGTTCAATGATTTTAATTCCATTTAAGTTCCCTCAGTTGTACATTCAAGAAAATGAAATGAGGTGATGTAGGATGCTGTGATTTGAGACTAAATTATGTGGGAAGCCTGACAGTCTTCCTAAGAGTAGGTTTTTGTTTTTTAAAGCTTATATCTGTGTCTTTTTCCTCTCTCTCCTTTTAACAAAGTGTTTTAAGTGGGATACCTAGTAATGATCTAATCAAGCTTTTGACCCATGAAGTTCGAATGGCTTTGAAATGAGGCAAACCAAATTTGTCTATCTCTACTAGAAAATAATAGCGCCCAACCATCAATCTGCTAAGATAGTTTTATTAAACTTTTGCCTAATGCCTTGTAGAATACTTCAGGAACTTAAAAAATGATAAAACTTCGACTTGAACTTGCAGGAGAGTGTAGAATGCAAATGTAATCACTGACAATGATTTAGTGACCCTGAGACATCTGGGAGTAAGGCAAGGTGCAGAGAACAGTGGCAGGATGTGGACTGGAATATGAAAGGAGCAGCACTTACTACTGCTGAATACGTGTATGTAAGAAAGAAAAATAACCATGTCTCGAAATGAGTAGAGGTAAGAAACATAAAAGCAGTGATGAACACTATCTTAATATCTTGGCAGCACTGCAGTTTTGAATGTAATTCCCAAAAAATATGCTCACATTTCGAGACTACTGAACATAATGATTTTAGTGTGATATCAGTCTTGTGTCCTGCTCTGTACAACCTGTCCCCTCTGTAGTGCTGCTTTGATCCAGCTCCCCACCTGACCTACCAGGGTTCAGCTTGCAGCCTTTCTTTTGCAGAAGAGAGGAAGAAAAGAGGTTTGAGGTTGTGGCACTTCTCATGTATTTAGCAGTATCATGCAAACATCATGTTAGAAACAAATGCTATAGCCCATCAATTTGTTTTTAAAAAAGCAGAAAGAGTGTTTCTGTTTTAAGCAGAAAATCAACCAACATACCTGAAACAGCTGGACAGCTGTTGGTACCACACTAATAAAGCACCTATACATGCAGTAGCTCTGCACCCCCCAGTCTTCCATCAACCCCATTGCTCCGCGCAAGGCAGCTGGTGCAGACATGCTCACCCACACAGTGTGCTCCAGCATGCAAGTTCCTCCATGCAGAGAGGGCTGTTCTCCAGCCAGAGCTGATACCACACCTGCAGTACAGAAAGTACGTGTGTCCGGTCTAGGAACACCACATAATGCAAGCATCATCTTTGTATCTCAAGCTGTATGTTTGTATGGTACTCAGTGCAGTCTTGTTTTGTCTGGACACTTAGGGCATAGAATCATAGTATTATAGAATCAGCCAGGTTGAAAAGGACCTCTGAGATCATCAAGTCCAATCCTTGATCCAACACCGCCATGGTTATTAGACATGGCACTAAGTGCCACGTCCAGTCTCACCTTAAAAACCTCCAGGGAGGGTGAATCCAACACCTCCCTGGGCAGCCCATTCCAATGCCTGATTACCCTCTCTGTAAGGAATTTCTTCTTAATATCTAACCTAAACCTCCCCTGGCAGAGCTTAAGACCATGCCCTCTTGTCTTACTGATAGCTGCCTGGGAGAAGAGACCAACCCCCACCTGGCTACAACCTTCTTTCTGGTAGTTGCCAAGAGTGATGAGGTCTCCCCTGAGCCTCTCATTCTCCAGGCTCAACAACCCCAGCTCCCTCAGCCTCTCCTCATAGGGCTTGTGTTCGAGTCCCTTCACCAGCCTGGTTGCTTTTCTCTGGACTGGGAAGGACTAATTGGACAAAAAGAAGCAAGTTTGTAGCACCTGAGTGGCTCAAAGGGCTCTTTTTTCTTAATTGTTCCCTGAACAATCATTCTTTTAGATGCTGTATCTTACCATTAGTCAGAGCTAAAGTAACTTTGTCAGACTAGTACAAATTATTTCAGACCACGCAAACATTTCCTAATGTCAACTGCAGGACAAAGACCAGAAGACAAGGGAAACTTGTCCATACTTAATATTTCCAGATCTAAGAAAGACTAGCCCTTAAATTCATTGATGATGCTGGAGTTGCACATTTTGGCTTTCAGCTCAGCACTAAAATAAACCTTGAGAAGAAAAATTTAGGGAAATGTGTTACATATTTTTCCATAATTAATATATCCTAGATATAATGTTTGAAATATTGAGGTGCTTTTGAGAGAGTTGTCACAGCTTTCATATGAAACTAGAAAAATCAAATCAAGAAAAGTATAATATTTTCTGCCACTCAAAGCTTGCAAAGCTCATTATTTTTGTGTTATTTTCTTGACATTAATCTTTTCACTAAAACCATGTGGTTGAAAATAGAGGGATAATTAGCATTAGCCCATTTATGAGAAACTGCTAGTGACAGAAGCTTATTTATTGTTGTGTACAATTAAATATGATGTGAACACATGAGAATTTACATTAAAACAAGATTGCAGCTTGTCAGCAGTTTCCTTTGTTCAGCTGTGTGTTTATTAGGCGACAGCTGCTCACCTACTTTTATATAACTTTATAATAATAGTAGCAATGTCTTCATTATTGGAGATGTCTAAACCAGTTTGATTACACAATATACAAAGGAAAAATATATCTGATATAACCTTAGTTAAAGAACTAGATCTGGAAGTAAGGTTATATACCAACAGGATAAAAACCCAACCTTCTTGTCTCATCTTTTTATTGTTTTGGGTTTGTTTGGGGTTTTTTAATTTATTCTTTGCAGTAAGTGTTGCTTATGCTTAGCACCTAGGGTGATTTTTGTAGATAATTTTGTTGTTTTATTTGGACAACTTTAGTGCATCTACAAATAAACAACTTGAGACCTCTCAGAAAAAAAAACACATGCATTTTTTTCCTAACTCTGTCATTACACAAAGTGATTTCTGCAGTATAATAGTTGGTCTTAGTTTCTGTATTCAAGGATCTCTGGGAATTTGTAGTCCCATTATTGAGAGTTTCAGTTTTATGTTCCTTGGTGTAGATAAATTATGGGGGGAAGTCACAGTGAAAGACACTTTTCCAGCCCCTGTAACTGGATGGGTGGTTTTTCAAAGCCTACAAAATGGAAAGCAAAAGTTTTGTCTGTCACTCATGCCCTACTGACACACAACAACCTGAAGGAAAGCAAAGCAAGATACAGGGCCCTTATTTCTGTCTGGCCTGGAGATGTAATCAAGCACAGAGGAGCTGTTAGCAAGTCCCAATAAGAAAATGTAAAAGAAAGTTCTGGTAACCTTTCTGAACTGAAAGACTCTGTGCTTTCAGGAGCAGAATAGGGCCATCCTGTATCTAGGGGCAGACATACCAGCATTATTAACTCATGCCAGGATGGTTCACATTGTTCTCCAGTCAGAGAAAATACTAGTCCTATTAATTTCAAATATGTTTTTGCTGTCACTATGTGCAAGTCTAGCTATTGTAAGAATTTTCTGAGAAGATAGGTATCAACTTGCTCAGATTTTGTGCTGGTTGAGTGTCTCTTATAGCTGTCATCATTACTTCTGTCGAGAAGGTTTTATTTCTCATTCTTAGAACTGTGCATAGACACAGAGTCATAGTCCGTGACTTTGACCAGAATTTTTGTCTGGTTTTCTGGAGCAGAAGCAGGATGAATGAATGAACAAGCCTTTTGGTCACTATCAAAATTAAAACTTTAAGCATATGCTTCAGGTTTGTTAATGTGAAGAGAAAGGACTGTGCTTAAGTGTTTGCTTCTGACTTACCTAATGGGAAGCAAAATTTTCTTTCTTCAGCTTGCTAATGTCAGTAAAAAATGTCTTTACATCCCCACCACCTCATTTGTTACTTTTGCTTCAGATGGAAAAGCAGTGAACTCTTACTTGTTTGGGAAGTGTTCAGATACAACTATGGTAGTTGTATCTGTACCCAACATGTACAGCAATTGAATTCTTCCTGCTGCCTTCTGTATGCACTGTTTCAACTACTGGTAACTTTTTGTTTGGGAGTTGCTGAGGAATGGGTATGTCTTTGCTCTCTGTTACTTCTGCTGTGATTTCCTTTGGAGAAAAGTTTTCAAAGTACCATAAAGTCTCGCTGCCCTGTATGAACATTTAAATTCAGTTTAAATGCCAAGTGACATTTACAACCGTGGTCTAGATTCATCACTTCTGACTTAATGTCACATTTCTGCTATTTCTTTTTTATCTAAATGTGATATTATTGACGTTACATTTTCATAAATTATTATTTCATTTACGTAAAATAATTTCTGTAAGTATATATTGACATTCTAATGCAAAAATTAAGGTGTTTCTAGTTAAGTAACTACAGGTGTCAATATTTTTCTAGAATTATACAACATAATATGTATTCATCTCCTTATAGTACTTTACTGATACATCTCTAGTCTCAAAACCAAGGAGCTGAATATGTGGGAAGAAACTTCTGAGTGACATTGTTAGTGGTTTGCCCCCGATGGTGTTTTTACCATTGCAACTTGAGTTCAAATCTGATTATTAATTTTAAAATATGGAACAGCTCGTAATGATCATTATACACTCCTGTGAAGTCAGAGAGTAAAAAACGCCACAAATGTTTTGTTCTCACATTTGAAAACTGAAGTTTAAAAAACCTGTAGTTTTAACATTGTAGAAATCAATCACTTGTGACATTTTAATCACAGGGTTAAAACTGACTGTAATCTAAAGCAAAGAAGGAAGGAAGAGGAGGGGCAAGATAGAAAACAGGTAGAAATATCCCTATATAAGAGCATCTGAGCTTAACTTCGAATAGCAGAATTTCTTGGCAGGAATTTATGCTATCCCTTCCACATAGAGAAATCAGGCAGGTAGGCTACTTAAAAAGTGCAGTGACATCCTGCAATTTTCAAAAACAAAAACTGATTCAATAGTGTCATTGAACCCAGGAAGAATTAGAAATAGTTCTTAGAACCTTGAATTTTAAATAATGGTGAATAGATGTGGTCTACTAACCTTTACTTCTCAGTTGAATTATTATTTTTTCTTTTATATTTTTATTTTATCACAATGACTTTTTTTTTAAACTCCTCTAAATATACTTCTGCTCTCGAATGTAGCTGATGTTGATTGGTGTGCTACAACTTAGGTCTCCTACAATTACAGATGAGAGAGCAACATGATGTTATATTAACTTTTTTGGTGTTATGAGAAGTGTCATGCACGTCTCTCAAGAAACACATCCTTCGGCTATGTGCATGTTTGCAGTGTCACTGAAGAGGGAGTCTCATAGTTTTAATCCTCTTGATTTCTTACTTTTTATTCTGGATGAACAATCATATCAAAGCAAAAGTCAAATACTATCCTAAAATGTTTTAGCTTGTTGAAGATACAGATAAGTAGACTTTGTTTTCAACCTGGGAACTGGTAACAAAACTCAAAGCCAATGTTCATTTTCTTACAGTTCTTGTGGAAAGAGCAATGAATATTGATAGGATGCAATGCAAGTCAAATAAATCTTTTGCAATGCCGTTTATAAAACAAATACTGTTTCTCCTTACTGAGGCTGGTGTTTGTTAGGCAAACTGTTTTCATGCAACTGTGAAAAAAATTCAAGAAAGGAAATGAATGGGATTGTAACAGCTTATATTTTTAGCACTTCACTTCCTTTTTGATTTTGAATGGCAAAATAGTAGTTGTAGTGTTGTAATCCATACTTCAAAAATATTTAAGACAAAAAACATTTCCTTGACATACTTGATAGGGGTACCTTACCTCTGAAGCTTTCAGCTTGACTTAGCTGTAAAGCTGAACACAACTTTATGGGAAGAAAATATTTAGTGTACATATTTGAATTTGGCAAGTCTGCCTTTCTAACTTAATGACCCTGATTTTTATGTATGTTTAACTAGCATTGGTTTATTGATCAAAGAAAAATCTGGGGAGGGAAAGGGATCAAACCAAATGAAATATAATTGGAGGGGAAGAGTTTTATCAGATAAGAGAAACTTTTAATCTTAAATGAAAATTTTATTTCATTTTTATGTTTATTTTACACATTTGTCCTTTATTAAATTCAGTCAAATTTTAAGCAAAAATTATTGTCCATAAGTAATATGCAAAGATGCCTCATAAACAAGATTGAAGTGCAGAAGACTGTTGGAGATCTTCAAAGGTCAGTTTTGTTCCATTAGTGTTATTGCTGTTCTTCTATCAAGGAGAATACACTTTACCAATTAATCCGTGTTAATAGTTAGATGGATCCTCAATAACTTTCAGACTCTTTTTCTGATTTGAATTGTTAGTCAGAAAAAGGCCACTTGTTCCTATATGAACTATTTTGGGTTTTAACTAGCGGATACTAAGCAAAATATGTTATTGTGTATGTGTTGCTATTATTACAACAAGAAACTGGAAGGGTCATTGGGTTTCTGGCAGGATGAAATTTCCCATGGAAAAAAAATCATTTCCCCCAATGAAACCATTTATCTGGTTATGAGAGAAACATCTGTAAAATATCTGTATTTAATGAGGTAATCATTTGAAACCACCTGTCTCCCCCATTCAGAGCCATGGGCGGACTTGTTCATTTAGCTAATTCACCCTTTTGTACATCAGTAGAGAAGATTTCTTCTTGCCTTCAAATATAAAATACCGAAGTATTTATCGTAGCCTTAAACCTCTTCCAGCTCCTACTGAAAGTGCTGGCTAATCCTAACAATAGAGGAGGATCCACGGTTCATTGTGCAAGGAATGAGGCTCAGCACTCCTCCAGGACCATCAGCTTCCATGTGAAGTATTTCTTGGAGTAGTGATGCGTTCAAGCTGTCTGTGGGTCACAGCTGACCTGCGGTTGCTGCAGATCATTTTTTCAAACTGCTGCCGCTTGGGTGTTTTCTGCATTAAATTAAATAAGGAATTAAAATTGTCCAGAGTACTACTGCGTAAACTCTGAGCAGAAACTGCACTTTACAGCAAAGTACCTTGTGTCAGCTTTGAGGAAAGAAGTAGCAAAGGAACTTTTCTAAACTTGGTCAAGACAACTGTTACGAGAATATATGAGCCTGTCTCTGCCTGCAGACACAGGCTGTGAAAACAGCACATGCTTGGGAACAAGGGGATCAAATTGTGTGTGTCAGCATCCTATTGCTTGTTCAACACGTACACACGAGAAAGCACATCTTCAGTTGTGCAGTCTTCCCTTAGGCTTCCTATTTTTGAAAGAGACAGGGACCATTAGTACAATCCCAAATCAGACCAAGAAAATACTCCAATTCTAATGCCTTAGTGAAGGGTTGTTACTGGTGCAGAATGAGGCATCTTGATTAGTGCATGGAGAGGACAGAAAACAATGACTGCCTGCTGATTCACCCTGCATTGCTTCTGGGTGACAGGTAGAGTCTAATTCAAGATTTCACATTTTTATTTGTAGGACTTCAGATTGGGTAAATCCCAAACCATCACTGACTTCTGACCCACCTAAGTTTTATTCTTCTTTATTAGAAGCAGTCAGTCTTATTTATTGAAAACATGCTAATCAGAAAGGTTATTTTTGGTCTTGAAAACTACCTGCTCCGTTTTCTGCTCAGAAAAATGAACCTAATTTAGTTTCTGTTTATCTTACTTCCACGGATTTTTTTCTTTATTCTTACAATTAAAGCCTATTGTTTTTAAAAAGAAAGTACTCATTCGAAGGAACAAAATTACTTAAACTAATATTATATACTGAGGCTTCTGTCAGTGGTTTTGGTAATGTCAGAATATTTTAGTCTGTCATTTTTTGTTGTTTTAGCAAGATGGCTAGTGATAGAACTGGAAATAAAATTCCTGATTCATAATCCTACAATGTGACCACATAAAATAATGCTATATTAAAAAGAAATTTAGAACAATTTAGATTAAGGGAGCATACAAAACTGGTGTTAAGCTCCTGTATATAGAGTACTAGTCTGGTGCTGTTCTATAGCAAGTATTCTTGATTCAGTTATTGAAGGATTTGTCATGAAAGATGAAACTTAGCAGAACTAAATTTTTATGTAATTTTAACAGGAAATTACAAATAACCATTGATCAAATAACACGTATGATCCAAGTATTGTTATCTCAAGGAAACTGAAATAATGTGATTTCAATAAACCTGAAAAGGTCAGCAAATAACACAGTCCTCCATACTCTCTTATGTTTATACCATTTTGGCATCTTTTTGCAAAATGGTATGACTCTTACAGGGGAGAGGTTTTAGTGCATATTCTGATGGGATGAAGAGGTAAAAACTATTCCAGAAAAGGCATTCATCAAATTATGTGCACTACAAAACAGTAATATTGTTGTCTCTTACAAACAGATTTCATGCTGAGATATCTTCATCTTAGTGTGACAATTGAGATGCAAACTAGAGAATAATTTGTATTTTGAGAGGTTGCTGCATAAATATGAGAAACTTGTTAATTTTTGGAGGGTTTTTTTGGTAGCACAGCTCTGTTGGGTTTTTGTACAATTAACCACATAATGATCTTCCAAGACACAGAAGCAGCATGAAATAGGCTTTTTTATTTATTTGAGTACTTCCCGTGGTCACTAGACTAAAAAAGGCTGAACTTGTATAAATTAGGAGACAGTAACACAGCAGAGCTGCCCCAGTTTGTACAAGCTAAAAAGCTCTGCTGTATTAGTCAAAAAATACCAGCAGTAGGGAACTTCTACATCTACTAACTGAAGTCAGTAGACTTTGGGCTTCCTTACTGCCTTGCCTGTTGAGGCCCACAAGCTCAGAGTTCCTTATTTTCACATATACAGACCACCTGCTACTTTATAGTTACGAGAGAAGGCTCTGGCTGCAAATATAAGGAGAGGTGCCTGTGGACTTCGTTGTGTTTAGAAGTGTATTTTGACTTTCCATCTACTTCTTAATGTTCTGTATCACAGATTCATAAACTGCAAATGGGTCTACAATAGTGTTTTAAATATAAAAGGCTTTTAACAGCTGTTGCACTCCTGTGGTTGATAAAGGAAAATGGGAATTACAGAAGCCGAGCATTTTGATCAATATTTCTAAATTGCACTTTAATAATGGATTACATGTAGGAATTAATAGTGAAGATGTGTTCAGAAGACCAATATGAAAATTGTCCAAATTGACTTGTGAGGCACCCTGCTATCCCCATGGGAATAATATAACCACTTAGAGAGGTGAGAAGGTTGGGACTTAGGCCAGCGAGACCAGCTGACTGGCAAATGCATGGGCTGCATCAAATATTGTCAGTACTTAATGAGCAATGTTTCTTCATTTGCACAGTGATGTGTTTACAAACAGTGGTTAGTACCATTTTTATTGAAAGTGATATATTCTTCTGCTTAACCATGCCCTTAGAAAAACAAGAACTTTTTTTTACAAAAATTAATTCCTCCTTGTGTCAGTCCCTTCCACCCACACACCCTGCATATGCACATAGTAATTTAACATGACATTCAGAAAGAGAAAACAAACACCATTTACAATCAAGTCATCAACCTATGTTTTAAAATTCAGATTATAGAAGTTCAGTGCCTGAATTTGCATAGAAAATGTCTGGTTTGCATAATAACTTGAAAACTATTTTCCTTCTCTAATATTTGGTTTTGAACTCCATTTAATCAAAGTTCTTTCTGGAAGCTGCTGAAACATTAATACTTAATTCTGGTCAAAATATTTGGTTTGGTTACTTTCCATCCTCTTGGATTGCAGTCAGATCTTTTGCAGGCCTCTGGAATCCAGGTAATTTTCCCCTGGTTTTGCCTGGTTTTTTTTTTTAATCGATTTTTTAGGCCTTTCTGGTGGAGGTAATAATGGAGACTGAAAACTAAGTTTGAATTTAAGCTGAGATTGTGCCAAGTACTTTTCCTAGACCAGCAAGTTAACTTTGGGAGTTTGGTTGGGTTTTTTTTAGAGGACTTACTTTGTAAGGATTTTTTCCAGCCTGTCGTAACAGCTTCAAGCATGTCCTTCTGTTCAGTCAGCAGGACTTTTTATGTATGACACACTGTAGCCAAACTGTACTCTTCTCAGAAACATGTAATTTAAGATGTCAGGAAATTGTAGGTTAGTGTTTGTAAAAGATCAGGCACATTGAAGTAACTGACAAGACCTACTGGTATTTTAGCTTTTCTTTGTCTCCATAGATAATGCTTAGCTATGTAATTACCTTCTTTGGAGATATAATTTATTTTCATTCCTTTCCCTTCAGTTTTTCTTAACTTGGTGCTTCAATGAATGATATTTTATTAAGAAAGATAACAATACTGTAACTTCAGAAGAGAAATACTTGCATTTCTGTGAACAGTATGGTCAAAACACAATACTGCAGGCTTTCCTGCGCCAATACAGGTGTCAGAATGTGAATTAGGGGAGGTAGTGCCTGCATCCTGGTTTTCTTATTACAGAGAAGTATTACAAAACCAGAATGATTCAAAGACTCAAGGATTTTAATTACTCAAAATTAATAGATCTGTGAGAATTATATTCCTTAGGAAAGAGTAGACTAAGAGACTGCACTGATTTATTTTGTATCCTGAGAAGATGAGAAAAGATGAGCTATCAGGTTGTTTAGATAAAGTAGGACCAGTGCACGGAAATGCATTAATTTCTCTGAAAGGAGTTGGGGACTAAAGAAACACGTGTAGGTTTCATTTCACTTAGAAAATAGCTGAAATATTTAACAATTTGTCAGGTGTAGCAATCCAGAAAGTTACTTGCTGTTAGTAGTTAAAAGTAAGGATGAGGTAATCATCCAGATTTATTAAAGCTGAAGTTTAAGTTAAGTTTGGAGTGGAGCTCAGATGTGAATGCTCAGAATTTTAACAGCTTTTCTTAGGATAAGTCATCTGCCAGAACGAGAAACAGGTCACAAGTTTGTGTTTGTAATGGGTCAGATTTCATTCACTCCATTGTTTATTTATCACTGCAGATATTTCTACAAATTGGATCTGAAGTTTCTATATAATATCTTTTCTAATAGGTGTTTATCAGAACAGATCAGAAAATAGATATAAGTAACCAAAAGTCGAAGATATGAGTTGGTTTCAATAGAAGTAATGGAAAATATCCCTTTGTCCCACAGCGTAATTCATGTCAGGACCGGGTATAAAGATCACTACTCTGAGGCCTTGTCATGCCACACTTACAAATGTGGCACTGTAACTGGGTTTGCCCAGTTGTGGTGCAAGCCTCCCCAGTACTGATGTAGCACATGGTAAGAGAAAAACTGGTTTTTGTTGGCAAAGGTACCAGCTGCCTCAAATCTCTGAGTGACAGAAGCCACCTGATAAATGCACTCTTATCTCGGTCTTGCTGTAATATAAAGCGTAAGGATCCAAATAACCTGCTCCATTGAAAAACAAGCAAACAAACAAATCCCAGAACTCCCCCCCAAGAGAGACAAATATTTTAAAAACAGCAGCTAGTGAAAGATAAAAACAAACTAGCATTTAGAAAAATGCTGGTTTAAAAAGATAAACTGTGCTGTATACGTGGCAGAGTATTGGTGTGCTGCCATGACTTTGAGGGTACCTGTCCACCCAGTTCCAGCTGCAGGGTTGGAAGTAAAGGTTTCCCGTCCAACTGACATTTCCAAAAAATTATTTTTGGATTACAACCGAATTTCCTCCTCTGCTTAATATAAATTGCTGCTGAGGCTAATTTGAACTTGCCATGCTGATTTTGTACTGCAGTGAATGAAGAATAGTCATGATTAAATCATCAACCTGCGAGAACGGTAACACACAGTCTGGTGTACAGCAGTATCTCAAATCACTGCATCTATTTTTGCAGTGACTGTTAGATTGAATATTACATGAAATTAAAATTTTGATTAAAAAAGAAATGCAGTTTTTAGCTTCTACACAAGTCAATAAATTTATATAAAGACTTTGGGGGAGTAGCTTCACAGTTATGTGTTAATAGCAGTGGATAAATAAGGGTTTTTTTTTATGTTAGAGTTTTCATAAACCAGGGTGTGATTTCACAAGATTTCAGATATCATAGCAGCTGAAAGGGAGTGGGCTCACTCTTCTCCCTGGCTCTTCTCCTCCTTTCCACCCCTACCACGCAGTTCTGTCTTTGCCTCCCATCAGCTTTTGTGCTCATGGACCGGAAGTTGTGCCAGTTCCACTTGCTGACCTGGCCAAGAGCAGCTGCCACAGTAGGTAGTTTTCTGCCACTTCAGCAAGCTGAATAGTTTGGATGACTACTAGAACCCATTTCTTTTTGTAATAGCGAAGTCATAATTTGTATCAAGCAATTTAGTAAAGCTGTGCCCTTAGGGTGAGGTTTCATAAGATGCCCGAGCCATTCTAGCAACTTGCTGCTCTCAAAAGGGAGAATTCCCCAGGTTCGTGTTTCCCACTGCTTTCCCTGCACTTGGTGCTGCCCCTTCTTTCAGCTGGTTCAGCTCACTTAACTGGTAGAAAATGAACCCAGCAAAAATGTGAACAGCTTTATGTCAGTTTAGTGTTAACTGAACTCAGAGGTATCAGACAAATGCCAGAGCCAGCATGGCTGTGGACTGGCACTGGGTAGACTCAGTAGGGAAGAAGAGAGCAGGGGGAGCCTCCTTTAGCAGCAGAGTGATGTGAGGTTGGCTCTGCTGGCTTGTGAAACCACATGTTACTTCACACATTAGCACAACCATTTTCTCGTTGTGAAGATGCACTCTGGTATGGAATTCATTTTAAAGATTAAAAAAATATTCTGTCACTCTAACATACTAAGAAAATGCATACCTTTTTTTTTTTCTTCCCCCACAGTTAAATGCTTCCAAATCAAAGGTGAAAGAGAATAAACAGAATTGGGGTTTGGAGCAGTTGAGAGCCAGAGATTATCTACACTGTGTGCCAAATAAAGGCATTTTTGTTTCTTAAATTTTTTATGTAGTCCAACACTTCTGCAAGGAATGCTGAGTTTCCAGCAGTTTCTTCCTTGAAATAAAAAAAAAAAAAAAAAAGGTATTTCTGTAGTCATTAACACCCTAATTAACACCTTACTACTACTTCTTTCAAATGGGCCTGGTAGGAGAGTTGATAGAGCTGTGGCAGCTGGTGACAAAACTTTCCTGGGGAATAAGCTTGAATCCTGAAAGGGAGAAAAAACATAAAGAAAGATAGAGCTTGGTTAATGTCCACAAAAGTGTAAGATATTGAAAATAGGGCAATGAATAAAAGTCAGTGGCTGGATCACTGCTGGTATCACTTGTGTTGCTTTGATGGAGGCAGCACTGCTGCACTACAGACCAAAAGGTGGTTTGCCAGCAGAGCTCATTGGGGGAACCTCCCCTTCAGCTCCCCAGCAGAGAGCCGCCTTAACTCCATATTCGAGTGGGAATAGACACAGGGGCAAGGGAATTTTTGTAGGGATAACTGTGTCTGTGGGAAGGTTCTCGCCAACATTGTTAATGATAGTTTCACGATTGCTTTAGGCCAGCCTGTGTGTGGGCTGGCGTCAAAAAGGGAGGTCCCAGCCATGTGTTTCTGCCGCCTCTCTGGTGCCAGTGTGAGCGTGAGTGGTAAACTGTAAAACTAACCTCGGGAGAAAAAGCATGGGAGGGGTTGGCCAGATCACATCCCTGATTTCTTACCATCTGATTGCACAAATGCCAGCACTGGCACTGAGGAGCTTGGCTTGGAGGCGGAGGAGGGAAAGGCTCCTTGGCTGCAGTTCTGGCTCAGGCTGTTTTACAGCGATGGAGAGCACAGAGTGGTGGATATTTTTTTATTCTAAATGAATCCTATCATCCTAATGCATTTCAGGGTAGAGGTCCTGTCCGAGAGGCATTCAGTGCTTAGGAGGTTGGCCTGGTTCTTGCTCCATGTAGGTCAGTGAGGAACACGATCTCTTGTTCCCAGCATATCGCTACAGCTACTGCCAGCAGGAATGCAGGATTTCTTAATTAATTTTGCTCTGTGTAATTCAGCACACACCTAAGCCTCTGATGGAGTACAACCATAGTTTCCAGTTTAACAATGTATCAAGGTGTGTCATTAATATACAGTTACATATGCTAAGTTCTGTCTTATGTAAGCAATAACACACAACAAGGTGTGTTTTTGTCAGCCACCATGCATGCGTCTTGGATATACTGGGGCAGCAGTGTTGCTGAGGGCTATAACACACCCAGGGTGTGGGAGCATTAGCTGACTAATATACATTTTTTAGTGTTATTGTGCTTATTAAATACATTGGGGGGGGAATTTTAAAGTAAATTAAAATCTAAATTATGAAGAATCAACCCACTGTGTAACTGGAAGTGAGCAAACACATCTCAAAGAAGTAGCGAAAACTGCAGGGCTACTTCTATCATCAAAACTCCCCTTTCTGTGTAGCTAAAGGGGGTTGTAGTGATTTTGTGTAGCTAAAGGGGGTTGTGGTGATTTGGCTGTGCAAACAGTCGGTCTGTGTTTACTAAACCATTAGTCCCTCAGACGCTGCCCTTGCTCTTGGTGAAGTTGTGATGTGGGTCCCAACTGTGAAATTACTACTCATACACAGAGGGGAAAAGTTCATGAGAACATCCCTCATTTTCTGTATATTTTATCTGAAATCCATTTTCTGAGTTTTTTCATGTATCTTAGGGAAGAAATATTTTTGCCTTCATATTTGGACCCCTGAAATTTCACAATAAGCAGTTAATTTTAAATTGAATTAATAGTTACTTTTGTCTTGTTTATGGGCAGGTGATTTTGGTAGGAGCTAGATCAGATCTTAATGGTGGGTCATTTTCAGTTGACTGAAGGAGAGGTGTTGTCTGTGAGTGATACAAATACCCAGAGAGTGACATGATTCTGCTGGGGTTAGTACTCTTTGCTTCTTTGGAGTCTGCATTTCTATCTCAGATATTTCTCCACTGTATCTTTATGCCTATACCAAGCATCCAATTTCCAGCTCTGCAAGGTTTCATTCTTGCTCAGAGAAGGAACCTGTTATTGATTATTTTAAAAAATACTATTTTTGTTGGGTTTTCAGTCCTTTTGCAATTTAAAGGTTTTAATATTTAAAGCTAATGTTGATGGTCTTACCATGCAAACACCTGCTTTTCTTCAACTCTGAAACTAGGGGGGAGGGGAGTTGGAGAACATTTATTAGAAGTTCACTTTTGACCTGATGCCAAAAATGATTGAGAACTGGATGAATAGCAGATGGCAATGTCTCAAGGATGCCTGTTCATATTCATTCCACCATTAATATTGTCTTAGAGATTAAATAACCTACACAACAACCTTCCATTCCACCCAAATCACCTGTTATTCCAAAACTTTACTTCCTTATTCATTAAAACAAGTTACCAATGAAATAAGAAACTTTAAAACTTACTGTCATATAGACTTTGTCCCTTCTTTGACTAGAGAAAACTAAAAATCATTCTGCTGATGTAAAGGACAGTCAGGAACACTTTTGCAGTAAAAGTGCCAAGGTACAATTATGCATTGTTGTATCTGATGTGGTAGTGATATGCCTGTGCACAAAAACAAAAGAAGTTTCACCATCATGCAAAGCAAAATGTTTAATTGCCCTTAGTTTATTTGTGCAGTTGACAATTGGAATATGTTCTTAGCCAAATTATAATGCTATTTGGATACAGTTAACCCAGCATTTTGCTTCTGCTCTCCATAACTAGTTGTTTGGTTTGGTTTTTTCCCTCCATACCTTGTGCCTGGTCTAAGTGCTTCAGAACTTGCTGCATCTTTATTTCGCCTTACATGCCATGGCCCAGTTTTTGTAAGCCAGACCTTTGACCACTGTTAAGAGTACAAATAAATAATATTAGTGACTGTTATATCTGTGAATCAATAAGGTTGGAAAAGACCATTAAGATAATCAGATCTGATTGTTAACCGAAGATTACTGAGTCTACCACTAAACCATACCCTGAGCATCACACCCATCCAGTTTCTGCTTTAGTTGCACAATAAAACTTTTTTCTTTTTCTTTCTCATTTACCATAGGTATGAGAATAGGTAAGCTGTTTTCTTACTGTGAATAAGAGGCTTTAGAAAATATCTAGTAATACCAGAAGGTTATACTATGTGAAGGTGTTTGTTGTCTTAGAAGTCTTCCTGGAAACCATGGGTAAAGAAAATTTTATCTTTCAGAATGTTCTCTTTTATGGTCTGTCATCCACAGTTATGAGTCCTTGACAGGGCAGAAAACAAAAACTTAACTTCCAATGACTATCTAAAGAATTTACCCTAAGCAATTTGATAGCAGTGTTAGAAGCAATCCGTTGTGGTAAAATGGCAAAAACTGTGTATTTCAGTGACAGGAGGTGGAAAGTTATCTTAATTATTTATCTTTAGTCATGGTAAAATTACTGCAAGCAGATAGTTTGCATCTATCTCTCCAGCTTTAGAATTGGAAAATAAATCCCAGCCTATGGTAATTGGAACTCATTTTGACGTGGTGCAGAATGCTGGTATCTATGTTGTATGGCATTGTTCTTCAAAATTAAGATTTGTTTAAAAGTGGTTATTAAATTTTCCTTTAAGAACTGTAGCTCACTCCTGCATTTATCTCGATAAATTGGAAAGCTGTTGTTTAGGAGAATGAATGAATGACTAAAGAAATCTGTTTGCTATCGTTAGAGTAGTTTACATACTATAGTAGAAGCCCTTGACGCGGGTATGTTTTTCCTGTCGAATATAGTTGTAAATCCTTGATCAAAGTTATTACTCATCTTAATTGGTTCTCCTGTATGTGATAGAAGTATTAATGGATATGATTTCAGAGAAAAAAAAAATCTGTTGACTTGATGAGGTCCCTGTAGATTTAATTTTATTTCTAAAAATAAGTAAATGTCATGCAGAAAGTTACGAAGTTTCTGTATTAATTCCAGCTTATTCTATGACCTTAAAATTTCTCTAATATCCCAGAAGCCATAGTAACTATTTTTTGTTTAAAATTACTTTGACAAGCCCACTATTCACAACAGCATGAGTAACTTGATTCAAAAGAAAATAATTTCATTTGAGAGACTTGTCAAGACAGAACCTTGTATGTCTGAGTTTTGCTTGAAAAGATTGGTGACAGATAGTCACTTGGGGTGTGCATCAGTAACAGGCTCTTCTGCCCGTTAGTTCCAGCTAAGATGAAGCTACAGCTGAGAAACTCTTAACTCTTAGTAACCACAGTAAGAGCAAATCAAATCACCATAGCCTTGTTGTGGAAGGACCAGTTGAAATGAGGAGTTGTGAATGGATTTGAAATTGTATCTGTAGAATATTCTTTCATTAGAGTTGTTTTATCGCATATAGTTGGTAATTTATTATGGGAAAACCTTGAATCTGTATTTTTATTGCGTTCTGTTTATATTGCTACAAATATTCCATAACTAACTCGATACTGCTTGAGAGTATGAGATATTGTACCTGGGTAATATTCCCATCACAAGCTTGCTCCTGATATTGATTTTTATTTACCTGAGTTTCCTACAAGGGAACTAAAGTTAGAAGTCCAGGAGAACCATTATTCAACTGGGATAAAGAGGAACATTTCTGAGTGTGTCCCATTGGGTCTGCTCAGTGGAGCTGAGTAGACCGAATGTAGTAGGCAGGAGGTGCTTCACAGCCTTTGTGCACTCCTGTTGAAACTCTGATAGCAACAGGCATATTTAAATATCTGTCATCAGTGTTATCCTAGTATGGTTTTTATAATAATGGGGAGACAGGGAAGACAAACAAAGCTATCCTGGGAAGTCATTTATGGCAGCACAGTGCTTAGGACAAACACTGTGGTGATGCTAGGGAGACAGAACATGCTAAAAGCATGTTATCCAAAAGACAGCAGAATATTTATCTATTATTTTCCCTTGTGGTGTAGAGAGGGATTAATATGGCACGTTTGGTTTCTTATTATTGGGGTTTTCTGATATTTTCCGTGTTACCCTTAACTTCAGGATGTTTCATCTGTGATTTTCCATAATAGGTGTTGGCCTCAGGTTGAAATTTTCCTAAGCTATTCTTGGTGAAACCTTCAGTTTTCTGGAAGATTGCTAAGAGGTATTATCTTGTTGTTATT
>JAYRBT010000082.1:44783946-44798135 GCA_036023395.1 Myiotriccus ornatus
AAAAAATCCAATGCGCAGGCTGGAAGGTGTAAAGACCTTCCCCGGTTCTTCGTTCGCAAAGTCTGGCCATTATTATATCTGTTCATAGTTTTAAAAATTCTGATGGCTTTTGTTTATCTCTGCTTTTCTGAGAACTTACTGCTGATGGCAAGAATTTGACTTCCGTTTTGACAGTGTGGGTCTTGCCATCCCTTGAAATCTTTTCCTATTTGAAATGTTTTTGAAAGCTTGAAACCCTTAAACATAACAGCTTGTTATGTGCTCAGTAAAGATTTCTTCTGTATTAGAAACTAATATCTCAAAATTCTGTTCTCTCTGAATGTGCTGAAGAGTCTTGCAGCCAAGCCACTGGTTGTACAGTCCCCCAACAGCTGCTACTTCCATTCAAACACTGTGTGTATCATCCCAGTCTGAGACAGAGCCTGGACTTTATCTTCTCCACTCCTGTGTGTAATAAAGTTGTTAGTATGCCATGCCTAAAAATAAGTATGTTCCCCTGTATAGCAAGGGAGTGAAGTGAGAGCCTGCACTTCGTGATTCTTGCTTTGGGCTAAAATGAAACAGAGCTACAAAACTGAGAGCAGAACTTCAAATTTCCCAGTATATTCTGGGTCGCAAGAGCCAATGGTCTGGAAAATGTAAATTTAATGCCTGAGCTAATGTTTTCATGTCTGTTGATTTATTGTGGTCTAGTGTTTGAATTCCCACTGGTTGGTCTTCTTCATGGTCTCATGGAATCAAATCAACAACTGGGGCAAAATCAAAGTGCTGTCTTTTAGCCAGCTCTTTAAAACGTGCACTTCCTTTCCTACATTTGTATATTCTGTGCTCTGTTTAAAAGTCTGCAGCTGAAAACTTTGCTTAATGTTTTGATCAATCTTAAAAACTCTCAGAAGACTCTTAAAATAGGGAATACATCTTCCTGTAAGGCATATGCAGAAGAGCGTGTGCAAAAGAGGGGCATAATAATCAAATAGTAGTTCTGCAATTTTAACTACAGAATTAATTATCAATTACATAATAGCTGAAATTACTACTAGTATTGTGGTAACTGGAGATTTGGGCTTTGCTACTTCTGCATCTATGTTGCATCTATATATGTGTAAATTCATATCTAAAGTCAGTGTTTGTGTCACATTCAGTGATAAACTATTACTGTCAAGGACACTGACTCTCCTCAAGCTGACTGATAGAGCGTGCTGGTTTTCAGGGATCTCTCACCTCAGCCTATCAATTTCCAGGCCATGCAGTGCACTTGTTCCATTGCTTGGCGATCTCTGCTGTGGAAGGGGAATGACTCCTTGTAATGACCAGTTAACCATGTTACAAACTGCCAGACTGGAATGGTTTCTCACTGAAAGGTTATAAAACATGGTATCTAAGTGATCTTTCAGTTATTCTGGATGGGGTGCTGTAGTTGTGTGCATTACTGTCAAGCATAGGTCATATTTGTTTAGTCTCTCTGAGTCTGACAGATATTCAGTAGCTGAGGGATGCAACCTTGGGCAGTTGAAGAAATTCCAATGAAAGTGCGGGTAGCTGAGCAGTATGGCAGGGCCTGAACCAGTTTTCTGATTTGAAGAGAAGTAGAATATTTCAAGTTTGTGACTTGAGAGTCTTGATTAATCATAAGAGCTTCCGAATGTCCCTCTGACAGGCTTTCGTCTGGTTGGTTTTGTGGACTTTTTTTTAAACTTGTGAAAATAATTCTTGGCCATTTTGGATGCATCACTACAAAATCCACTGCTTTGGAATGCTGAGCTCAGAATACTTCGATGTCCTAAAGGCTTCTAAATTGCATTTAGTTGATGGAGAAAATTGTCTATTTGTTACATATTGCATGTTGAAACTTGTGAATCTGGCATATGATTTACATTTGTGCATAGATTTCCTTTTTAGAAAAAAACATTTATTGATTTGAACATATCTTAAATGCCTCAGGTATTCCTTCTGTCCTTTTGCAATTCTGAAACACTGGTTAAATATGAACATAATTTTTAATTAGGTTTCCCCAGTGCTGAACTTGCTGCAGTCTGGTCTGTTCTCCAATAGTTTGCTGGTCAGAAGTTGTTGACCTTTAGATTATGCTACAAAATCCATCTGTTGCTGCAGGCTTCTGTAAAGAGAGATGTAAAGAAATATTATCTTCTGTCAGTCAGCCATGTAAACAAACTCGAATATAGGCAGCAGCTCAGTTTCCAAGATCTGAGTTCATTCAAAATAAGGAGGGAGATGAGAAGCTGTGAACCAGTGCTCCCTATTCACTGGAGAATCTTTTCTCAGCTGTTCTGCCCTAATAAAATGCCATTGTCCTATTTTCAAATCCCCCAGCTTTCCATGGGAGAAGCTGCTCTGTGGATAACCCTAACCACTAATTAAATCCTCTCCTGTGGATCTAGGAAGACAAAGGCTATAACCTCCATTTGCTTATCTATCAGTGTCCTCCCCATTGCCAGCTTTCAGCTTGTTCTTACGGCAGTCTCACCCAGGAGACATCCTTGTTAGCAATCTGGTATTTGCACTTTTTGTTATGTACCATCAGCTGTCTGTTTCCTTACCCTAACCACTCTTTGACATTTCCCCTCATTTAGTGCTCATGTCCCACAGCCTCTAAGACTGTCTAGAGAACTTGATCTCATTTTTGACCCCCCGGTGTTGGTTGGAAACATACTCAACGGTCTTTGGTTTACTGATAAATTACAAGTTAGTGGCCCTAATGTGTTTTAAATATGGATATTCCAGTAACTTTTACTCATAAAAATGCAACTGATGTGTCTGAAGTTTCTGAGTCCAATTTAAAATGAGACTGACAAATAGTTCTCCTAATTACAACGCTGTGATGTTCTTGCTCCTTCACCTGCATTACATTAATTGTCAATGCCTTTTAATTATGTAAATTTTCCTCCACTAATATGGTAAGCACACTGTTCTCTAGACTATTTTGGTTATGTTCTCAGATGTGTTTGCAACATTTTCTAATTTTACCTTCTTATGTTTTATTAGTCTCTCAACTCTAAACCTGTGATTTCTGTTTATCATTGAAATGCTATCATATCTTAGCTTTACTGCACTGGTATGTCCTGTGGCAATAATATTATTCAGTTTATCTTATGTCTTTATTAGAAGTTTTTGTTTAATTTAGAAAATGAAGAAAGGTTTTGCTTTTTTTGGCTCTGAGCATCTGTTCAGAAAATTCCCACAATCTATGCCCATCACAAAATTATCCTCTCATAGTTTTGTAAATCTTAGTCCTTTTTACTGCCTTGTTATCCTTTTAAAAAGTGCTTCCTGGTGGTGCTCACATTAAACAAGAAGAAACACATACATAATTTGTTCTCAGAGTCAAAAGCTAGGATATGTTATTAAGATATATTTGTGTGCTTGTCATATATATGCTACAAATACATGGGATCATGGTCTTCAAAAACTTTTCTCATTTCTGTTTTCATGAGCAAATTCAGAAATTGCACCATACAAGAAATCTCACTCTGAGTGTCAGTTTTGAGGAGAGTCCCTCTGGGGTGTGAAATTTTTGGATAGAAATGTGATAGAGGATGGACACAATTAGCAAGTGTCTCATTTCCAGGAGCTTTATCCAGAAAATGTTTCAAGGAAAATCATAGGAAATAATTTCAAAGTGATGAGATAGTTTAACTCCATGTGAGGTGTCCATCAGAAGACTTCTTTATGTCTGCAGTATTCTATCTGTCTTAGAATGTTTATGTCCATAAATATTGTGGTGCTAAGAAAAGCTCATTGGAAATCCATAGTGGTAATTTAGATTATTGTTTGCGTTGTTCTACCAAGTTATGTGTTATTTAGCAAGGTCAGTCATCCAATGTGTGTACTTTTCAAGAACTTGTCTCATAAGAGACCAAGATGCCACTCTTCATGCTAATGGATGGTCCTCATTAATAGCTTGTCAGTTCATCAAAGGAACATACATCATCTGCCACGAAGGTAGTCATTCATCACTATTTACAAAGGTTTTGAGAAACTGCTGTATCTTTGCATAAGTATTCATTTTCTAGACTGGCACATGAAGCATTTCTCTGAAGACAAGAAGAGGGAAAATCTTGTACTTATACCACAAAGATAATTTTTCAGACTTCAGATTTTTGTCTCTGTAAGTCACACAGTTTGATCATTTCAATCTGATTTTTAGGTATATAGAATTGTCTAAAACATTTAAGAGTTACAGAAAGAGATTTTGGAACAATTTCATTAAGTACTAACAGGTCAACTGGTCCCAATGGTAACTGTCCAAAAAATTGTTGAGCCTGTAGTTGTGGTATGCAAGCTATTAGATAAACCATTATCTATACTAAGATGTTTAAAAGGGCTCCAGGGATCATTCTGACAATTAACTCTGACTTCTCTAAGGCTGAACTGTCAGGAATGATAATAGGGAAAGGGTGGGTAAACAAAAATACAAATACAGCAGATTACATAATAGTCAGTATAATGTCTGTGGAGGGAAGTCATATTTATCCAGATCCTCCATGTGAGTCGTAGTATGTGAAGAATTATACCACATTTTATGTAGTGGACCAAGAGTTTGAAAAGGCATTTCTTAAGGCTCCTCAGTTGAACTTCCTGAAGCACCTAAGCTGCCATGAGAGACAAGTTCTATTCACAGATTAATAGCAGGCGAAATGATAGAAAATTATAAATGGCTAATATTGCACCATAAATGTAGATTACTGCCATAAGCCCACCAGGATCTTTGCTCTGCAATGCATTCATAAATTACCTGGAAAAAGAGTGCTATGACAAAGGTTTTTTATGATACAGAATTGTTCCAAATTAAGTCTGATTGTGAAGAGTTGCAAAATATTCAAATCAAAATATTGATTGAATGGGTGACAGAATTGCAGATAACACTCAGTAATGATAAATAATGAATATAGAGAAAAATCCTTCTAACTATTATGCAGGCCTTGAGGCTTACAGAATAGTGATCCTAGAAAAATGTCCACAAGGCCAGAAATTAGTAAGGAGCTCCCCTGTGGCTGGTCAACTCCTTTTGTAGACTGCTACCCGATGTCTGAAATGGCCATGAGCTCTTAACTTTGGCTAAAGTCAGCCTACAGTCATTGCTACAGTGGCCTGTCAGATGGCACAGGCTTAGAGAAACCTTTTGGAAGTTTGGGCCTGATAGGCAGGAAATATCTTTTTCTCACAGTACAGGTGCTGGGATGTAGAGAAGGTGTGTGCCAATCCTTGTGCTGCAACAGCAGGAAAAATAGGAGTTGGTGAAGAGCTGTGGCAAGCTGTCATCCAGTGCAAGGTATTTTGGAGCCTAAAGGTACCTGCCTTACCCACCCTAGTGTATTGAGTGACAAGAGAAAGAGTGTAAGATCTGGTCCAGAAAGACCGCTGGGCCTGAGGCACATTTCTCTGATCACACATCCAACTTGTTCGGGAGGGGAATTGGAGCATGTACATAGATCTACTCCTTACAAAAGTAGAAGGGTATCAGGAAGCATGTTAGCAGCCTTCTGGCAGAGAATGACACCCCTCTTACAGATCCATGGGAAATGCAAGAAAAAAGGGCCCTCTATGTTCACCTTTTCTCTCTGGATCTGGTTCATTCTGGTGAATGCCAAGCCTTGTAGAATTGATAATCAGTGTTCAGCATGGAGACTGGGAACAATGGAGCTGTAGGAGGATGTTTAGGCAGGGAAGTTAAGACCAAGTGCTGGTGTTGTCTCAGTACCTAGATGAAAACCCAGTGGGAAGGCAGGGGATCATCCATTCCTTTGATTACAGAAATCAGACCCAAGACCTTGAGTTTCTGGAAAGGTGGTAGCCAAGTACTTCTATCTTCAGAATGGATTTTTTCCTGACATCTGCTAAGGGGGTCTCTTCCCTCTCACCAACCATATTTCAGAGGACCACATCCAGGGCTTCGTCAAAGACTCTCAGAGTACTGATGATGGTGGTTCTTGCCTTTTTGTTTCACTGTCTCTGCACACAGGCTGTCTTGGGAGATGGGGCTGTGGATGCATGTGACCTTCTCTAATGATGTGAAGGAACCTGACCCGTGTTATGAATTAAGTTTACTGCTTTTGTCCCCTAGGACAAATTTCCATCACTTGCTCATGGGCATCTGTGGAGGGGTGGCTGGAAAAACTGGGTTTGGAATGACCAGGATACAGAAGGCAGTGCACAAGGGGAAGAAAGTAGGAGAGGATTAGCAGGAAAGGAAACGGTATCTTCTCTGCCATTTTCCACATATTGTGGTATCTCTCTTTACCCCTGCTGAGGAACCTGTCTAATGTTTGGTGGCTTTGGCCAGCTGTGCACATCTGATGTAAAGGGGTCATCTTAGAACCTGCATGAGCTTTTCGATGGTGCCACAGATTGAAATCTGTGGATGATCAGCAAATTCCATTAATTAAAGGGAACGCATTGCTTCTTCCTGTTCCGAGGGGCAATCTCTCTGGATTTGTCCTAGGACCTAGCACAGGAAGAAGCTGTTTTCCCTGGTAGAGAAATTAACTCAGCAGAGGGATCATTTGAAAGACACAAAAAAGAACTTATCTAGCCTTCCCCATTCCGTGCAGTGCCACCCAGCACATGGCTGGGTCTTGCTCTGGTAGCTCTGACGGGTTCCCCGTGTGCACATGTGTGATAAGTGAGGGAGGTTCTTGCAGGGAGAAGGAGCTTGGATTATGGGGTGAAAGGAGTACTTTCTGGAAGGAAGGGAAGAGGGAAGAAGGCCGTTTAAGGGGAACAGGCTCTATTCCTGCTGTGTCAGTTAATGTGTGCCCAGTGCACTGATTCATACACAGGTAAAGGTCAGTCCATCCACATGTGGGCAGTCAACTGACTGTGGGCTTGGTTTGCAGGGCAGCCATTTGAGATAGATAGTTATGTCATGTACCAAGAACAAAGAGTTTTGTGCCTAGGAGGTGGACTCAATCTGACCCAGTAGTCAGCACAGGGAAATAATACTATGTCATGCAGTTGATCTGTCACAAATCCCATTAGTAAATCAAGAATCACAGTAATAAGAGTTGCAAATAGTTCATAGACTGAAGTATGTTCAAACAAACAAAACATCTGTAGAACAGCTATGACTAGTAAGTTAATTAAAATGATACATTTACTGTAATTTATGAGTGAAACTAGGTTCTGAATTCACTGAGCACATAAATGATTGGAAATGATTAATTGGCTTTTATTAAATGAGAAGGAGAACTAGAGAGTGCTATGTTCTGAGCAACTGACATGTGATAATGACTGCTCCTGCAGAAAAGCATAATAGAAAGTAGTCTGAGTCACTCATTAACATCTACCACTGCCCTTTCTGTAAATTATAAGTCATTAAAGCCCAATATAGCTACTCTGGAACTTAAATAGTCATTTTTACTTTACTAAAATGTTTAATTTGAATTTACTATAGTAGTCTTAGAGGCTGAAACTCTTATTTTAAGCAGGTTGGGGAAAGTAAACCTCATCCAGAAAGCCAAAGCCTTGCTTTATATTGCTGTATTGATGGATAAACATTAATATAAATTGTTTCATTGTCAGTTCATTCCTTGGTTTCACTGCAAAGAGGAACAATTTCCCTGGCAGTTCAATGCTCTAGTGCTCTTAAAAGATATATCTTCTAAGAATAGAGTGAGAACATCACCTCATTTTTTACAGATCATCAAATGTCCACCAGTTGGGGGATCTTTGTGTTGGCTTGAATTTAAATCAGCAGTTTAGATGTGAAAGACTCAATATCTCATTAGCAATCCCTTGATCCGCCCAGTTCCCCTGGGTGCTGTTTTAGAATGATAATCCCAATCATTCTTCAAATCTTTATAAGCAATCAGTTTTAAGTGCAACTCTTAGAAGATAAGACTTTTCCTGCGAGTTAATGTTACAAAAAAGAAAAACACAAACCAAAAAAAAAGCAACACAGGTGAGCTAGGGGCTTTGATCAGACAGGTATTCTTTTTAAGTTAGATTTAGTCACTTTAGATTTTGTTTCTACATGTCTGATACTATGCTAAAGGGTAATCCAAATACAGTATTAAAAAAAGGGTGAAGAGCTTCAAAATTAACCTCCTAGCCAATTCAGATTGGGTTGAGTGCTGAAAATAATGCAATAAATCTCTCTTTAATGTACAAAATTATTTTTATCCTCACATAAAGGTAACTTCCAGGTACCTTAACCTTACCAAAAAAGGATCGTAGATTTGGTTGAACTTCAAATCTCTTTTAAAATTCGAAAATGCTCTGACAAAGCACCGAGACTTTCTTTAAGAGTCTCATTGTCGGTATCTCGCTTACGATAATAGTTTTCTTAATAGAGTGCCACTCATGCTACTTGTTCTCTCTGTTATGTGGTCAGGCCCTTCATAGGTCTTTGCTGAAAGCTGGATTTGCTGGTGTCAATAGTAATTGAGTTTATTCCTTTTCCTGGAAGAGTAATGAGATCATCACATCAGCTTTGTATTGTGACGTGATTAAGTTTGCACTGTGACTCAGTTTACCTTGTCCTGGAGGACAAAGTTGTAGGATTGACAGCCATGGTGGGCATAGGAGCAAAAGATAGTGTCTTGTGGCAGACATCCAGGTGCTCATTCTGCATCTGAAAATGTTGTGGTTTTAAAAGAATACAGTGTAAGACTACGTAATGAGTTCTTGTTTAACAAGAATCTGTCTGCCTTCATTTCCATAACTGTGTTAATATTTAAATTATTGACCTAATCAGGTTAAGTGTAAGGGCTGCAACATCAAATTTTAAGGCACACCTTGCTCATGGTAATTGTGCAATGGCAAATGCAAAACAGTGATGTAACTAGCTGCACATCATCAAAAATGTCTGAGGAGTTTTAACTTGAAACCTCTAAAAGAAAATCAACTGCTTTATAAAGTTAAAAATGCTTTATTTGTAACCTGTGCATATTTATTATGAACACCTCTGTGTGATAATAGTACTTTACGATTTTTTTTCCCCGTAGTCAAAGAGAAAATGAGAGGAAAAATACCCATTTCCCAGCCTGATGAGATCATACCTGAAAGCTGGGTTGCCGGTAGCCGGTTTGTACACAGTTCGATACAACTGCCTGTTCAGCTGAAGCCAAGACTGCGGCAGGGGCGGTGCTGTAAGCTGGGTGTCGGGTTCAGTGCCCGCCTGTGTGGGCACAGTTTGTCGGAACCCTTTCATTCAATAGCATTGACTTTCAGTCTGAGGTATCCACTCCTTGAACGCCACATTCACCCACAAGATAAAAGCAAAAAGCAGGAGCACGTGTTAAATAAGAAAATGTTTGTTCTTCTGCCCCTGGAAGACTTAATCGTGTATTTCTAGATTGAAGTTTAACTTGTCTCAGCAGGCATTTCATGGCCAAATAAACATGGCACCGCAAAGCTGGTTAACATTCAGCCACAGCTGCTGCACTCATATTTAATAAATTTTTTCCCTAGGACTTGCTCTGCATTTTTAGAGAAAAGTCACTAATTTTTTCTCAGTAGACATTGACTTCTAGGCTGTTTGTTCAAGATAAACATCAAAATGAGAATGCAAAGGTCAGTCTCTGCTGTATTAGAGAGTTACAAAGAAACACAGTCAGTTTGTCTTCCAGAGAATGCTCTGCAATACAAATTAAATTCCTTACTTCCTATAGGAAAAAGGATTTCTTCTCTGGAAATTCAGCAGATTTTGTTTACACAACAGACTCTGCCTTTTCTTGTGGACTTACTTCTTTGCTGAAAGTTTTCAGCTTTCCACTTCGTCTCCACCTTTTAATGACTAACGTTGGGAGCTCATGCTAAAGCCTCTGAGATGCTGGCTGTAGTGGAGTCTGCTACCTTGCCTGGTCCACCACCCCTTCCCTTCCCTGTCCTGCCTCTCTGATGTCCCCACTCAACAGACCTGGAAACCCGTCTCATCCCAGCATTCATGCAGGGCCACCTTCACTGGCTGTTCAAGCTAAGTTGTGAACAAGAGCAAGTGAGATAAAAACAGGGATCTTATTCTCCCCTTCCTGTTTTGGGGACAGGAACCGCTGGCAATGAAATGAATCAGACAGTTGAGGCAGTGATTTTTTTTATTTTTTTTTTTAACCGTAGCAACTAAACCCAACAAAACCCCTTTGGGCAGCATAACTGATGACATAACTGATCTCAATTCAAACACGATTTATAAAAATAAGGATGCATTTAAAATTAATTGTGCTAGCAAATATCCTTTGATACCAATTTCTTGCTTGAAAGTTTAGGATTTATTGAGCTTTTAAAATTAGGACGTGCATCACGATCCCATCAAGGCAAAGGAGTTGAGAAAGCTGTTGCTTGCTCCCTTGGAAATTAATGCTACTCTCCTGAGATAACACAGCTAACTGTATGGGCTCCCCAGTCTTTTACAGCATGGAGTAAAATGGGTTGGTGTAAATCACCAGCAGTGGCGGTTCAAGCCAGCCCACATAACACTGCCATTCACTGGGTGCATATATACACAGGTTTCACATTCTATCTAAGTAGTTGGTAATTTGTTAAGCTGCTTTAGCTCAAGCACCTGTGATTGTTTGACTCTTTACCTAAAATTGCATTATTCTAATTTAGCTAAAATTTGTTCAACTACACAATGGAAAAGATAAGCTGCAGTATCTGTGGTAACACTGTCAGAGCCTTTTACATGGAAAAGATCAACAGTTTAAACACATATTTTATAACTTCTACGTTCCTTTTTTGATACGGGATATGTTCTTCCTTGCTTTGTCCCACTTTGGTGATCACAGCTGGGCAGTTGCATTGGGACAAAATTGTCCTTCTCACACTCCCACATATGCACAGACAAGTCTTATTCCCCTCTATCCATCTGCTGTCAAGTATTATGCAGAAGTGTCATGTATCACCCTTCTTTTTATACTGTCGGGCATGAGTTACCAGCTACTTGAGTTCATACTTAAATAAAATCAGTCTTCCAATTGGTCTTCCCTGACTTCCCTTATTAACAGAAAACCAATGTGTTGCCATCCATGCCACATGACATCATGTTGGACTCATGATCTTTGTATCTTCTATTGTTGATAGAAGACTGCCATATTGAAGATTGTGATCCTTTTTGCTCCCTAGCATAACAAGAGCACTTCATGCATGTGTGGAAATGGCAGTTGATAAAAGATGAAAACAACTGCACAGCCCTGTGTTGAGAGAAAAAGGTGATTTATCTTCTCTTTGCAAGTTTCTGCTGTAAATCATTCAACCTTGTCTTAAAGCCCCTTTGTTTTTGCAGTTGCAGTAAAAAAACTCTGAACTGCTTACATTTATCTGTATTTTGAAATACTATTATAAAGGACAATAAGATGATATTATGTTGGAGACGGCTGCAAGAGTTTCTCTTTTACACAGGCTGCCAGGAGGTACAACTCAATGAAATGATAAAAGCTTAGGAAAGCTACTCCAGGAACCACTTCCTGACAGTCCTCAGTAAAACTGATAGTCAGCCAAGTGTGAGTTGAGGCAGAGAGAGGAAAATCGATGTGAAATCATCAAATCACTGGTTTCTTGATGTCACTAGATCAGCAGGGGCTCATAAAGGATGAAGCATGGGGAGTCCAAACACAACTTAATGAAAAGGCAAGTGTTGAAAACCGACATACTGACAACTTGTGGTTATCTACAGTGTGAGATGTAGTGAGGGAGGATGACCTCTGAAGTAGCTGTGAATGCTTACTCCCAACCTGGCCTGTTGAATCATTCATTCTATGTTAAATCTTACTATGTTTATTTGGAATAAGTAGTGTAAGTCTGTAAGTATATGTGTGTCTGTGTTAAGTGCAGATTTGAGCTGGTATTTTGGTTGACGATTGTTTTCAATCTGCAATAGCTGCTCTTTAATGACACCGATGGGGGAGGGGAGAGAAACAAATATGGGATCTGCTCTTAATTTTGGAAAGCAGCAAGAATGAAAAGTCTTTATTCCAGTGGCTGGCATACTGTGGACTCATGTTCCTGGGGAAGGTACTTACCCACTTGTTTGGAATGTGTTTACTTTTTGAGACACCCCCTCAGTGATTATCACTGTGTTGGTGTTTGGGTACTGGGAGCCTAGTATGATTATGAACAGATACAGGAGCTGTCTAAAAAGCAATAGTGCCATGGTCAGCAATGAGAAATATGTCCTCTTCACACAGACAGATGTTTTGCTTTGGGCTGTACAGTGAAACTGGCAGTTCTGAAACCTGCAACCTGTTTATTCGATTCATAATTCGAGGGCAGTATCATTCCCAATGGCTATCACTGTTGTTTTCATTATGGAGTCCTAATTCATTGTTTCTGTGGGCACAGAAGTATTGCCAGACTCATTTGGTGTTTCAGTGCACTGTAATTTCACATCGTGCAATACTGTTGGGCTTGCCGAGCTGTGTCATCTGTTGGGCTCATCACTATTACTTCCTTTTGACCTCCTCTATGTAATTATGCATGGTTGACTTACTAGCTGCTGTAAAGATACCTAAATGCAACTGGGCTTGTTAAAGAAAAAAGTGAGCAGACCAAAATGATTCTCTCCGAGGTCAGTGAGGAGCAACTAGGTGGATCTTTGCTCTCTGTCAGGCAGCCAGAGCCATCTGTCACATGACAATAAGCAAGCATCGATTTCAGAAGTCCATTTGTTTTTATGACAGTTTTTACAATTTTATGGAAATTGAACCATTACGTAAAGCATAATTTTCCTCAGAAATTGATGTTTTATAGATTTATATCCCAGTTCAGTCATTTGCATTCCTAGTTGCATTTTACATAAAGCATAAATACACTGATCCTTTTTTCCCCCAATAAAAAAATCTTCAGAGTAGTTTTTCTATCTTTCTCTCTTTTTTTTTTTTTCTTTCCCCCGCTTTATATGCAAGACTATCCCTGTTTGGTACTTAAGAAAAACCTCAAGGGTTCTATGTCAAACTTTCATGTGTCCGTAAAAACCAAGTCGATCGGGACTAGAAAGGAACTAATGTTTGATTCTTTAATATTTAGCTCAAAAACGTAGTTCATCATGATTTTTCTAACAAGATTTTGCTACTTTTTTTTTATTCTTTAAGGATGTATTTTTCATAATCTGTGTCAGTTCTTAATTTAACTCATCATATTCCTGCTTTTCTTGGAATGGTAAATCCAACTCATTAAGCCAAGTTGTAGTGATTTTTCATTGTTGGAATCTTGTGTTCAAGTTCAGATTATGACCAATGTGAGCATAAGCCTTCTAATTTTGTTTCATCCTCCATGGAAGTTGATCAATGCCATATAAATGTTCTGTTCAGGGGAAGTTATGGATTTTGCATACTTGATCAGACTTGTATTGCACCAGTGGATCTGTATAAGGACAACTTGGACAGCATCCCTTCAATCACTCTGTCTTCTATTTTTATGAGGAACATTTTAAAGCAGGACAAGGAAGAATATCAGTTTGGAGCTATCATTTTTTCAAGGGTATATCCTTTAAATCTAAAATTCCTCAGTAAACTGTAGCTTCTTGGCCATTCCTAGGGGTTTGCCCAGTTCACCTCAGCATCACTGCATGGCTGCTCAAGGTTTTGTGCCCTTAGATATAACAGAGTTTATTAAATTGAAAATTTGCTTGCGTGCTTTCTTTGTCTGGTAATTGCCATTTAAAGCTGAGCACTTTTCAGTATGTTCTGGGTGTCACTGACTTTCCTAATGGCAAGAAGATGAGCTATCTGTGGTAATGATTCTTACCGTTACAAATGTGTAAATGTTTGGAATTACGTGAATTGTAATGGCAGGATATAAGTCAGAAAAGATTTAGGTTCAACAGTACTAGATAAACATGGAAAGAAAATGTGCGTGAAAAGAAGGCCATCCCTTCATCCCCCATGGAGCACATCAATGAAAGTTTGATATAACTCAAAACAAACTCATTAGGCCATAAAAGATAATGTCACTGGAAAAAGAATTAGTGGAATCAACATTTAAGAGGTATTGGGAGTTACCTGTCAGAAAATATTTTAGGAGAAAATCTGATTAAGAGAAAGAGAGATTATGAAGGATATTTGAATATGAATTATTCAGAGAATGGTGAACTTGAGGGGAAGTCTAGATATGCAAAGAATCTGGTTTAGTGTTTGTTTATAACTGCTTTTAGATTTTTTGGCCTCTGTAAAGCTTCTAAAGGAACATAAATGTAGCATATGAATTGTGGTAATAAAAAATTATTCCAGTGGATTTCC
>JAYRBT010000082.1:44798235-44826000 GCA_036023395.1 Myiotriccus ornatus
GCCTCTGTAAAGCTTCTAAAGGAACATAAATGTAGCATATGAATTGTGGTAATAAAAAATTATTCCAGTGGATTTCCCTGTTCCTTGTGTAAGGAGGAAGTCACAAGAGACCATCAGGCTAAGGTGTACCTGGGATGTGATGGTCTCATCAGATCCAGCAAGACGAGGACAGGCAAGCTGCCTGGAAGCTGTGGAAGAGGGATCCAAGGGGCTTGCAAATTTTGTGTCAGCTTAGTATATGGCCTATTTAGCTAAAGCTGATGTTTGAGATAGCTGGGATCATGGTTTGGACATAATGAAACTACTCTGAAGTGGTACCTCAGGTGAGTTGTTGACACACAGGTGACAGAGGAATCTGTGCTTGCAGATGAGATCACCAGCAACAGGGTGGCAAGTGGTTATTTTTAATGTTAAATTGATGTTGGACTGGCTTATGAGCATGCATAACTTGTCAACACTGCAACCCTATGTGGAAGTCTCCTGCAGTACCTTTGAGACATGTTTTGCCAGACAGGACTGCTGAAGTTTTTGTGGTCAGCTGGTTATATAATGTATGTGAAGAGGTTACTCTATCCATTTCTGTTAAGTCAGATATTTTAACCTCATGACAGAGAGTGGAACCTGCAGTAGTGGATATTTTCTGGATTATAAAGACATCTTAAATTCCTGAAAGTGAGCTGAGAACACTACTTGCAATAAAACCAAATTTAAGAAAATCAAGACAAAGAGCAATCTCCTGTTCAATAATTACCCTGCGGTTTTACAGGTCTTCTCTTATGCTCAGACAATGCCCCTTAGAGTTGGTAATTTTACAGTTTTACAACAATCACAGAGCAAAATGTGTGCAAAATGTATATGCTGAAGGGCAGAGAATAGCCTCAAAGTGGAAGGTGTCAAGAAACATCCAAAATCAATTAACAATTATATAGCATGTGGGAGACATTCCTTGTCTCTCTGTGAATAGTCCTCGAGACAGTGTGGCTTTCAGACTGCCGGGAAACTGGTATGGTTCCAAGTTACTGGTAGGAATTGCTTTGAACTTAGAATAAACCTGCCCACACATATACAAGTTAGAAGAAAACAAAACACATTGAATGAAATCTTGGCCTTATCAAAATCAAAAGGAGTTTGCTGCTGACTTCAGTGGAACAAGAATTTTATCCATAAAAAGGAAAAAAAAAAAAAGAGATTTTTGAACTCTAAAATCAGAGCTAAGCTGTCTGATGTAGTGTGTGTTTTCTTTCCTTTTTTTTTTTTTTGGTCACAGATACTTGCTTGTTTTCACATGTATTTGCAGGATCTGAAGGCCACAAAGTCTTTGTAATTGGGTGTCTGCAATCCCTGACTGCAGTGTGCTTGCCAAAGCACACCTGGAACACTCATGCTTTTGTAACTTTCATTTCTTTTTTTTATGGTCCAGCAGCATTGCTCAGGCCTGTTCAAATGAGTTGGGAATTAGTAACATAAATATAACTTGTCCTACTTGATTTGTTCTTCCCACACACACATTCTGTGTCTCTCTCCAGCTGAACCATGTGTAGAAAAGGGAGTAGAGCAAGGAGGCAGTGCCAGGAAGGTTCTTACCCTTTTAGAATGAGCTGTCATACATTACGGAGAGCAAAAATAACTTGTGACTGTTGTAGTGAGTGTACAATGTATCTGTGAGCACACTGTCCTACACTAGCATAGCCTGGCAAGAGTTACCATTAATTTTCACTGAACAACCTGTAAATTGGCTGTGTCTTAGCACTTTAAAGGGTACTATCCCATGTGCCTGCTGAGAGCCCGTCTAACCAATGTCAGATTAAACGCCTCACAGAAGACCACTGTATTTATCTGGGAACTTTGTTGTTTTGCTTTTACCTTTTATAATATTTCTGCCACAGATATCAAATTGACCTAATAGCTAGACTGCTTCCCTGGTAAATTTGAATTCATGTTTAATTCTCCAACCTGCAGAGCCGTGCTGCCTCTTGCCTCCCTGCCAAGTCCATGTTATTTGCTCCAAACCTCCCTGCCTCTCTCCATCCAGTGGAAATGGTGCTGCAGCAACAAAAATGTAACCTTCACTTGCCTAGAAAAAGGGAGAGGGCTACAGGAGAGCACAGGGACCCATAGCCTGCTGTGGGGGTATTGAGAAAAGGTTTGGAGTTGTGATCTCTATTGTCTGGACTGTGAGTTTTCATTTGCTGTGTTAGCAATCTGAGCTCCAGAGAGGAGAGTGAATTTGGGTAACTTCATTCCCAGCAAGGAGGTTTCCCTGCCCTTCAGCAGCTACGCGCTCCCCATGCATTGTCCAGGTATCTCGATGTCTGCTTGGGATTCCTTCCCAGGGCCTGATGATTAAAACATAATCATTATAGCCTGGAGTTTGTAGGCTCCAAATTCTTTATTGGGTCTGGCCCTTCGTTACGCAAAGGTAGGACTATGTTACTTTGTAAGAGTAAGTGTGCAGGCCTACAGAAATGACAGATCCATTTGATCCGTCATGGGAAGTGATGAGTTCATTTGTTATACTTCCTCCAGGCGCTGCTAGCTCAGTGTATATGTTTGGAGAGCAATTTATAATGAAAGAAATGCTTATATTTAGTAAGTCCACAGCCAAATGGATCTGTTAGTTTTCATTCATCTGAGTGACTCCCTTTGCAGTGTTTGCTTGGTTATTGTGCTCTTCCACTGAGAAGGAATGGCTGCATATTTCTGGCCATGTCATCGTGAGTTGTGAGTGACAAACCAAGTGACGTGATTTATTTGATTACTGCAGTGCTTGTGAATAGCTCAGCACTGACAGCCTGGGAGGAAAAGTACCATTAAATGCCCTGGGATAGGCATAAGATGGGTCACAACACTAGAAGGTTTTCTCTTCCAGCCCAGGTGTTGTGCCTCATTTCTGAAGTTACCATCCTATTGACTTATTTGCTGGGCTGTCATATCAGCTATAGCAATATTTTTGACACCACTATATTTCGTGGCATTTGTTCCTTAAAAAATGGGAATAAGGTCACACTAAGCAGCTGTGAATAGCCATCAACTTTCAGTCACCACCAGCCTGGATGACATTTGAAACAGCGGCTTTGGTTGGGGATGAAAGGCTCTGTGTCCTACTGACAGTGCCTTCAGCCAGTCAAAGATGGAAGTAGGAATGAGAAGTCTGAGATGCATGTTTAAAATTGCAGGAACAGCACTTACTATGAAGACATTCCTTGAAATAGTGTCTAGAGGGCAATTTTTGGTCTGAAAACTTAGTTTTTAAAATTATATTTCATATCTTACATGGGGTCCCAGTTAGTCTACAGAAAAAATATTCTGCTGATTGGTTTTACTGTGGTATTAGCTGAAGATACAATTTCCATTCACAGAAAAGCCTCTAACGCGGTAAGTGATACTTTATTAACAGTATGTGTCAATACTTAAGTGATGCCAGCATTGGACCTACAAGCATCTGGTGGTTCTAATAAACCATGGCAGCTTCTGTGTTACCTGTGCTCTCACCCAGTGTCAGTAAAGTTGAGCAAGAACTGAGTACCTGCAAATGTAATTAGCTTAATTGTATTAAATATTTATGAAAAAACGAGGAAGCATCACTTTATGAGGTTAAAATATGTGTGTTTGGGAAAGACAAAAAAGTTTATGAGAAAGAGCATTTTGAGGTGTCTTGCTTGTATCTGTATATACAGACACAGTGGTGGCTTGTAGAAAAGCATCTGTTGAGCATGCAAATGGTAAACATCTCAGCAGTTGTTTATTTGAGAAGATAACACTTGAAGGTGCTGCTACATATGCTCCCAAAAACCTTTCATCAACCAGGAAGAAGTTTCAAATAAAAAACTCCTTATTTTTGCATTATTTCCCAGTTTATATCCCAGACATCAAGCTTTTGGGTTACTTGAAACTTCAATAGAGAAGGAGCATTTCTTTCTCTTCAAAATGGCAAGAGAGTAGTTTACTGCCTAGGTCATTTATCTAAGTTGTAAATTATAAAGCATGAGTTATGACTAATCAGAGAAAGCAGTATTATGAAACCAACCTCAAGAAAAATAATTGTCCCCTAAGTTTCTGTGCTTTCTTGAAATTCGAATTGCAAAAATCCCTTCTTAGAGCAAGAATGCAAAACTCCTCAATTTATTACTGAAGTCAGTATTCCAACTGATATTTTATATCGTTTCTTTTCCTACACTCATCTTTAGCAGCACCATAATAGCTGAACACTTTTCCTAAATTTTGGGAAATACTGATCTTTACATATAAACTATGGTATTTTTTATGGCCCATTCTTGTTTAATAGGACTGAAGAGGGGAAAACTGCTGAATGGTTGTGGGCTTCATATAGAAGAGTAATTTTGAAATTCTTGTTAAATTGCAGTAAGTGTACAACTAAACTGAGATTTAATTACATTTTTAATTAAAGGAATAGCTATTGATTATGTCATTGAATCTGTGTTGTAGCCAGCCCTAACAACCAGCAATATTATGAGAGATCATTAAGCTAGTTGTTAAAATTGCATATTAATGAGAACAAGACTGGTGTGGATAAAAGGCAGAGCAATGCTGGGTAGAAGAAAAAAATAACAAAGTAAAAATTACATTAATTTCTCAAATTTTGGTGAATGATGGTTTTATGTCCTGTCATTATTTATTATAATCCATGGAATAAAATGAAGATGAAAATTGAACACTTTTAAAATAAGAAACATGGGTAAAGTTTCATCTTAAAGGTGAACAGTGATTCAGACAATATTTCTCACGAGCTCATGTGAAGCAGGATGTAATCTGTTGTATTCCAGGGACCTTCCGATTGCTCAGGAGCAATCAGACCTACTACTCAGACAGAGATAAAGGGCAAATAAATGCCAGCGGTCAGAGCAGGAACAGCATGGGAGTCCTGACAAAACCACAGGCAGCTGTGGTTGAGCTGGCTGCTGACAGCTCACCCTGCATTCAACCTGCAGTTTTCCTGCTGCCACAGAGCTGGTCCTCTCCCAGGCCCATGGGGCGGATGCCTGGTGGTGGGTAGGAAGCCGTTGTCTGGGCACTGGTGTTGGAGAGCAGATGGAAACCCCAGCTGCCTGCCTAAATCCGTTTTGTCTGTGCAGGTTTTCTGTGGGTGTAGGTGGCACTGTGGGTGTAGGTAGCACTGCTGAGTGGCGGGCCAGTTCTTTACCAACACCCCTTGGCTCGTGTGAAACTGTTAGTTGATGCTCCCAAGAAAATGTGTTCTAAATTTGGTTTAGTAATTTAAGTAATTTTAACCTGAAGGCAGCTTGTGCTGACCTCTTCCCTCCTTGTGCTACCACTTTTACAGCTGAAAGATCTTACTGAAGGATTTTGTTAGATGGGAGTAGCCCCTATGGATAAGTACCGCAGGAGCCCATTGCTTGTGGCTGAAAGCTGCTCTGAACAGTGAAGTCTAACAGGGAGATGGGGTAGATGATCTCATGGGTATTTCTGTTTCTGTCTGTTACAATTTCTGTGCGTATAAAACCATTTTAATCCTTTCCGTTCAAGTGCATTGTATGCCCAGAAATGTTTTCTTAATAGTGACACAAGGCATGCTGCTACACGGACAAGGTTATAGTCAGACCCTATGACTCAGTTGGACTAAGTTATTGTTTGAAACAGATTGTGTTAGAGTTAAACTTTTTCTTTTTACCAGATTTTATAGTTGAGTATATTTTGAATGTTCTGTGTATGAAGCCATTGGCTGTTTTGTGAAGAGACTATAAGGGTTGTACAGATGTCAGCACCCAAGAATTAGGATGCAGTAGAATGAGAGATATCTGTAACCTTTATTTGACTGTGTGGTTTTATGGAGCATGATTCAGTCCTAGTGACTTTCCTTTTTCCATAACCTCTGGCTTCTTTAAGTGTGCAGGTGGCACAACTGCGTCAAGTGCAAAGAACGTGGCAGTGGTTGCTGAGCTGCAGAAAGTGTGGGGAAATGTTGGGTAGAGGAATGAACACTCTTCAGGAACAGATAGCAATTTCTTGTGGTGAAAGCATTTTTCTCCCTGTATTGCTCCTACTATGCATGGTGCTGTTCTCACATTCAGAACCCAGATAACAAAACGTTTTCTGTGTCTAATAAGTAATAAATACAGAAGAGTGGATTACTGAAATATAAACTGAGAGAGTCAGATATAAACCTCAAGACAGTAAAAAGGTTTAATGACCTGTAATCAGGATTTACCAATGATTTGTGCTTGGATAATGGCATCACTGTTTTTTTTCCAACACACAGGATATGTTTTACTCTACTTCAGGCAGATCCCTGTTCCCTGTAACTGCTAAACTACAGGATGTTATGATTATAGATGTTAGTGACACGGTTGTGGCAGAATCACTGCTGATAAATTATGGTGGGATGGCAGCTGTAAATACAGCTTCTCTTGTGATTTAAGAGGAAGATGTGAAGGCATATTGCCCAGATGCTTGATCAATGGTAAATAGGGCCAGAAGCAGCATGCTAAAACTTAGAAGTCTTTGCCAGATTTTGGGATTTGAAGTCATCGTTTCAAGCATTAACACCTCCAGTATCAGAATAATCAGCTGCTCTGGTCCTCCCCCTCTCCTTTCTCTCCAGCCAAAATTTATTTACCTTTGCAAGCAGGAGCTGACACAAAAACCATTTTTTCAGTAATTTTTTTGAGATACAAGAGCTTCTTCAGCAAGCTGCCAAGTGGTCAGTGCCTATTTGAGCTACAGTGCTTGTGGCTTCATGCCGGGTCCCCTGTGACCTCCCCATTCACCTGCTTAAGTGTCGGGAAATGTGTGGCCATTTGGAGCTGTGTGGTTGTGCTACTTCAGGCTGGAGAAACAATAAGCAAGTCATTACAGATTAGTGTAATAAAACACACCAGAAGCCAAATCAGCTATAATCAGGATTCATTTGATGGAAAAAGGGCACATAACTTTGGTCACTCAGCCCCCTACTCTGTAGATGACAGTCCTGTGCAGGTAATATTCATATTGACTGATGAAATGGCAAGAAAAATTTCAATATATAATTGTTAACTTCCCAGTGGTTTTTAACCTGGCTCCTCTCAGAGAAACTCCACACATCCTGATCTGAAGTCTGGTAGATGCTTGGTTACTTTTTTCCTGAAAATGAGAAATGAAAATAACTGCCTCCCCAAGATCTCCCTGGCATTCAGACTAAAATGGGCTGTATTTGCATTGATACTAAGGACAAAATCAGGACTGGCAGACTGATGTGTGAATTTGCACACATACAGGGACTCGGAACATGGGCGAATATTGTTAATTAAGCCAAGACATCTTAGATTGTCTCTGCTTAAAATTCAGTCCTATTCAGTAAAAGGGACTTTTTCTTGGGTCTCTTTAATGTCACATTCCATTTACCATTGTAATAAATGCTGTAACTTTTTTCCCTCTCCCCTATCCCTCAAAAAATGACAGAGAGGAATCCTTTGCTAAGCCTTTGATAACGGTTCTTTCTTTTTGTTCCAGATAACTTCAAACAAGAAGCACTTGGAGAGCCTGAAGAATGATGGCAATGCTCTTATCCAAACTCTAGAGAGTCTGGCCCAAACTGCCAGGTGAGTTCCCTCAGGCTTCCAGGAATTTCCAGGGCTGAGAGTGCTCCCCTCCTTTTTTGTCTGCGATGGTCTTCTCCTGTAATTCTGTGCAGTATGAGCGTCTCAGGTTTCTGTCCCTGCCCCCTTCCCGCACTCTCTCCTCCAAAGTGCTCCCATTCAGCGCTTACGGCATGCTTTGATCCTTTGATCCCCAGCTGGGTTGAGCCACAGTGTGCGGCCCAGTCTGGCTCCGTGGGTGTGCCCTAGTGATTTTGCAGCGTGCTTGCTTTTATAAATTTATGATTTTATTGCAAACACTTGGTCTCTATAACCGGATACGTCAGTGGTTCTTGGCGGAGTGGGCTGGATGCACAATGCGACGTTTGTGCCTTCTTTTAAGGTGACTGTGTTTGGTGCACTTGCAGGCTGATTCCTTTCAAATGTGCAGCTGAGGAACAGAACTGCTTTTGTTTAAAAATACCTGTGGCCTCTCCAAGAAGGCACGAGACTTAGGGGAATGCCGTGGCCTTCTCTGCATGAGCAGAGCTGCTAGTCCCAACAAGTTGGCCAAACTTTAGCTCATCTCCCATAAGCTTTGCCTCATCTAATCCCCTGTGGACACATGAATGAATGAATGACTGTTCTCTGCCCCTCAAAACAAATTTTACACTTCTGCTGTGGACTGTTAGGCTTCATTGCGCTCCTGGTTGGACTAAAATTCATAGAGAAGTTGTAGTTTGTAAGTCAGATTTTGAAGCACTAAGGTAATACTTTCAGTGCCCTTTGTGCTCCCAAATGCAGACTTTTGGGAAAATTGGCTCCTCAGCATTATGTCAGTGTGTACCTGTGTTGGAAGGAAGGAAGGAAGGGCGTGGGCATATGTGGAGAGGAAATACTGGGATGTGCTGAGTGTAAGGAGATGCACATTGAGAACTAACCAAACCTGTTGAGAACAGTCAGTATCCCTCTCGCACACTCAGCTGCTGACTCACAGGTTTTTGTATGACACATTATATCTAACTAAAATAAAGCGTCAGCTCTCCCCAGGGGAGACAGGGGCACCACCACTGAAGATGATAGTGGACGAAGATGGGTTCTCTTCTGTTAGCTTTCATTCTGTTTTGTAGCATTCTAGCATTAGATGCTCTAGACAGCCCCATCACTGTCTTTGTATGCTTTTCTGGCTTCCTCAATAGTCTGTTATAGTCTATACATTTCTGTATGCAGAAACCCACATGCTACAGAGTCCAAATAAACAGCACTCACTCTTATTTAACACAGGATGCTCAGTAGATGAAATTCTGGCTGATGCCATTGAGAAGTGTTTTGATACATTACAGTGAGCCAAGTTCCTCTGCTGTGCTGAGCTCCTGCACTGAGAACTCACTGATTTCATTTCCCCTCCTCCCCTTCTTTAGGGAACACATGTCCCTATCCATTTGCCTCCAGAAGAGACCAAGACCAGTACAGCCTGGATCTTGGGGCTGTAATGGACTCAGACATGGATAAATTGGCAACAGGCAGGCAGAAGAAGCCTGGGGTTAGCAAGCTTTATCAGACTTAGTTAAATGGCCATTTGTTTATGGAGGGTATGGATGTTTTGCCTTCTCTTCAGATTCCCTTATGTTGCCATGTTTCCTTGTGACCTAAAAAACTTGATCTGCCCACCTGTGCTTTGAACCTGGTTAAGGAGCCTGCCTGTACCTCATGCAGATTTAGAAATCTTTTAAAGGCCAGCAAAGATCCTGGATGTAAGCCATCCTCTGAGTCCTCTGAGCTGAACTGATTGAGGAGTGGTTTTGCTTTGCTCATTTCTTACAGACAGGTTTATAATCTCTCACTCTTCCTAAGTGTCAGAAGGGAGATTCCAGCCAAGCAGTCACATGCCAAGAGGAGGGCACTACTTGGATTGCAGTTGCTTTTGGTGCTCCCCTGTTGCTCTGTAGCAGCCATGGGTTGTCAAACTCTATCTCTGTGATGCATCCTCAGCTAGTTACAACAGGTAGTTTTAAGAATGACAAAACCAACCCACTGTGCTTAGTAACCACCTGGAATAAAATCTACACTTGAAAATGTGGGCTCATAGCCATTTCTCAGTGAAGACAGTTGCCAAGATGAATTTAAATCAGAAAATTCAGTTATCTGAAACAAACTGCTGCTCCTTAAGACATTGGCTTACATAGTGTGAACTGATCATTTGGATTTCTTGGCTAGCTCTGCATTGGCAGAAGTGTGGAGTAGCATTAGTAGGTATTGTCGTTATCAGCAACCAGGGAAGTTGCAGACTGATCTGCTGTCCTTTCTAAGCTAAAGATGGGGGATGAGAATCTATTAAAAAACAAAAAGACACGTTTCTGTGGACAAGCAGCAATGTGTTAGAGCCTCTGTTCCAATACTAGAAAAAGAATGTCTTTCCAGAAGGAAAAATTTGGTAAAATATGTATCCTAAAACCTTAGGTGAGAAAGCCAAGGGCCCCATCATTTGAACTCAAGCCTGCAGTGCTGTGGGTGGAGGGGCAGTCCATCCTTGCTGGAGGCGGGCAACACCTGGAATGGAACTGCCTACCTGTGCAGAGCAGCACTGCAGTAAGAGGGCTGTATGTGTGAAAATACATCTTTCTGTCGAGCTGGGAATGTGTGTGTATAGATTCACAGGGGGCATGATAAATTATATCTTCTTTTCTTACAGTTTTAACAGAGGAGGTTGAGTGAGGTAGCAGTGACTGGGAATTTGAGCTGAAATTCATCTCTACACAAGATTTGAAACAAGGCATTAGTTACCTGTTACTGCTTAACAAAAGTGGGCATAGAGTGCAGTTAAATGGCTATGCAGAATTTTCTAACATACATAAAGGCAAATGTGGAATTTGAACAATACGCTTTTTCCCTGAGAATGTCTAATAGCTGTTACTGTTTTTAATTCCTAGCTCTCATGCTGATGTTGCTGTTGCTTCCTTGGCATTTGAAATTCTGAGAACAGTGGGACATGGAAATATCAAGACTACCAAGTGAACCAGTTTTGACTGGCCCACCGAAATGTGCAGGTTGTGTGCACTGCTCAGCACCTCAGTCCTGCAGGAACATCTTCAGATGAGCTGAGCAGATGTAACTAATTTATCAAGCTGAGTTGTAGCATATGCAGGAATTTGTGAATTTGTGAGGGTTCAGGAAGGGAGGGAAGCTGGTTCTAGAGTGGTTTGTTTCTTAAACCCCTGTAAGGATGAATTCTTGGTTACTACTTTACCTTGTTGGCATTACATAATGTAGCTCAAGTTATCTGACAGTTTTAAAGTGTAAATTAAATAAATAGTACAGTTATTTCACAATATAAAGTGTTTCACTATTTTAAGCTGCTATTAGAAACACTCATTTATCTTTTGGACCAGGTGACTCCCCTGGCTGTTCATCTTAAGGGGCGCCCTCATGCTTGTGACTGGCACTAGAAAATACCTTTTCATCAAGACAGACGATACTGTTCACCTCAAGCAACCAGAACCAACCCGTGTGATCACACAGAGGCTGTGTATGGATGATACGTTACCAGGTTTTTACCCAGTAGCATGAATTGTTTGTGTGTGTGCCCCTCTGTTTCCTAGCTTCCTGTACAGCCTAAACTGCACTGGTGGAGTGTCATTCTCAGCTGCCAATGCTCCTGGCTGGAGCTCTTCCTCAGAAACAGGTGTGATGATGACCCTGGCAGTTTGGCATATCCCTATGAAAAACTGGTACCCCAGGAAGGATCCCTTAGAGCTTGCAGATACCAGTGTGTAAAGAATTAGTCTTCTCCACATGTGCTGTGAAGACCACTTTTGTCAGTGCAGCAACACCATGTTGCCACCACACCTACCAAGCACAGGTGCCTATTGGGAATTGCTACTACACCACCTGCTCTTGGACAGCCCAGTTATCCCCAGTATATGGAGGCAAGCAAACACCCCTGGGGAAACAGATTTCACTGTATGTGTTTTAAAGGAATTATTTTCTCATATTACTTCAAATATCACTGTGAATCTTTCATAGCTTAATAGCTGGAGTTATTAGGAATGGGGAGAAGTTCAGTGGTTGCTCTTATTTGGTGCAGTGTTTTACAATAATGGTCTTCTAAGGGCAGTGTTGCAGAGAGGAACAAAGTGTGTTACTGGGTGAGACTTCCCCCTCTGCAGCTGCGATGCCTTTGCTCTGCAGGGGAGAGGGGAGTGCTCTCGTGTGTGGTTCCCTTCAGCTCTCATCACGCTGAGCCATGAGCCGCTGCAGCCAAGGCCCTCTCTGATCTCCTGCCGGCAAACTGCTGCCTGAGGTGGAAGTGACTGGGAGCGTTTGCTCCCACCGAGGCTGGTGACAGCTGCACAGCACAGATGTGCTCTGTGGCTTAGCCGGCACTTTCAGAACCACTTTCCCGCTTCCAGCCACACAGGTGCTGCCTCCAGAGGAGTCAGTTACACACAGGGCTTATCTCACACAGTAACTGAAGACTGAGGACACCTGAAAATGAATTTCAGCTCCTGAACCAGCTGACAGCTTATAAGCAAAGGATCTTCATCTGACCCTGTGACAGCACACCGCCAAAGGGAACTGAGGCAAGGCACTGTTCTGACTTTCTGAAGCCCAGAGGTGAGCATGGGGCTGGCAGGCCAGGCACAAAGTGTAGTTGCTAGGCTAGACCTCCCCCACACTGAGGAACCTGCCAAAGCAAAGCAGCAGCAAGTCAAGGGGAAGAATACTGCCTCAGAGGATGGCAGTAGGAAACCCCCAGGCTCCAAAGGCTAACTATTTCCTAGTGGGATGAAAGTAGACATGATTCTTGACTCCCCCCCAGAGTACTTAAGTGATTGTGCAATTCCAGGATGATTTTTAGGAGACTTGTTAACACACACAAATATACTTTTATGTATTTTATGAGTGATCTGAAATAATTTGACACAGAGTGAATTAAAAGTTTACTTTAATTTTGAACCATTTTATAACTGCATTTTTCTCATGAAGCATCTGTATCACAGCAGGCTACAATAACTTTGGGATAAAAGGCAACTGGTAAACTGTCCAATACAAGGTTCCAAATAAACAGTTCTTACTGGCCCCTACCCAGACATATCCCAGATAAAGTTTTTGATCAAAAACATGAAATAGATCCACCTGCTTATTTTAAGCATATTAAAAAGGAAACTAATTGGACCATTTCTATTTGTCTAGTTTTTTATACAAAAAGGCTACACAATGTTACACTTTATTCAGAATACAGTTAGAGCGATTATGAATTAGTGTTCTACACCTTTACTCAATCCTTAAAAATTAGAAACTGCTGTAGCATATTCACTATAACTTAATACTACGAGAGACTTTAAAAAAAACTAACAACAATTACTGCAAAAGGAAAGGCTACTTCCAAAGCAAGCAAGGTCAGTACCATTACAGAGATTTAAAAAAAATAATAAATTTTTAACAAGCAAGGCTAGGGTTTGATAAATTCCATCTTGCAACTCATTCTTGTGCATTCTTCATTTCTTGAATCACTCCCAAAATCCATTTGTATTATTACTCCTCGACCAAAAAGGACCAGAACAAAAAGTTTACTTCAATTGTTCCCATAGGAAACTCAGCTTGGTTAGTGTGTCAGGCACTTTCTGAGATACTAGCCCACCCCTCGAGCCCTCTCAGCAACTCTACAGGCCAATCAATGCAAGTTCACTCAGATGATACAGCTGCAAAGAGAAAAAAGACAGGTGTCAGTGTTCCCGAGTTGTAAAGGGCTGTTCTAACACATGAAGACTGCATGAAGCCAGTGCACAAGACATTACAGTTAATTACTTCCACACTTCACGGCAGAAGTCAGTTTGGAGTGTGCTGATCGAGTGTTTCCAGACCATTTATTCATTATTCTGGCACACTGGGACCCAATCGAGCCAATCCCTCCCTGCCAACCAAGTCCTCGGTCCAGTCAGCTGTTTTTCTCTTTTTGTTTTGTTTTTAAATTCAAGGTTGGAGCTTCTTACCTAAAGGATGATTTACAGGTCAGTATCGAACCAGGCCAACTGATTACTGTCACCTGGAGGCAGCCCATCCATAAGGTCCTGGGCATGGCCAAGATCTGGCAGACCATCAACTGGGTAGTCAGCACCAGGGTGGTGGCCACCCATTTCATGTTCCATCATAGGGTCCATACCCAAGGCATCCTGACCGTATCCGCCAGAGTGGAAAGAACGGTAGCTAGGATCTAAGAAAGTTAAAGGTGGCAGAGGGAAAAAAAGCATAATGTTAACAGATGTTAGATGCATCAGAAGCTGCAAGTATCAGTGTGTGAGGAGATCGTGTAGCCATCTAATTGTTTTCTAGTTCAGCCAAGTTCAACACAGTCTGTTGCCTGCCCTTAATGGCTATTCCATTGTTTGAAACAGCCTTCCAGTATGATTCTGCAGACAAAGCACACTGCAGTCAGAAGCACGAGCAGTTTCCAGCCAAGCCATTAGTCTGCACAATCAACGGTACTAAAATTCAACAGTACTGCAGCAAAACCAGGCTCCAAGACTGTAGACTTGCTTCTAAAAGACTAGTCAAAAATAGCTCAGAATCCTCAGGGATAGGCTTGCGTTCAAGTCTATAGACACTTACAGACTAATGCATTCAATAACAGCTTTGTTGTTTTAAAGAAAAACTGCACTATTGGAATTGTCAAGTCCATTTGTAAAGAATGTAAAAGATTTCTGTAAACAACAGCTCAGCGGGAGCTGTTCCCACAGGACTCAGACAAGAGACACCAGTTTTGCATGTTCACACAGCTCCCATTTCAGTGCTGCCACTGGTGTTGCAGGAACTGGTTATTTGAACTGGCAGTTCCCCATCTGCCTGTCAGTTTGCAATACCTTGCTGAAGAGAAAATTCACTCTTCACTCATTTGCAGTTCTCCTTTAAAATCTATGACTTGACTTCATCCAACTTAAGTTTAGTCAAGGGGAACAGCAGAGACCTACCATCTGGGCGGTATCCAAGAGGTTCTCCCTGGGCACCAATATCAAGTCCAAGATCTGCTGTCTACACGTACACAAAAAAATGACAAAGCAGTTTTAGTATCAGATCTTTCAGCCACCACTCGTAATTCTGAGTTTAAAAAGTTCATCCCAAGATCCCTTTGAGCAACTCTTCTGCAGTGAGCACTGCAGCACGGTACTGCTGTGAACATGAAATGCCTTTTCAGCTAAGCATCTGCATTTAATATAGGTATAATAAGCAACATGAAACAGCCAGATTTAGGTACAGGAATCCACAGATCACTGGAAGGAGGGTTCTGTTTGGGAAGGAAAGAGATGGGGCAGGTCTGGGAACATTGCTCAGGTACACCTGCCCACCTCCTGCAAGTCAGCTGTTTGGATATTCCCAAGCCAGCAATAGAGCTTTTAAGAGTTCTGAAGGAACCTTTCCCATTTGTTCAATTACAGAAGTAACTGCCTGTCTGCAGAGCAACTGTTTAACTCCAGTCTCAAAGAGGTATTCCATTTCAGCTCCCCTCCCTCCGCCCCCCCAAATCCTGTGGTAGGCACAGATTTCAGGAAAACAGAGACATAAGCACTGAAATAGTACAAAGGGTTACTGTCCCTTATGTAGTAAATACGCACAAGACAACCTAGGCTTCTGAATCTAAAGAATCTGCAGGAAGACAAAGAAATAGTGAAGCCTTCCCTCTACCCCTTGCACACAGTTTGTTTTCAGTCTCAGTTCACTGTGTAGTTCCTTTAGAAACAAGGAAAGGCAATGTGTGATAATCCGCCTGCAAACGTATTCAAGTCTGTAAAAAACTCAGTTTCAAGAGGACAAGTTCCATCCCCCCTTCAAGATTACTAATCCCACACTGTTGGCTTGATAGAAGCCTCACATGGTATGTTTTATATTATGCCTCCCTCATATCACCCATGTTTCTATTTTTGCATCCAGAGTTCATCAGGCTTTGACAAGCAGCACAGAAAAGTACAAAGTTCTCGTATACAGCTTTGCACACTAGCACACTTTAGCACGAGCAGAGAATGGAGGCTTCCTATCTGCAAGCAAAGAAGCAGCTTGAAGGCTGCTTACCACAGGTTCACTGAACCTGAACACATAGAGAGTCAAGAAGGTACAGTCACACAGCTGTGTATAAAGCTGGGCCTGTATCACTGAGGGCATCTGTACTTCACTAGTGGGACGAGAGAGGACACAGAACTAAGGTGTCTCCAAGGAACCATTAGCACAGAAGACATGACTCACCTCGTTCCAAGCCATTGGCTCAGTCCGGAACAGAGAGCTTGTCAATTCAACCGAAAGTCGCTTCTTATAGTCCTGTGGTTTGTCCTCAGACATTCTGAACAGCACTGCAGCTGCGTATGTTGCTGTCAAAAGGAAGAGTGATTTTAGCAGAGGTCAAGACTTCTAGCAACTTTTCTAACACAAATATGAAGCCTGTCTTTTAAGTTCACTTACCAACACCCTCATTCCTAGAATGAAGCAGTTCTGTTAAAGGGGCAGTTGCACCTTCAGCTTCAATTGCTTCAGCTGCTTCCTTGTCTTGAGCCAGTTCACAAAGTACACCAGCAGCTACTCTCTGGATATTCTCGATGGGAGAGTACAACAACTGCAACCAAAACACGTGGTTCCTTAGCTCTTTTACTTGAAACACGCTCTTCAGCACACTCTGACTTAGCAGTTTTATCCAGGACACGTAAGAGCCATTTTACTTCTCTTCCTAATAAGTACTATAGTGTTGTCTTGAGCTCTTACTTACCTGCACAAATAGTGGAATGGTATTTAGACCCCTGATTACGATTCGATTATGAACATCACGTGCAAGAATATGGAGGGCTCCAGTGCAGCCCTCGACAATCTCCTCCATACGCACACCCTCCTAGTTAGGGAGAGAAAAGACACTTTTTGAAGTTGAGATATTGCATGCTCTCAAATGACTGGCAAAAAGCCAATCAGCCTGTTTCAACAAATCAACCAAACCTGTCCCCTGGATGTACCCCTTTCCTTAACAAGGCTCATAACCCACCATCTGCTGCTGGTCTTCAAACTTAACATTCCTGCTACGAGTAGATCCAACCAAATTCAGTAAGTGAAGCATCTCAGTGGAACACCTCACAGTGTTTTTTATGATAAACTTCATGTCTAATAATACCATCTCTTTTTCTTCAACCTGGATTAGCTTGGCAGATACTAAGTTGGAAACAGTGTTTATGAGTAACAAAGAGGTCCTTTCCTGTCTCTGCACAAATCAACTACACTCCTGTACTAGTAGATGCTGCTTTCATTTGCTCACACTAAGATAACTTCTCCTTTGCTAATGTGTTTAACGGGATAAAAACAATCAAATTGAGACTGATCTTGCCACACTGACCTGGCACCCTAACAGGTAACAAGTATGGAGCCTGCACAACTTCTCAGTACTTTTACAGCTCTAAACACCCTTGACAATATGCAATAAGCTGCAATAGCATTCTTAAACCCACTCTTCTGAGAAGGATGAAGCAGTTCTGGTTTCCTGGTAGAGAACTACTTGCCTTGCCAGAGTAGGCAGTACTCTGTGATCTGTAGCACTCAGAATTAAATGCTCAAGAGTTTCTTAGTAAAATAAGAACCAAAAGCTTAAGAAAATTCCCTCTTGGAACACGTGAAATTTATCAGCACACAGAATAATATGAATTAGAGCAAATAAAACAACAGTTCTTTAGACCAAGCAATACAGGGCTGAGGGGCACTGACAAATGAGGAGTCGAGAGACAACCTTTAGAGATGTAACGTCAGTGGTGGCCACTTACCACGAACTGCTGTTGTGTCCCACCCATGGAAGTGCGTCGCTGGGTGTCTTGATGTGCTCTAACCAGCAACTGCACTAGCCTTGGAATAGCACCTTGTTCACGCAGCGGGGCGTGGTTTGCAGGACAGAGAGCCAGGTTTCGGATCAGGCCAACAGTAGCCTGCAGGTAAGAAAGGGTGAGGAATAAAAGAGCACAATGGGTATGTGGCTTGCTCTCAGTGATTCTTCTTTTAATCAGATGATTTCAAATGCTTAAATCTCTCTAAGAGACAACACTAATTTGCTCAACTGAAGCAACTTTCCCATCTGACAAATTGCATTCCCCAACACCTTGGTAACAAACTATTTTTCACATTTAACGTAACATTTTAAAAAGCAACAGTTTTCAGTGCTGACAGCTGGTAACCATTATTTACCTTGATCAAAGGCCAGTGTGAGGGTGGGTGCAACAGTTTAACCACCACTGGGAGTCCATAATGGAGACGTACTGCGTTCTGAGCCATCTCTGCTTCTTGGTGTCTGCTAGTGAGGTGACGGAGAGCACAAATAGCGGGTTCTGTGATGTCTTCCCTGTCCCCAGCCCGAAGAACTGTGCGCACAAGAGCCTCGATGCCTCCAACCTGGCACACCATCATCTTGTTCTTGTAATTGTTGCAGGTAAGGTTAGAAAGGATGCCAGCGGCACAAGTCACAACATTAATATCATCTGACCCTAAAAGCTGAACAAGAGTTCCCAGAAGGCCTTCCATGCCTTCCTACAAAAAAAGAGAGAAGAGAAAGTTAAGTCTTGCTTCTCTTCCACTATGCTGACCGTTAACTCTCGATCCCTCAGAAGAGCCATTTACCTGCTTTGTTGCAGCATCTGACAGATTTCTCAGAGTCCAGAGACAGTTCTGGACAAGACGCTGGCTTGGATCTGTGAGGTGGAGTCCCAAAGCTTGCATCCCACCTAGAAGATGGTACAGATTTGACAGCATTACGCAGATCTGACACCATGCTCTGACGCTCATCTTGTGAGCAGTCAGGCCCTTTTCTTCCTTAGAGTCTGAGCGCATATCTCACAAGGTTTTTTGGATCCTTCTTGTCATTAGTATTGTAATATGGCTAGGCCCTTCATCACACATGAAAAAAACAAACCCCCGAGTCCTCTTTGTGACACTGGCCTTTTTAAATGTGTGCATATTTTAAGGGGACCATTCTGACAACACTCAGCCACTAAGGCCACCCAGATAACAAAACAGCAGAATTACTTAAGACAGACACCCTTTTTTACTTCTGTATCCTAAAGGCCTCCAAAACTAGTAATGGACTTAAGGACCAATCCAAGTTCATTTTTTGATGCTGGCAGTTTCTGTTCTTGGTGGAATTAACTGACCCTAAAGTACTGTATAGATTTTTAAGCTCCCATGGGTACTTACCAGCCTCAACAATAGCAGGTTTGTTGCTGGAGCAGACTGACAACACCTTCAGCACCCTACTTGTGGTCCACAATAGTTTCTCATAAGTATAGGTCCTCATTATGTTTACTAAAGCCTGGGGTCCACCACTTGCCAGAATAATCAGCTGAAAGACAGCAAAAATAACATTTATCTGTCACTTCCTACACATGTCAGCAGGTAGTAAGTATTGCTGGCTTACACCCCTCAGAGAGAAAGCCATTCTCATCCTCTGATGTGGTCTGTAAATTTTGCAGTCTCACTATAAGGGCAATAGCATTTCTGCAAGACCATTCCTGCACCCCTCACCTCTTACAAGGTCAGGACTGACTGGCAAAAACCCCACACGTGGCTGAAGGTTCTGAATAAGGTCAGTACACGAGAAGCGTCAGGCCATTCATCACAAGTTTGCTCGTTTTAACTACTCCAACAGCAGAGGCACCTACCTTGCTTTCTTGATTGCCATAAGCTAAGATCTGAAGGCAGTCTGTTGTGATGGCCAAGAACTTGACATTTGTCTTGTTGAGCAAGGCCACCATTTTCTGCAGCCCACCAGCCAGACGGACAGCCATTTTGGCTCCTTCCTGATGTAACAGGAGATTGTGAAGAGTTGTAATGGCATAGAACAGCACAGAGTCCACTGGGGACCTAAAGAAGGGAAAAAACGCGTGAGCACCTGCTCTTACCAGACCCAACCGAAAAGCACAAGTACTGTCTCAGTAGTCACATACCCAAGCATTTTAACCAAAGCAGGGATGCCTCCTGATTTGAAGATGGCCAGCAAGCCTTCACGGTGATGTGAGAGGTTATGTAGTGTACCTGCAGTACAACGGGCTGTTTCCACATCGTTTGTATTCTGCATGGTACGTACGATGGCAGACACCATTTGAGGGGATCTCATAATAGCATGGCGAGATGCTTCCTTTTTGGATAACTGATGAACCATAACTGCAGCCTTGTTCACCACCACCTAACAGAAATATATGAAGAAAGTTTTTAGCTTTAAGGTCATTGAAGCCACACCACAAGCAAGCTGCACTGAGCCAAAGAAAACGCTTACCTGGTCCTCATCATTCAACAGTTTGGTCAGTTCTGGGATTGCGCGAGTTGCAAGTTCAGCATCATCTTGGTAGTTTATCAAATTAACAACAGCATGTTTTAACATCTGGGATGGCTCAGCCAGGCGTTGCACATTAGTTGGATGAGCAGCATCAAACTGCGTGGATGGGATTTGCATTCCTTCATCCAGTGTTTCGGGGAACATAGCTGCACGCACTCTCTGAGCTCTAGTCATTGCATACTGGCCATCAATATCTGAAAAACAAAGTAAGTCATTACCTCAAACTAGGAATAAAAACCTCATCTTCTAGATTGGTGATAACTGAGTATTTAGGTTTCTGTATCATTGAACTGCATGTCTAAGCAAACCAGTGTAATAGAAAAGGCCTTACCAGCAACTTGCTCCTGGGTAAATGACTGAGAGAATCCCTGTTCCCATTCATACAGCACTTGTGTTGTATCCACATCTTCTTCTTCAGGATTTCCCTTGCCACTCAAGGAGGGAGCAGTTGTTGTGGCACCGGAATGGATACCAGAATCCAGATACGATTGTTGCTGCCAATGACTGACTGCTGCTTTTCTGTCTGGCTCCATTGCCATATCCAGCTCCATCAAGTCAGCTGTAAGAAATCATTGCGGAACAATTAAGTTTAGTTCAATTACTCCAGCATGTACTAATCCTACAAGAGATGACACAGATTTTAAATTAAAATAAGCTGTTATAAACAACTACCGCAACCCAGCACTGCAAGTAAGACGGCAATTTTAAACTGAGGCTTTACTTTGAGCCAATGCAGACACCTAAACCTGACAAACAGGCAGAACAATCACTGGTGGTGTGACTGTCCTGATCTACTGCTTAAAGGTTCCTTTTCCCACATACTATGATTATGTACTCGACTGTACTTAAGAGACCCAAAGTGCTTACAACAACAAACTTGTCTGCAGGTTTGATTTCCAGGGTAAGGTATTCATTACTGTAGTAGAGCAGACATTATTCAATCCAAGTGACTTTGAGAAGTTAAAAGAGAGGAATAAGGAGCCTGCTAGATTCTAGTAACAGAAATTGTAATCCATTATATACCTTGAGTTGCCATTTTCTCTGTTATGCTCCCAGAACTCTTTCCTGCTCCCTTTCAGAGATCCTAAAAAAGAGCAAAGTTAGAACTTATTAAACATTAATCAGAGCTAGTAAGACAGAATTTCACATCAGAACAGTAGAATTGCAAACTACGACTTCCCACATCTTGCCATCTCATTACTACAGTGAGTATACTCAAATGCTAATTAGTAAACCCCCACGGACAGACATGCAAAAGAACATGATGTATCACCCAGACCTTTTTTGTCAGACTATATGTAAGATATATTCTCCTCTTAAGGCTGCAAGAGAAAGAGTTGAAGACTGATCATGATGGAGTGATTTTTTTATTCCTCTGTCATTTCTAAAGATAAGTCCAGACATTAAATTCCTCAGCTTAGACATGCCGCAAAGACAAGAGCTAGATGTCAGACTTGCTCATTTCCCTCAAAGATAAACTACTCTCAAGATACTGGAAAAACTGTTTGATACAGGGCTACAACATAAATTTTCATGGAAAAAGCTGAAATGACCATTTAAAGCATGCTGCTATTATTTCAGTGGCACGAAGACTACCTAAACAGTTAAATTATAACTACTTAGGCACCTCCTCCTTTACCCCTTTCCTGTACCACAAGAAGAAAGGTTTCCTCCTGCACAAAACTCTTCCTTGAAGTTAAAACTGAAAGTTGAACCAGCCTCATTAAAAAAAAAAAAAAAAAGTTGTCCTTTAGTTACACCCATATTGAGTGAAACTCACTTTTATTTTTTGCACAGAAAGCCAAGAAATTGGGAGCAGGAGGTTGAAATATGATCATATGCCCTATCTGAATTTTCAGCATGCACCTCCATTTGATATCACCAAGTAGCACAGAAGTATTTGTACTATAAATCTGTAGCTGTCTCTTCACTAACCTAGAAAGAGAAATACGAGGCTACAGCTCTACAACAGGTCACTTTTATTTCATTTGCTCCCCTTCACTCCCCCCCTAAGTCCAACACTGTTTTCAACACAGACACAGAGCTGGTGACAGCCCAGCAGAAACATCTGTAGTGGTAAGTAGTACAGTGAGCAAAACCATCTCTTGCAGCAATCGGCTTTCAGTGTGCCAGTTAGGTGTTAGAACTGTGCTGATCAAACATTCCTGGACAATGAAGTAAAGGCAGGCCACTAATCTCTTTGAAGGACAGGTCTGCAGTACTGTTTGTCAGGAGAACAAAGTCCATTTGATGCTCTATTTGTGTAAAGGCAGGTTTCCCAGTTAAAGTTTCCTTCAGAAGTACTTTTTAGAAAACCATAATTAAACAAAAGGACAGGCCTACAGTTTTAAAGTCTCACTGAACAGGTGACGCAACTTTGAGGCAAACTTGTATTTTCACTGTCTCTGAGCCAGCTGCAAGATACTCCAGAAGCTCCTGAGCAATCTTATTACTTTGCTGTACAAATGCCAATGCTGTTTGTCCTGACTCTGCATTCCCACAACTTTTGGCAGCAACTCTTCCCTGGCTCTTTTAAAATGGACAGTAGATCTGCATCTGCAGCAGATAAGCAGCATTAAGCAGATATAAGACATAACACAACATACAGTAAGTACTCTGCTAGGCAGTTGGAAATGCTTAGGTCCCTAAACCGGTCCTACTCCACAGCCTGGAAGAGACTAACCAACTCAGAGTTTACTTCTCGCAATCTGCACGGAAGATGTTCTGACAATACAGCCATTTTTTTTCCCAGTCCCTCTAACACACGCTGTTAAAGGTTTGGGTGCAACAGTGGTAAGGGGAAGGAAAGACTTAGTCATGCTGTCAGTTCTATTAATTAAAATATTCTAATGAGTAACTAAGGTGGAGGACATGCCTCTACAAAAGCTTGATAGCTCTCTGCAGATCTTATGCATTACTTGTTCAGCCCCACCAATACCTTCCAAACAGAAAGAAGCAAGATAGCATTAACAGTAAAACTGTATCTGTGTTCCCTGTATTCCTCACAGTCAGATGTGACACTTCCAATAGAAAACTGGGCAAGATCTAGCTGCTATATAGGATTCACAATATGCTTAGCACAAAAAAGATCTATTGTTATTGTAACATTTCCAGTCTCCTCCCATCAGGACTATGCCAAAAAAATGACTAAAGTAGTTTTGAAGTTGACTGGTTCATCTACCAATATGTTAAGAGTGGTGACTACGCTTAGAGATATTTAGTACCACCTGGGATTCAAATATGGAAAATGGGGCTTGGGAACGACATTTATCATTTCCTTCCGCTGTTGAATTCTGCACAAATGAAGGCAAGTGGCTTACAGCAACTGCACTCTGAAATGGCTGTTTCAATTTCAGCAGCCTGAAGAGATCAGAAGAACAGCAGTACCATTAGGTAAAATCCAACAGGCCATACTAGCCACTGAACTGCAGCACTACTCCAAAATAAAGCTGAAGAACATCTACAAAATAGCAAAGAAGAACACTGATTAAGTGTTCAGAACAGCATTACCAGTCAGACATTCAGTCTTTGGAATGCCGACCCTAGATCAGTGTGCTAGCTGCACCATGAAGTTCTAACATCCTAGTCTGCGTTACAAACACCTGTAACCCCTCAGCAATTCCCAGTAGCTTTTTTTTAATTATTTAGACAGGAAATTGGGTTCAGCCCTAGGAGTTCAAAATAATTGCCCACCCAAAGTAGCCAGAGTAAATTTTCTGTAACTGAACATTCTCCCATCTTTCCCTTCACATTCTCTTCTAATTTCACAAGTGGATAAACTGAGTCCAGGCAAGCTGCTGACTTTGTCTTCCTGTTTGTCACTGCCAAGGTTAACAACTACACTTACGAAAGGAGCAGTGACACCAGGCTGGGTACAAACATCTGTGCTGTTCATTTTCCTGACAACCTGGATCAGTACATGTGAGTGAGGTAGTGGAAGCAAAAAGAAAAAGAAGAAAAAAAACACCTCCAGTGATAATTAAGCTTTTATTCTTCAACCATGAAAAATCTATCAGGTCCTTTACCCCTATTCAAATTAATTGGAGGACACAGAGCTAGTGACACTAGTGTCAAGGTCAGCCATACAGATGCCAACCACCAGGAAGAGACAGAAGGCCTCAGTATAAACAAACTTCATAAACTTTATAAACAAACTTCAGCATAACAGCCAGTTACTATAAGCCTCAATGTTTTTGAAGACTACCTGGTACTCAAAGCTCCTCCTCCCCCATGACAGTATCCACTTGCTCAGCAAGCATCATCAGCTTTGGGGTAAATGGAGATTGGGGTTTTTTTAAAGCTACGTATTAATCTACTCCTACAAAGAACAGTGCAGGATATTGCACTATGCTGTACTGTCTGTCCCAGTCTAGCAAACTGAGAAAAATGGTTCTGCAAGCTTAGAAGGCTTATGAGCTGGTAACTTCCAAGTTACTACAGAAGACAATTCAAATTTCTCAGTTTTCAAAAGGAACGGAAGAAGTATTAGATTTTATTTCTGATTAGGTATTGATTTCTGATTTTGGAGAATAGTTAGTGCACACACCAAGGAAATCAACGAGCCTACAGCAGTACTCAAATCTGAAGAATTCTTTTCATTAGGATTGATTTAAATTACACCTGACTGATCTGATAAGCACTTCCCCCCACACAGACCCTGCTGCTATAAAGCAAGTCAGTCTGCAAGTCTTCCATAAATCTTTTGCTTAGAGCAGCATGTTATTATACCTTGTGTGAGAAATACAGACTCATACAACCAGTCACCATGATGTACTGAAAGGGAACACACCTGCTGACCATGTTTTTATACATCTCATCTAGGACAGGTAAAGCAACTGTACCTTTAAATAATCACCAGTTCTGAACGACACATTTCTTACGAAGGACACGCAGTTCCTAATCATCTTCTGCGTGAAGTTCACATATTGGACAATAGTTTTTCTTCCAAGTGCTCTGAAGTTATTGCAACCATTCCCAAGGTGTTACTGGAAGTATTCTCTGGGTCTAATTTTATAACTGTTTTTCATTTCAGGCAGCTGCGTGACAGCGATGCTACCTGTGTATCTTCTTTGTAAAAGTCTGTAGCCAAAATATGCAGGCAACACCAGTTCACAACTAATAACACCATAGAAATGAGTGCTGTAGTTATCTGAGCAGAATATCCAAGCCCTTATATTTTGCTCTTAATGCAGCAGAAGCTTCCTATTAACCTTAGTTTTCAAGTGGAACATTTGGGAAATAGATCCAATTAAGGATTTTTTTAAGTCTTTTTAATTTTAGCCTGGAAGTGGTTATCCTGTTTTAGAAAAGAGGGGGATAGAGAATCATTCAAGTAAGAAGATATGACAGTGAAAACATCAACTTTCATGGTATAGAAGCACTTTTAGGCATGAGTGGTGGACCTGTCTCCCTAGTAATTTTTGGTCTAACCCATCCCACAGTACAAACATCTTGCAACAAATAAACCTACTTCTACCCCTTGTAGGTCTTATGAAGACGTGATCTAATCTGTTGTAAACTTCTTATTCCTTATCCAAATGGGGATAAAGTCCTCCAAGATGCTCAAAAGAAAACTTCAAGGGTTTGTATCTGGTTTCTATTGAACCCTGGGTGAGAGGGCTCAGTAGAAGGAGGGCTCAATTGGAGGCCCTTCATGTATCAGATGCTTCTCTAAGACTGGTAGTCCTGGAAGTACAGTTTTGGTGTGGTGTGTTTTAAGGAATTTTAGAAGCTTGCTGTAGGAATGACACGTCTGTTTACATTTATTTTTCTACACAGATGAACAGAAGATACTTTATTTGAAAATAGAAACAGATAACATGTTTGAGTTTCACTCTGAACACTTGCATTTAAAAAAAATAAAAATTTCTTGGACAAAGGTACCACACAGGATTGAATACAAGTTTTCCTTAATTAAATTTCCATATCAAGAAAAAACAATACTTAAGAGCACTTATATTCTGTCTCAAGTATCAGCATTTGCAGTCCTCAGCCACCTCATCCACTCTCAAATGAAGAGCTATATGCAATGTGTGCAGATTATTTTGCAATAAGCCATATGCAATTGATGGCTAATGGATTATTGTGAAATTAGTTCCCCAGAAGTAGTAGCTTCTGCACACCAGTGCTTTAAGGACCTGGATGGACGAAAGCTATTATGAAACTCATTGAAAACTGGCTCTCAAATGATGTTTTAGGGCTGGAAATTATTGTATTAAACAAAGCCATGCACTACTTGGATATTTCTAGAGATTGTAAAGTCAGGATTTACCCTACTATCTATATCAGGTATCAGAATATAAAACTTCATGTATTTCATAGTAACGTCAGATTTCCTTCTGCTTTCAGCAGGCTGATATTTAATACTGGGTAGAAAATATATTCAGACATTCAGATATTTTAAGTAAATGGAAATAACTTACACAGTACATAACACCAAAAGGAAACAAGTCACATCATGCAGCCTTTTTTCCTCTGAAAACAAAAACCCATCATGGGTCCTCAGAGCTTAAAAACTTTTCTGCCCTCTTCTGGTTTACATGGTAGAAACACTGGTCTGTAGCCTTCACTTCCACCTCAAAAGAAATGCCATGGCAAGAGATAAAGCAGTATTACTATATTCACGTGTTGTGCCAAGAGGTAGCAACTTCAACTATTTCAGTAGTTACACTGAAAACTAAGAGCTACCAATAATCTTGACCTGAATGCCACAGCACACGCCTGCACTGAAATCAATCTTACTGATCCTGGACTGCAACAGAACAAACTCATTTATAAATTTAAAACTCAGGACAGAATTGTCCGGTCATTTCCTCAAGCAACATTTGCTTAGTTAGCATCATTCCCTCCAACCACTGAGCTACTCTTAGTGTTCTTCACTCCAGTGATAAACTCAGTATTCTGTGTAATCCACCCAGCTCAAATTTATCCAAGTTAGAATATTTCAGACAATGCATTCTACTGATGCCTGCAGAAAGTTAAAGATGCCTTGCAAACAGCAATACGTTCTGTTTTAGATTTAGCTAATCAGATCGCAGTAAGTTTGGCTCTGAACCCAGAATATACAACAGCGTAGAGCTGGCCTTTAAATTCTCTTAATTAGTAAGGCTTGATAGTCTGAGATCTGTTTCTCCTATCAAGCATCATGTAATTAAGAAATCTGAATGGAATATGCTTAACCGACCCTAAAGGTTAAAAGGTTCCAACTCCCAAGCTTTAAATTTCCTTAATATATGCACAAAGAGGCAACAAACTAGCCCAGATAATCCACAGATTTAAAGTGGAAGAGGGTTTATTTGACAGCATACACACAGATCTGCCAACACTCACTGCAAGTTACCTCTGTTTCAGCCACTGTTCTTCGCTGCTTCATTTCCACTTCATAATTTCTTTTTTCTTTCAGGCATCCCAGTTTGCTATTACATCAATTGTTCTGGCTTCTCAGTCTTTGTCTTCTGCCTTAGAAAGTATCTAAAAATTTCTTCCCGGAACAAAGGCAAAATAATATCCTACACTAGAGCCTTTTTTTAAGAGTTCATTTGATGCTACAGCACAAAATAAAGTGTTCCGACTGTCTATTTTCAGTCATCTCAGCAATCTAAGACCAATTAAAGGCACAGAGTAGAGTTTCTATTCACATGCTCATTAGCTAAAGCAAACAGCATGTAAATATTTCAGTTCTTGCTAGACTTCTCCAAGTTGATTACAACTGCTTGATGGAACTGAAATGCAGGCATCTGGAAGTCTTGACTAGACTTGAAACACTGAGTTAGCAGTATTGTAAAAAGAACTCGTTCCTCAAAAAATGGCCAGCGAAGGAAAGACTCAGGTTACAAGTTCCAAAAACTCCAGTTTGTTTTTGAATCCATCCAGTCTTCAGCACATGTGACAGAGGGA
>JAYRBT010000082.1:44826100-44902967 GCA_036023395.1 Myiotriccus ornatus
AAGACTCAGGTTACAAGTTCCAAAAACTCCAGTTTGTTTTTGAATCCATCCAGTCTTCAGCACATGTGACAGAGGGAAAGGGGCCACAAGAACTTTACAGCAAACCTGTAAGGTTCCATCACACTTCACCTTCGCTAGAACTGGGGCACTACAGAGTATTCTGATAGGACAGGACACTCCTCTGTTTTGCCTTCCCCTTCCTCCTAAAAGAGAAAGCAGCTAGCAAAGAATCACACTTCCTAGCCAGCTTGCCAAATGTTCAACTGTGACAACTCTTAAGCTTCAAATGCAGTTGAGAACATAAGTGTCACAACAGCCACATTTTCTTTCCTTCACCCAGAGGACAGAAAGCCACCCAGAACATAGGTAGTTTTAATCAATCACTGAAGAGCAACTTTCCAGACAGTTCAGGTAACAAAAGGTCAGAGATTTCCCTGCCAGATGGGTATCTTTCAGGTGCAGCATTGCCTGTCCCTGAAACAGCACTCTGAGCAACTAACACAGCATCAGGCACTAACAGCTTGAGCAATTCATCAGGGTCTTCACAGCTACTAAGGATTTTTTTAAAGTACCCTTTAAAAACAGCCTATTAGAAGTTTCAATGAAGCAACAGCTAACATTGGTCTGAGAGCCACTGCCAGCCGACAGCTGAGTGAAATAAGTAATGCAAAAAATGATGAGAACCTGAAAAAGAATTCAGAACAAGCACATCAGGGAAGTTACTGAAATAGAAATACAGTACATCCAGGCACCGTTCTGCACAGCCATTCTAAGAGATGAACTTTCAAACTGCAGAACCTGCGAGGAAGCCTCCCCAGAAATGAAGCTGGCAATATCAAAGGTTCTCTGATACCTTTGATACACAGTACTTCACACTCCTTAGCACAGATGTTAGAGCAACTTTGGTACAAGTTACAGACCGACAGGACAGGTAGATATGTCAAAAGGGACTTGGTAGCAGCCACCTACCACCATAATTTCTTACAACTATCAGTGATGACCTACAGAATTTTGTTTGATGCTGCCAGAGGCACATGGCTGGGCATCCTATGCAATGTAGAGACCGCACCTTTTCACATAATCCTGTATCCTTGCTCAAAAGCATACTTACACTGCAGTACCTGAAATATCACAGAACTGGAGCTTGCCACTTCAGAAATCAAAGTCTTTGGATCCACAGCACAATTATTTTGCCCTTTACCTGGAGAACATTCGGGAGTTGCAAGAGGTCTATCAACATAATCCTTTATATTCAGAATCATGGGCAACTATACCAGCAGTTTCTAACAAGATCTGCAAACAAAACACTTTCTGCACTGGGTATTTATTTGTCCTCTATAGAAATTACTGTTGTTTCTATGTGCTCAAGTTGGCAAATTATCAGGTCATGTTAGAAAGCAATGATTTAAGAGAGCTTTTCGTTGGCAAGTGTACCTCAACACTAGCAAAAAATTTCACTTTATTAGTGGGCAAAATTGACTCCAAGTACCTAAGTATCCTTCTGACTGTCCAAGACAGGAGCTGATAATAATCTGAAGTGTTATGATGTGAGAACTGCTTCAACTACAAATCAGGCATTATACATCCACCTTAAGAACAAAAGTAATGAACTTGTCCACGTAATGTACATATAATCTTTTGACAGCAGTTGATACGACAGTTTCAAGTTTATGAACTTGCATTAAGTTCAGAACAAGATTATCAACCCAATTAGTCCCATGTCTTAATTGTTTTGACCAACTACGCACCACACACACAAGCAAAGTAACCTCAAAACAGTTACTAAGCCACTTCCATTCAGCAATGGATTTGAGATTTTTGGTTGCTGGCACACATTTTCAGTTAGCGTTTCACGCAGCATTCACTTTCATGGCTGCACAAAACAGTTTCATTATCACAGCTTAGACAGCTCACACCTTTCATCTGCAGGGCACAGTTAGGTATCTACACTGTGTACTTCTGTCTGTCTTGGTTAGGGGCGAGTCAGTGTTTCTAAAGTTTAGTTTGTCAGAAGGGCTCACTTAATACATTTGCACTGATTTACAGCTTTCGGTCCATGCGCCCATATTTATCACTGAGTAAGATGTCTGTAGTAGAGGTAGCAGTAACCAGGATCCATATTCATTCTTTAGTCTTACCTAGCCACATACAAAAATAAAAAACATGACCATTTAGAGGCAACCAATGATAATTTGGACAAATATTATGCCATATTTCATTTAACACTAACCAAGTTCAGCAACAAACCACTGTGAGCCCTTATGTTGTTTCTGCAGTGATTTACCGTGACCGTGCACATCACTAACAAGGTTGTTAGTTGCTTGACAGCCGCGGTGTTACCGAAGTGTTTTTCCCTCCCGTTTGAGTAGAACTTAAAACATCCACGTCCACTCTAACACAGTAAAAATTTAGCAAACAATCTCCCTCCCAAACCAGGAAGTATCTGCCCATAATCTAGTTTCTTCTTAGGCTCCAACCACGTAGCCAGCCCTGAACATGGATGTTAAACATTAATCTCCACGGTTTAAGAAACCAGAGTGATTAGTCATAATTGCACTGACAGTAATGAAATACTTATGAATCTGATAGTGGCTGTCTTTGCTTGTCTGACAGAATAACTATGTATTTACAATAAGGCATACCAACACTCCAGAAAGTACTGTTTGAACAACAAACATGCTAATGAAGTCTGACACAAAAAGATGTTTCTTCAACTCACTTTAATTAAGGCAAACTGACAAGGCAGCTGCATTTATCAGCACCTTCAGGATGTTAAGATTTCTGACCACTGGAGGGCACCTGAATTGTTGCCAGGACAATACAGAACTGCTTGCTACAGTTGCTGCAGAGTTGGCAAACTTCTCCAATTTATACAAGTCTATTTAGCGCAGTAAGTCAGCCTAGAAATGCTGGTTCCAGCAAATACACTTACAGTGCACACTGTGTGTTTGCCAACTCCAGCAAAATCCAGCTAGCTCATACTATTTTTTAAAAGCAGAATATTTTTTAAGAGCAGAACGTAGAATACTGGATTAACTCTTTCAACCTTTAAGTGAAAAAAGTCACTCCGCAAACAAGGCTCCAGAGTTGACTGAGTATTAAGCAACAGAGCAGGCACTTCACTTCTGCAATACTAATCCAGCCAGTGTACATTGTTTCTTAAAGCAGCTTGGAACATGAACAAAAAGTTCTTCTGTAAAGCAACACTTGCACCCCTACTTCCCAAGGCAAGAGAAGTACAGGACGCATTTGCTTTCACATCAAACCAGAGTTAACAGATTCAGGAGGGCAGGTAGAGCTACAGGTATGTTTCACCTGTTCACCTCATCAATTTGGTGCTCCACACAGACAGAAGTGCCAGAAAAAGATTTCCATTAGTGCCCTCCCCTGCGCTTGAAGTTATCTGTCAGTGCCAGAAAAAAAAAACCAAACAAACAACCACAACAAAAACAGAACTCAACTTTTCTGGCACCTTTCTTCTTATGAGAGGCAACACAGGCTACAAAATACCAGCATATTTTAAAGACATTAACCTCTTCAGGTACAGCCTGTTTTACCCCAGAATCAAGTGCCAGAAACGGATATTAAAAGTTAACCACTGCCAGGCTGCCTTACGTTAGCAAGTCTAACCAATTCAGTTGGTGCATAAAAATCAAAGCACCCCAAAACAAGATTCCAGTGCTTAACTGGAAAAATCAGCAATACTGCCCTGCCCATGTGACCATGATAATAATTTTATCTGAAGAGACAAGAAGAGTCTCACACAATATTTACTGCCAAGGAGTTTGGCATTTCTAGGCTCCCACTCAGTCATCCAGCAAGGCACCGTGCTTGGAGCTCGCAAGCACATGTTGTGAGGACCCAAGAGCAAGCCACAACTGCCTGCACCGTTTCTCACAAGGTTTTATCAGGCTTCATCAAGTATGATGCACAAGATAAGTAAGGTCAGTCCTGATTTTCCTGCCAAGGTATGCAGGCTACCAGAGTCACAGAACAAGTTTTGCTGCAGGCAACTGCATGATCACCATAATCCCTGCATTACCAGCTTTAACTATGAATTAACATAAGTGATTTTGATTACTGCTGTATTTGCACACTAGTCTGCCTACTAGACAATATTTTGCAGAAACATCCTTATCCAGGAGTTTCAAACCACAGTTTCTGAGACAGAAGCTTACAAAAGCCATGTTCCCTGTCCCATTCTTACCACTTCTCTTTCTGTCCCTCAAGATACTGCAAAAATTAGTTTAGAAGGCCACTAGTACTGACTGGTTGTCTTACCATCCCCAAAAACTCAAGTTTAACTCTTCAGGACACAGTATATTTCAGAATGTTGATTCAGGTGTAAAGTCATGAAAGACAGACATCTGTTTCACAAAGAAATCGTACATCCGACAGGGAACCGGGTTTCACGGCCAAGGTTTGATAAGCCAGTTGGTGACACCACGTAGTCACAGCAAAACGCTGGTGTCCGTAGTAGACTATATACCATGCAGAGAGCCCAGCCTGTTTATAACTTCGGCAAGGGACAGGAAGGTTGGGTTAATAAGGTTGTAACACAGCATTTGAAGAACTGACTTTTCTGCACTTTACTTTGTGTTAAAATCCTCGTTTTAAGAAGTTTGACGTTATCCTTTCCAACATGCTTTTACTTATTTCTCTCCTAGACCCTTTGAAATGATCAGCCATACAAACATGAATATTCACACCCATATTAGTTTATACGTAAACAGAAAATATCTGTACTAACAGACAAGCAAGTATGTTATTTCTCTAGAAAAAGACACACAATATGATTTTGTATTGAATGGCTGAATTTAGACAGCCTTTAACTCTTGCCTGAATACCTAAGTAGCCTCATTTGCAACCATACCAGCCATTAGACAATCCACACAGTAGCCACGTACCTGCAGCTGTCAGCACCTTCTTATTAAAAGTGCAAGATGAACATCAGGTTCCTGGACTGTTAGTTACTGAAATTCACAAAATAAGTTTGCTCAATACACACCAGTAAGTTCTGTCCCTTGTGCTTTTCTTAGAGCCTTGCAGTAGTACCTTTTTGTCATTCAGAAGCAAAATCCTAACTGGAAAGTTGCTCTCTGGTGTGTCTGAACTTAGTATCAAGAAAGCACCGATACTCTTTCAGGTAGTTCTCTCGTCTTTGCCTTTACTACAGTCTCAGCACATAAAGATCCTGTTTTACTAAAACCCCTCCTTGATTTCCGTCCGTCGACCTCAGCATACCAGCCCAGCCTCTTTCCATTCACCACTCGCATACTTTGGGGGATGGGAGGACCACAGATGTCTGGAATATACAGTGTCAGAACAATGGCTGCACCATGAGAAAGAGATCAAGAAGTAGGTGATTACAAAGATCAACACTGTTATTCCTAAAGTCAAAAGTTGCCCGTGGTACCTTCGCAGACTGTCCTTTCCTCCCAGAAGGGATAATCTCCAGAGGAGGGTTGGGTTTGTTTGGTTTTTTTTTGAAGAGAATCGAGAAGCAGCAGCCCAAAGTCCTACGTCAAGTTTTAGCTAGGGAAGAATTCCAGGTTTTACTAAATTTAAGACAACTCGCTGTTCCAGTAGCTTCTAATCATGAACAAGAGAGACTAACTAAGCTTTTTTTGCTGGGTTTTTTTTTGGGGGGGGGAGGGGGGAACAAAACAAACCCAACAAACACATCGGGAGCCCACGACTCCTCGAGAACGCAAAAATAAGTGCCCTAGATAGCACTAGGAGCAACGGCAAGTTGATCCAAGCACTTCAGGAGCGGGTTAATTCGGGAGGCTGGAGCCGCCACGGTCCCCCCAGCTGCGCACGGGAAGCAGCAGGCGCTTCCCCTCGCAGCGTGCGAGCCCCCACGCCGCCCGGATCCCAGGATCCCAGGTCGCCCGCTACGAGACTCCGGCAACGTGGGTGTTAAAAAACTTAATTTGATTGCTCCCAGCTCCGGGGAAGCTTCATTTCAGTGACACCCAGAAGCAGCAGCATAACCTCTCCAGCAAATATGCAGTGCCACTAAGAGCGAAACCCCACAAGGCAGCAGATTAGTTATCTCCCGCTGACTGCAGTGACCGTGATTAATTATATTCGGTACAAATAAACCCGTGCCCTGCTCTCTTCCCCCTCCTATCGCCAAAGGGAATCTGCAGCCCACCGGAGAGTTTGTACTCCCCTAAAAAAAAAAAGAAAAAATAACAAGGGGGGCACCTTTAAAATAATAATAATAATTGAAAAAAAAAACAAAAAAGAGAGGTCATTAAAGTACTCCGGGCTCTACTGCAAAGGCAGGCGATAGCAGAGACCCGGGAGCGGCGACTCGCCTTCTCCCGCAGTCCCGAGCAGCCACCCCCTCGCCCCAGGACGAGCTTCCCAAGAGACACCTCGGGAGCTGCAGCTGCCGCTCCTGCAACCACGCAGCTGTCCGGACCTCCCGAAACCAAGAGCCCTTCCTGCCCCCCACCTCCCTTCTCCCACCCCCGCTCCCTCCCCCCTCCCACTCAGCCCCGTCCTTCCCGCAGGGCACACCCTGGCCCCCCGCCCACGGCCGCGGGACCGAGGGTGGCGGCCCGGCCCGGGCTCGCCCCAAGTTCCCGCCGGAGAAAGCGGCACTACCGTTGGAGGAAGGGAGAGCGCAGGGTCCCCCTGGGCTCCGGCGGCGGCTGCTGCTGCTGCCCGGGCGATCCCGGTCCGGTCCGTCTTTCCTTCCTTGTCCCCCCCCCCGCCGCCGCTGCCTTCTCTTTCTCCTCCCCCTCGCTCGGTCCCTCGGTCCCGGCGGTGCCCCCGCCGCTGCCTCCCGGGTGGCGGCCGTGCGGGGCGGCGGTGTTTGTGTCTCCCCGAGCGCCGCCGCCGCTGCTCCCAGCGCCGAACCGAGCGAGAGGCTTAAAATGGCGTCGCTCACAAGGAGGCTCTTATAGCGAGCGGCGGGCCCGGCTGTGTATCCTGCCGCCGCGGCCGGGCCCCGCGCGCGGCATTCCACAGGCGCCCGGCGCTCAGGGCGGGCAGAGGGAGGAGGAGAAATAGTGCCCGGCTCCCAGGGCGGAGGGAGACGTGGAGCGGGAAAGCGGCCCTAGCGGGGGGAAGGCCGGGATGGGCTGGGCTGGACTAGGCTGGGCTGGGCTGGGCTGGCCGGGGCGGGGGGAGCGCGGCGCCGACACCTTATTCCGGAGGTGGGGAAGAGAGACGCGAGTTCCCGTCTCGGGAGCGAAGTTGCTGCCCCGAGGGGGGGTACAGGCGGCGAGGGAGGAGAAGGGATGCAGCTGAGGAGATCATCCCGGGATCCCCCTTTGGGAAGGGAAGGGGGAGGGTGCGAAAGGCTACCGTGACTCTCTTCCCCCCCCCACATCCCCCATTCCCCCACGTTTAGTTTGGCTTTTCGTTGCCTGTGAGTTTTGATTTTTTTTATTTTTTTTTTTTTTTATTTCCCTACTCAAACGCACAGCACCGAGTGTAGCGAATCTCCGTCCTCCCAAGCGCCCCGTCGCCAAGTCCGGGAGACTCTCGGGCAGTTGCGGAAAGTCGTCCCTGGCGCTGGGACGGGGCAGCCGCCGAGCCCGGCCCGCGGCTCATCCCGGAGCCCCGGGGAGCCCGGGAAGGTGGCGGCGGGCCCTGCTCACGTCGGCGGAAACGCGCTCCCGCTCTGCCCCTGTAAATATTTGTCAGGAAGCAGTTGCCAAAGAAAGTGTCTCGTTATGCAATTTTTTTCTCTTTTTTTTTTCTTTTTTATGTGAGAAGCGGGCTTTCCTTCCCTCCCCACCTCCCCCCCCCAACACCTCCTCCTCCTCCCCGCCCGCCTCTCGCCTCTTTGGCGAGTCGTAAAAAACAGGAAAGTACGAATTGCACAAGGCTTTTTTTCCGCGGCGTGAGGAGCCTGTGAAGGCACGTCTGTGGCGGCCTCTGCTCGGCGTGCAGGGGCTTGCACAGCGAAATGTTTTACAGACTTCTTGCGTGTGCCGTCTTGCACTGGCAAAGTCTGTGTTTAACATACCGGCGGGGGGGAAATTCACACCTCCCTCCACATGAAACAAGGACCGTATATACTAACGTGGCTATGGAAAACATCCGTTGCTACTAAAAGATGGATATTATTCTCTTCCCCCCCTCCCCAGTATAAATTTGCTTTGGCAGGAGCTGATGCTGCGGGTTGAATCCTTGGTTTGCTTCGTGCAGCCTCTCGCCCCCATCAGACTCCAGTTCCTGCGGCTCTGGCAGCGGGGAGATGTGCAGTTCGCAGAGGGGCTACCTTTATACCAGTTTTTTTCCACTGATAATCCTGTTTTAAACAGGCTCCGAGTTTCTACTTAGGAAGTTGCGCTTAAAGGTTTGTTTTTTCCCCGTTGATTTATTCAATCACTTGTAGTGTTAGACTAAAGGAACCTCTTTCACAGGGATACTTGATTTTCACATAAACTGCTTTCTCTTGAGTTTGGAGCTTTTTAAACCAGGGCGTTTCTCCTGGGCTGGAGGTTTTGTGGGGGAGTAATGTAAGACTTGCTACACACGAAAGACACCCCAACCCTCACAAGTGGAACTGGCACGGGTAGCAGGGGGCCACAATCCAGTGGGGCAAGTGCAGGGGAGGGGTCCCAAGACTGTGGGTTAGCTGTCACTACTAATATGGCACTGGGAAGGCAACAGTGATTAAAAAAATCCTGTTTTCCTCCCCACTCCCCCTGCTGCTGTGTGGCACGTAGTAATCAGCCAGCCTCCCTCTGCAGTGCGTAACCTCTGGTCCCCACCAGTAAAAAATGAAACACCACCTCGTCAACCCTGAAGTCAAAAGATCCAGAAATGCAGCTTTCCTTGTTGTGCTGTTTTCTCTTAGGACAGTTGCCCATTTTGACAGTGCTGGCCAAAACAAGGGCAAGAATCAGGGCAACTGTCGGCAAGAGTTGGCAAAGAAAATCCTGCCAGATCAGGGCCAGTGGCCTGTGAATGCTCATCACCTTCCCGGGGAGTTACTTGGTGCAGCTATGAGCTGAAGGACCTTGCCGTTTGATTCCAATTTCAGATAAGAGCCAGAGAAAGTCTTCCTGGTGATTGTTTTGAGCAATAAAAAAAAAGAGTGTAGGGGGAAGACTTAATTTCTTTGTCCACCTTCCTTTCTCGGCTGCCTTCCTCTACAACCTCGGGAAAATCTGCTCTGCCTTGGTTTTACCCTCTGTAAAATGGGAATAGTAATACTGACAGACCCCTCCTTTTAGATCCCTGGATCAAAGGTACTATATAAGTTCAAAGTGCTGTTTCTATAGGGCATTATTGCCAAATTCACTATAAGCAATTCCATTGGGTACTTGATAACAACAGTAGAATCAGTCAAACGCCCTTGATGCATTGCATGGTCCCAGATACCTTTCAGAGCCTCTTTGTGTACCATCCCACCCCCTGAGGTCTGCAGGGATGGGGCTTTTGGAGCCTGGATTTTGCAGGAGCAGGAGGGGTACAGTCCGTGTCTTTGCTTCTGGCCCCTGAACTGTGGACCGCTTTTCTTTTTGACCTGACGAGGACAACTGGAACTAGCCCTTTTAAAAACAGGTTTAAAACATACAACTTGTATATATCTATATAAGTTTATTAAGGCCTTTAGTACCTAATGCTAAGCTCTTGTTGATTTTTGGCTGCTTTACTTCTGCATGGATTGTTGTAATTTTAATCTGTATTTGTTTCACTGCAAAGTGGATAGGATACCTTTGGATCTAGACACATTGCTAATAGAAATTTGGCTCATATTAGCTTTGCAATTTTTTAACTAATAGGTAGCTAAACATTTTCTAAAATTGCACCTAAAAAAACTCCCCAAAACTCTATTCCAGAAAAACAAGTATCTTAATAGCCGAAGCGTTGCAATTACGATTAACTATAACTTGTCACAGTGTTCTTTCAATTATAAAAATGTTTCTAAAATACATTTTATGTTTCTAATCTTTCTAAAATATGGTGTGTCAAGTTCCAATATCTAAACAAGAATAGTAAATGTTATATTGGATATTACAGTGTGGGGCTTCATGAGTAAATTCAGAAATAGTCTGATTATTCTTGCCTTTCTACTTTATTTTCCTTCTTCTTCAAGGAGCACTGAGTGCGTATATGCAGCATCAGAAGTTTTCTCCGAGCTTTTTTATACTTTAATAGGTTTGTTTTGGTGGCAGTTTGCTAGAAGAATATGCAGACATATTTTTTTTTCAAAAGGTCAAACAGTCTCCTAACATGTCCATTGTGTATCATTGCAGTAAGAAATCCTCAGTGCAGAGGAGAGTTTCATGGTTAAATTTTAAAAAATAATGATTTAAATCTTTTTGTTAGCCTTTTTGGGTTTTTTACATCCTTAGCACTGCTTTTGGAGTGCCAACTTTTAGCACAGTACAAAGCAGGAAGCTCATTAATTAAAAATAGCAAACAACTAAAGGTAAACTCAGTTGGTCACCTTTCCTTCTGAAATCCTGGCATTTAACTGTGTTTGTAAGAAACATACTAACAAATGAGTAGCCATGGCACTAATATGAGGACAAAGCAAAATTACCAATTACAGAAATATCTAGGGCTCTGGGCCTGAATCTTTGATTTCCCATATGGATCTTAAAAATGTATGCATAATTGGCTTCTAACCGTGCATGCTCTAGGAACATACTCAAGAATCAACTACAGATATTTTTTTCAGACACTGACTAAATATATATTCACTTGTCAGCAAAAAAATACATCATTCTGATCCTCTTAAACAGAAAGAAAAAAAAAGAAATCTTCCAGGGAAGTGAAGTTGTAGTGTATTAAAAAAGTCACATATTTTCACTTTCATACAGGAGCGAAGGGGGAAAGAAAGGAGATGGTTGCAATATTTAAGCACTCTTTGAGATGTGGGACTAATCCATGTAACTTCTGCCTCATACTTGAGACCTACATTTTATTAATACACATGAAAATCTTTGCTGTGTTAAAGCAAATAGCTGTGTCATTCAGGCTCCCTTTCAGTGAAAAAAAAAATTGTTCTTTATGGACAAAGAAAAATAGAGTTAGTCAAAATCAAAATAATGGTGAGCTTTCACTTTTCTCCAAAATTATGCAAAAAAATGATATGAGTGTGTATCTGGGTCATTTTGAAGGAAAGAAAGAGCCTGCAAATTAGTGATAAATTCGTACAGAAGATACTGATAAAAAAATCATGTTAGCTGGTTCAAATGACATAAATTGGAGTAGTCTTAAAAATGTTGCTGCAAGCATCGGAAATAGATTTGTCATTGGCCACCAATTGAATTTAAAAAAAAAAGTTATTCTTTCCCTCCGTGTTCCTGTTTTGGATTAATGCAATATGCCTTAACATCTCCCTCTTTAATAAATTTAGTACACATGAATTCCTATGAATTCCTACAACAGTTTAACTTTATTTATTAGGTATGTTTCAGAAACTAAAAAAAAAAAGGCTCCAGCTGATTTGGCAGCTGAGGCATTACTCATCAAGATATCTGATTACTGGCATATTAAGCAATGGAACAGACTAAACATGAAGCATTGCATCTCCCAGTACATATAGTTTAATTACTACTAGCCAAACAAACACCGAGATGGCTTTATATTCAAAGTTTAATGCGTGACCATGTAAGCAAAGATCCGCAATATTGATGAAAATGTTGTCGTTATCGCATCTATGACAGCACTTAAGTTTTCCTTTAAAATTTCTCTGTGCCTGTCTCTTAATGGTTATGGGTCTCACACTCCTCATTTAAAACAATTGCAGTGGCTGTGTTCAGGTACCCTGGCAGAAAATCCAGCCAGAAACACAGGGAAAAACAATAACAGTCGCAGAGGTGTGACACCTACCTCCTTCTTCCCTAATCAAACTATGTCCACATGAAACCCCTGATTTCCCAGAGTTGTAACCCTTTAATTGTCAATACTCTAAATATATAGCTGTACTCATATAGAAAGCTGTCTTTAAAAAGGTAGTTTATATATAATTTTCCCTTTTTCTTTCAATAGCTTTAGGCCAAATTTCCTTATTCTGAGTAATTGATTCTAACATATAATCCTAAAACAGAAGATAGTAAATTATTAAGACCTGATTTTTATGTTCAGACCACTCTTTCTTAATTACCGTGCAGTCTGAAAATAAGAGGGTGTCAGAGTGGGAGTTTTATTTGAACAAACATCCGAGCAGGCTGTGCATGGACTAGGGCTTCAGAATTCCTCTGTGCCACAGAAATATTCTCTCTTCCCTTTCTAGCCGAATACCCCGAGCAGCTGTAAACACCTCATGCTATCTAGAGGCTTGGCTCCCCTAACGCAGCCTGGTCATCTTAAGAATCCACTGAATTCAAATGAATTTCAATGACCGGTAATCAAAATTGTCCTTAAAGCTCGCAGCATGGAGGTCGTTGTAGTTGGAGCACTTCTGCAGTTATGGCAAGGAAAAACTGTATTTCCTAACGTCTTGGTTCTCGATATCTCACCCGCGTGAGATATGGGTAACACCATACTCCAGGCATATTTACGGACACCACTGAAGAAAGGGTAGGAGCGATGGAGACAACAGCTAGAAACTCCAACGCCACAACGCGATTACAGTATGTTTTCCTTTCCTTGTTCTTTCAATTCACAGTAAATTTCATTCCAGCTCTTAGAAATCATCATTCTTTCTCCCTTTTTATTTCAAAATGGTTGCATATTTTTCATTCACGAAAAGGTTAAAGGCGTTTCCCCATCGCAGGAGGGATTATCTTACCAGAGGATTCTGGGACTGCAGATGTATACTGCGGCAAAATCCTAAATTCATCGGCAAAAAAAAAATCATTTCCAGAACCCAGCTGCTAAAAATAATAGAATTATAGTAAATCATTGATAAGATTAAAACATAAAGCCATTTTTATGTTCCAAAGTGCTCTAAAACATGAGTCTTTTCTCTTAATTCATTTCTTAAATAATGCAAATTTTAAAGTAGCTTTTCTATCCCAAGCACGCAGCGCCATGAAATCGATAATTTTTGATCTTTTGGTTAGTAGGCAACATGGTGAGCTATTGCAGTGACTGCAGGCAGCAGACATGTTCTTGTCAGCTAAAAATTTTCATATTGTTTTTGAGTCCATGGAGATTTGCGGATGGGATACAGCCAGTTACAGCTTCAGCTTACACTTTGCTGGGGGGACGTAAACTAGCACTGTTTTAGATGCATGTATAGATATAGATATATGTTTTAAAAACAAGAAGCATTACTGGATTTTAAACAAAAAATTATGTAAAAAGAATGGCTGGTGTGATTATAATCGCATCATGCAGGGTCCACGGTTTCCATTTAGTGAAATTTCGCAGAGGGCAACTTCTTAAGAACATCCCTGCTGTGCAGAGTGAAAAGCATGAACAAACCAAAGACAGAATTCATCTGTGTTTATATTTTACAGACAATGAAAAACCTACTCTTTGTATGCCTTTTTTTCCACCTTATTATTTCACGAAAACTGCAGCATTTTCCCCGCCCCCACCCGAACACTCACCACCCCAGCACTGCGGTGTTCGGTCTTTCTTTCTTTTTTTCCATCTCTTCTTCTTTTTTGCTTTCACAAATTCTGCACGCGCCATCTTTGTCTATTGTTACTCTTTTCTAATTTCTCTTGCCCATTCTCTTTCAAATCAGCTAATAAACAGAGGGCTAAATGCCTGATCAATGCTTATGTGTTGTATTCTCCCCATCTTTTTTCTTTCCGAGTAATAAAATTTTAAAAAAACCCAAACCAACACCCCACACCCCAAAATTTCTGTATTACCATAACCTGTTGTATACAGTGGTGATAAAAAACATTATTAACATAATAGCAACAGCTGCAGCCTAAATAGAAGCTATGAGATAATAAATGTGCTACAACAAATTAATTTGCTGCAGGTGCTTGTGCTCTGAACTGCGTAACCCAAGCCATTTCAAGTCTGAATACAATTATTATTCCCCCCACATCCTAAAACAAAGTGCAGAGTGAAATGTCCTGTTATTATAAATATCTTGTCCTGTCCCCCGAACATTTTTACCATCAGCAAAGAGTGGAAGAAAGGATTTTAAAACCTTAGTAGAAAAGTGTGGCATTTAAAAATATTTAACAAGGCTTCAAGTCATGCCCAGGCTTGAAGAGATAATGTCTGTTTAGACATTAATTTGCACCTATTGTCTCTTAACCAGAGCTCTATAGGTAAGGACGCAGCGAGGTATTACATACGTGCAATTGGCAAGGCAGGGGCTGTAAACATCTCATTAGTAACAGATGCATATTTGTATGTGTTGGCTCTTCCATTTACTTCATTGCAGAGGAAAAAAAAAAAAAGTCTCTTTGCAATTTGGCTTGTATAATGAGCAGTGAACTAAGCAGGGATTTTTACTGTTTTTTCTTCTGGTAAATATAGTGTTGATGGAAGCCAGTTACTAGTTACCTTGCAGGCATGTACCAGTAGCGTGTTGCAGCATTCTTCAGACTACAAAGATGGGAAGTTAGATGAAGCCAAGTGGTCTCTTTTCATTTGGGCACCGTGTGTAAAAATTAACCGTGGGGTTTTTTTCTTAATCTTTTTTTTTTTTTTCTCCCCCCTTTTTTTAACTGCTCACGGACCTAATTGTCTGAAACCTGGTGAAAAGGCAAAATTCAGGGCTCAGCTGTGCTGATTTTACTAGGTTTTTCATTGCCACAGCGTACACGCCGCTTTTTTTCTGTTTTCTTTGCAAATGTAATTAGAGAACTTGTGTGTTTTAAAAGATTGATTATTCTCACAGAGTAACCTTGAAATGTTCTTTCTACAGTCATGGAAAAAAGCATTCTGTGCATCCTAAGAGAACTAATCAAACTGCCTCACACAGGACACTTACACTCCGTGTTTTGGCATAGCATGGTAGTGATCAGAGAAGCTCCACGAAACACTTGTGCCAAAGCAGGGCAGGCACGGTGCTGTCTGGGAGGGTGGTGCAGATAGAGAGGCACAGTGAAAACCCCACCAATTGTGCAACCCTCGGTGGTGCTGAGGAGCGCTTGCTCACAGGAGTTGGCCTGGGGAGGTCAACTGGATTACTCACGAGCAAGTGTGACATTACACAACTCGTCCCTAAGCTAGAATTTGCATGTCTCAAATCCCTTTTACCCAAGGAAGAAAACATATAATCAGTTAAGCAAAGATGTATATACTCTGCTAGTGAAAATGGTTTGGGTTTTAAGGCTGCTTTTGTGTCAAACTCTTGTTTTGTTTTCTCCCGCTTCTTCATGTCTGCTCCAGAGATTTGATTTTTAAGTTATTAGTTGGGCTTAGCTTCAGCATCCATATATGTCCATAGCTATTTTCTCAGAGTAACAACTGGGATATGAATTCCTAAAATTGAGGCATTCATCTCCATAATGGTTCATGGTAATGTGTCTCCCAGTCATCATCCAAGTGAGTAAATAGCATAGCATTTCTGCATATGAAGCACAGGGTGAAAATGTGCTTTGGCAAACTTCTGTACAGGTATTTCCACAGCCCAGTCACTGTTTCCTTTCTCCTACAGTAAAGCTGGTGCTACAAATGAGTGGTGCTTTAGGCCCTGTCCCTCAGATTCTTGGTATCTTGCTTTTAAGAAGCAGGGTGTTACTCATGTTCCCGAAGGATGTCTGTCTAACTACCTCATGCTGCTGGAAGTATCCAAGCACTGCCTAGCTGAGGTTATCAGGACCACATTACAGAGGAAAATACAAACCAAAACTGGAGATCTAAAGCAGGACTGAGGGGCAGGTTTTCAGGTTATTTAGGCACCTAGTGGAGTACTCCGTACCGCCCCTTGCTCCCGCTAGCTGGTGCTTTTGCAAATTTGCTGTCTGCCAAGTAAAACGACTTGCTTGGCATTCATCAGGAAAACTTGGAGAAACTACGGCTGACCTAGGCCTAACCAGCAGAAATATATGTGTTGGAGAAGAGTGACTTTGCACGACAAAACATTACGTGGTGGGAGTCATGGGTGGTTTCATTAAGAAAGCATATGTAAATACTTTTGGAGGTATTATACCACGTGATTCATTTAATGGAGGGCGGAAAGTAGGTACAACATGCTGCCTATTTTCTATTATAAAACACTCCTCCCTCAGCAAAGAACAAAACAGAAGGAGATTTGATAGCTGACTCTGGAGAAAAGCAGGTAGTTAAGTGCAAGACAATCTATACCATGCAGGTAGTGTGATTGGCAAATTTTGATTGCTGTCTGAATGACTGTAACAAAGTAGGGACTAATTTTTGTTCAGGGGCTAATGTACCTCAAGATTAAGATTTATTGTGAATGTTGAATGTGGGCCTAGTCCTCTCTGGTGCTGAGCACCCAATCCAGAAAACATTTGTTGAAAGTTAAGGAAGGGCAGTGGGCCTTCCCTTGTTAAAAATTAACAAACAAACAAACCCCAAATTGAGTGGTTGTGTTAATGCTTTATTGTATCTGGTAATATCTGCCCTTCTCCATAATTATAAATTAATTTGCCTCACCTCAGTTTCTGCAACCTGTTCTTACTCAGGTTCCATTTCTGCAAGCATATTCTTTAGCATTAGAAATGTGAACACAAATGCATGAGTCTGAAGCCCTTTCCTGGGCTGTGATCATCCACAGACTCACCTGTTCACTGTCCGGGTTTTTACAATAATGTTTTGTTATTTTTTGTGTCAGTATTTGCTATCGAGCTGTCTCTGCCTTTTTCCTTACACCCACCTTCCTCCCTGTGCACTGCCAGCGAAGCGTGGTTTGACTGAAACCATTCCAAGAGATATTGCCATTTACAGCAGCATCACTGGCTATAATTTGTCAGGCAGCATCCATGGGGCTGGAGGGGAGACAGCATGTGGGCACACTGCTACGTGGGCCTGGGGGTCCCTGCAGCCCACCCCAGCCAGCCCACTCACCAGTCCGGAGAGGGCTGTGCCACCTCTCAGGGCACGGGCGCTGTATGGCTGCAGGTTTTTGAGCTGGGGCATGGGGTCACAATTTCTGAGTTCTTCTTTCGCCCTTCTGCAGGGCTGGACAAGTCAGGCTCTCTTTCTTTGCGTCAGGTTACCTCCAGCACAGAGGGATGGCTTGGAAAGTGTCTTTGGGTGAAGGTTTTAGCTCTGGGCACCAAAGCTTCTAGAAGCAGGAGTGGGAAAAGGGCTCTGCCAACGTTGCCAACAGATTTAGATATCCCTGTGTAGGTGCCTGGTGCGTGTGAAATATTGTGGGGCTGAGACAAAGCTACTGTGATTTCTGGGAAGTCCTAAGCGACAAGGCTGGGTTGACAGCTATTTCCTCCTCATGAGCTTTTTCCTTTGTCTTCCCAGTCTTGCTCTGTTTGCCATTGCCTTTCTCAACCATGACATTCTTGCTCCCATTTAGAAGCCACACAACTTCTCAAATTAAATTTTTTTTTAGCTGGTTAATGCCACTGAGCAGTGGAGCCACTCTGCCATATAAACAAGATGGGGAGGCTTTCTGATATGGTGCATGATACTAAGGGACTCGAATATGGCTGAGCTTGTGCTGTGGCAGGAAGAAGGAGCTGATCAGGAGGTCTGTTGTGGGAGGAATCTGCAGTGTGAATGGGAAAAACCCAACAGGAGAAGGGAGACCTCAGCTGCCGGCACATCTCCTTTGAAGATCTCCACAGCCATGTTGCCAGCAAACTCTCTCTTAGCAAAACATCCTGCCCCTAAGAAAAGGAAAGTGGAGCACAGATTGCCAAAGGCTTTTTGTAGTCACCCCCTCACCCTGTGAGTCTCCCATCCTGCCACTGTCCCCATGGAAGGTGCTGTAAAACAGCCCCTTTTAAGGCTCTGCTGTAGCTGGACTGAGGGGCAGGGGCACATTCCCTGTTTATGTAACTCATTAAAGTGCTTGTTGAATTTAGGATCCAAAGCATTTTTGGTGGTACTAGAAATAGCCAGCACCCAAGTTTTTATTTGCTTTCAAACCTGTTTGTCTCTAACATATTGTCACACCAGGTAACTAGCAAATTTCACCCATGTACATTGTTTTGTAAATTCTTAGGCTGCATTGTTCAGTGAGTGACTGTACAAATTATATGGTCAAAGACAGGAGAGGGGATGATGTTCTAAACAGGTGAAAATAAGTGAAAAAGAGTAAAAATAATGAAATTTTTGCATGAATTTTCACAATAATAGAGGCCTGAGCAAGAAAAAAGAAGAAAAGTTTTTGGCATGGGCACAGATAAATATGAGTTTCACGTTTTTGAAAAGTGCAGATGATCTGAATCTATTCATTATTTGAAATTCATATCTGCTCCTGTGCAAGAAGTGTAAAAACTGATACTGACTTTTAGGAATGTCCCTCAAGACCTTTATACACCTACATTCTGTTGCTTTTCCTTTCATCCTCTTGTCAGTCAATACTTAACCCTTTTGGATTCTGACCTTTTGGTACTGTGAGGGCTCAGTATGGAGCTGATCAGATAGTTAAAAGGATGTTCTTGCATATTTTCACAAATCAAAGCACCACACTTGGTTTACTGTGATTTGTGGGTTATATTATTGCAAATACACAGGAGCTTGCTCACTGAGGCACTAAGTCTCTCAAAATCTTCCCTAATTTGCTTCACAAACCTCTATTTATTTTTAAATTCATCCCATACATTTTTTTTTTTATTCTTTCTTAAACATTGAATCAGATGTTTGAAAGGCACCCCATATCAAATCAGCAAGCATAGAAGTTTCCATCTGATTTTTACAGTCATTGAGCCCCCCTAAACAGACCCAGCAGTCTGAAAAAGATTACAAGGCTTGTGAGTAAAAGTACTGATATAATTTTAAAAAATCCTCTGACCCAAATGGTGGTAAAAATGTAAAATAACTACTAACCAAAAAATATTCAACCATCTCTTCCCATTAAAACATTTCTGAGTATGTACCAGTCTCAGGCTCACAGTAATATCCTTGACTGTCACCTAGTTTCAGGAGTATAAGGAAATTGTTATGGAAAAGGTGACGATAATACGTCTTGTTGGAACTGAGGAACAAAATGAAGCAGCTGTACATCAGAGAGAAAATCTGAACCAAGAGACTGATAATGAGTGTGGCAAGTATTTTTTCTTGCTTATGGGTGGAAAAGCCAGTGAAGTCTCCGTTTGAAGACAAAGCACATAGTAATGTGATCATAAAAATCTCCTAATGGGGACTATGTGATGTTCGGTAAATGTATTCCTTTCAATACATCTACACACAGTCTTTCAAGGTTGCCTCAAACAGTACTGGGGATATGATAGTATCAGTGTAGCTAGATGTGGGCAGAGCTGAGCCTCCTGTTTTGTTATTATTGCTATTATTTGTGCTGTTATTATTTAATATGGATATTGCAGCAGCTTCTCAGAAACTCAGATAAAAAACATCACCCCATTTTTTTAAGGCAGTGTGCAGACATTGCCAAGGCACTGTCTGTGTTTTCTCTGTAAAGCCTGAAATTGATGGAAACGAGTAACATTCAGAGGGTGGGGAGAGGAGTACCATAATTATAGGTGGGGCTGCTAGTATTACCTGTTATTAAGGGCTTGCCTGACACTTCCCATTTTAAGACCTGTTTTTGGTGGTTTGTAACTGCTTAGTAAACTTTAACCATTTGTGTTTCACTAGACTTCCATCCTTAGCTGCCACTGCTGCTTAGTCTTTATTAACAGGATGATTTATTTCGTTTAGGCTTGGGGAATGGCAGGGTTGAGGCTGACAGAGGGAGCAGAAGCTTTAAAAAAATGCAAAAGAAATTTTGTTATTGTGCCTTACCTGAAATAAGGAGTCAATTATTATAATACCACTTTGTTTCCTTCTATTCCCTCATCTGTCTTTTTGCATCCATCTGTTGTCTTAGATTTGTCTTTCTGTTCTGCATTTGTACAATGCCTTGCTCAACCAAGTGCTGGTCCATGACTAGTGCACCTATAAACTACAGCAGTCCCAAAAAATACCCTGGTTTAGCACAGGACAAATGCTATTGGGAGGCTAAGAAATATTCCCTGTCCAGAAATCCTTCATGGTCTCTTCCTTATTGATTGTGACTCCTGAATTACTTACCTTTCCCCTCATACTCAGAGTGCTGGAAATCTTTCATATTCGGATATGAGTGACTTTTCTTGTCAACAACAGCTCCTTTTAGTAAATGTGGTTGCTAAAAATAAGGAGGTAGTTTTTTAGGCTCTCTTTAAACAGAGACATGGTGCTGTTGGGGGATCGAACTGAGCAAAAGCTTATTCCTTTTGCCTGTGTTTTTGGAAGCAGCACAGAGGAAGGGAATGAGCCACTGAGTTCATGTTTCCACTGGAAGTACAAAACAGAGGGCCAAGATTCATTAAGATTGTTATACTAAGTCAGTATGACCTTTCCCTTTGTATTTTACTTCCTTCAATTGACTTGAAATTGGACTAAGCAGCGAGCACCGTGTTCAAGACTTGTGAATTTCTTCAGCTAAGGTCAATGTTTTCAGCTGTGGGGGGATCATTGTTTCAATAGTGATTTTTGTGTTAGCCGAAAAGCCCAACAGGCCATTTCAATCACCTCCTTTATAATCAGTATTTTTTTACCCTGACATGATTTGGCCTTTTAGAACAAATGCAAAAATCACTGGATTTGTGCTACTCCAAATTTTTAGCATTGTGATTTCTATGCCTGAAGCCCAATCCTGCGAAGTGTTTTGGGTTCTTTTGCTTCAGTTTTAATTTAAATTATGATCAATTTTGTCCCCCAGTGAAATGAACATCCCTGATATTTGCAGGATGTGTCCCTACATTTAACCAAGTCAATAATCTGAAAGTTTGAAGGCTGAACATTTGAAGCTGTTCCTATTGGCATTAAAGATGTTTTCCTAAAAGCAAATCTGTGTTTTCTCCTTGTAGCCTGGTTATGGACCATGTAATCTATGGCACACTTTTAGAGTGTAATCATATGGAAAAGTCTTTGACCAAAAAAAGCAAGCAAACAACACAAGAGCTCAACAAACCACAAATGTACTTCAGAATCTGAGTGTGGGCAGACCCAGAGCACGCAAGGCATCATGCAGGGGGCAATTTCCTGCTCATTTAAAAAACAAAGAAACAAAAAACAAACCAAACCCCTGCACCTTCTAACACTCTCTAACAAATCTGTTTTTACCGAAGATCTTCATATGACTGTGATTTGGGACTAATTAATTCTTTCCTTCTTGGGTAGCCTCTATTAGCTTTCATTGATGTAGCAATATACATCTTCCTCCCCTTCTACCCCAGTCTTTCAAAAGCAGTCCGCAGTCCTTGCTCACAGGTCCACCAACTGAAAAAGGCAAAACTGTTTTTTGGTTTTGGACCATGCCCTTCACACATGCGCATGCACAAAACTCCTGCAGGGGTCAATGGGAGTATATTTTACAGAGACTGAGAAGAGAGTACAATGCTGGCTTACTGATGTTTTTCCTAGGATCAGGTGGAGAGATGGTGCTTGCAGGATACAGCCTGCTGGAACTATGCCAGGCTCATGCCAGCTGCTGCAAGTGCACAGAATTGTAGAGTTGTTTAGGTTGGAAAAGATGGTAATAAACCAATTTCTATGCAAAAGAGCTTATTGCTAATAATTTCTGTCAGCTTCTAACCATTGGGTTGGTTGCGTTTTTTTTTTAAATCAGATGTTTACAAGAAGTATTTTATTTTTTTTTGCTGCAGTGTTTTAATGCAGTGCTAATGGTTATCAGCTCCATCTGACTCATCCAGCCCAGAAACCAACTTACGCTGTTTTCTAATGATAAAAGCCACAGTAAAAGATAAAATAAAACATATTTCCTCAAACAACATAATTTTTCCTCCTAGCTGGACTTAATGTGAACAAATTTCACAGTAAGCCACAGAATCTGCAAAGAGCCAGGATGTAACCATTTGGGCTCTAGCAGCATAGGGCTGAGAGGGGGCACCAAATGCTACATGAATCTGCGAGAAGTCAAGGAGACACGGGTCAAATTCTTTAGAAACCACCATCCCTAAAGTGATGATCTCGTCATCTGATGCTCAAAGGCACTTTTGATGAGGCATATTTTGCCCAAGTACCTGTTTTGAGTTCCTCCAGTGAAATACAATAGCTATTGTATTGGGTGTGGTGGGAGATCCTGCAAATGTCCCTGTGAGCATTAGACAATATCAGGCAAACTTTGTGCTACAGCATTTTTTCTTTTTTTTTTTTTTTTGAGAATAAGAGGGAAATTAAGGAAAAATAAATGAGTGGCTGGTAACGTGAATTGGCCCAGACCATCAGAGTCCCCTGAGGGCTAAATTGTTCATAAAGACCAAAACTTAGCAGGAACTGGTCTTTCTTCCATGGCAAGGCTGAGTGGGATGGAAGAACCTGAATTTCTTGCTGGTCTTACGTGTGGCTAGACAGGTCTTTACCAGCAATCTCATGTCTTTCATGAGCTTGAAATCCACATCAACATTTTAAAATAACAAGCAATAACTGTGTGAGCTTCCAAGCTTTCCAAAAGCCTATTTATAGCCTCATATATTCAAATTCCAATATACACTTACATCCCCAGCTGATTTTATTAGGTGAGCCACTGTTGGATCCCCAGCCCCAAATGACACCTCCCATTCTAGTGCACCCCTTGGATACTTGCGTCTTTGCACTCTGGCTCTCATCCAAACAACCTCTGTTAAAGTTGGAAGTGCCAGGTTTATTCCTGGTCAGTATGACAGAGGAAAGCTGGCTTGATTTCTCCATTCAGGCCTGCCTGAAGCCGTTATCATGCCCAGAAATGCAGTATCAAATGGGAGTTGAATTCATTTGGCACTTAACCTAGCATAACCTATGACTGTCCTCTGAAACATCCAGTTTGAAAAGAAAGTCAACAAAAATGCTCCTATGGGGAGGTGTCTCCTCTTAATCAAAATTTCCGGAAAGGGGAAAGAGAAAGGAAAGCTCGGAGTTGGCTTCAAGTTGTGGATTAGGAAGCCGGAGGTCTTGCAGTGCTTAACTCATCTGATCCTTTTCTAGAAGAAATCTCATCTTGAATTTAAAAATTCCCAGGGCCAGGGAACCTGGAAAAACCTTTGGGAAGTTCTTGGAGCAGTCAAACATCAGCACCTCCAAAGTCTTGTCTGAACTTGTCCAGTTTCAACTTGCAGCTTCCGGCTGGTGTTACACCTCTCCCTTCTGTACCACACAGCCCAGTATGAAGTTCTCTTCTTACAGACTGATCAAATCCAGCCCTTTATTTACCCTGTGATAAAGTGTCAGCTTTTTACTACACCGTGCCTGCTCTGTTTCACGGCTCATTAACACCCTTCTAGCCCACAGGCACCAGAGTGGAGTGAAGTGGCTGCATCTAGACTGTGCGTGAAATACTTAAAAGGTGATGTGGTGGGCTACAGCTGTTTGGCTTCTTGACCAGCTCCACACATCCACATGGATGGGACACCATGGCATGGAAGGCTAGTGTTCCTCACGAGGAACACATATTCTGGGGGCCCTTAGGTGCCCTTGGAGATCTCAGGAGGCGACCTCTGTATCCCTGGGTGCTCTCACCCTTGTCTTAGAAACTTGGTCTCTTGGCTTCTCAGGAATTGGCTATTCTCCATGATCAGGCTGTCACTGCTTTCCAGGACAGAGTCCCAGATTCTGTAATGACCTCCTACAGTCATAGCTTATTTACATCTTTATATTGGGGTGGATTAGAAAATGTGCTGTTTGCTTACTAATAGCTCACCCTGCATCAGTGACCTCTCTTCTTTGTTCACCCCCAGTCTTTGTGTCATCTGTCAAATTTCTCAGCAAGGATTTTATATTTTTTTCCAGGTCACTGACAAAAATGCAAAGTAACTCAACTGTTTTTGTTGGCAGAAAGGGCCCATGGGACTGTCCCTTGCAACTTGTGGGTTCTTAAAAAAATGGGTTTCTTATTATATCAACCACAAACTTCCCCCAAAGGTAAACTGCCTAGGAAATGGCTCCTATCAGTATCCCACTGGTATTCCAGAGTACAGCTCTACTGCACAGGGAAAAGAGATTTACGCATATTGAATTCACTGTTACTACTTTGACAAATAGTGTAATCCCTCAGAGCTAGTTCCTGCATAATCACTTCTGTATGTTTTTTACTGACCTTAGAAACAGAACTCGAGATAAGAATAGTTGAGAAGATGGAAGACAGCTTACCAGACCCTTCTTTGCTCCGGGCTGATGCAGGCTGCCTGGAAACTGTTAAAAGATGTGCTCCAACTTCCTTCTTCAGTTTTCTAGTGACAAGGACACCCTTTTAAAGGTTTGGGTTAAAAGAGGGATGTGTTTTGGAGGAACGCAAAAGGAAGAAAATGTGTTTTCATTTTGTGTAGCAGTCCAAATAGGTATCTGTGTGTGTGTGTTTTAATCATGGTACAGACAGATCTGCCTCTGTGATGCTTTTGTGCATCAGTTGCTATTCAGAGGGAGTCAGGCAGGTCTGCAACCCCAAACAGATGGAATAAGTTTAATGATCAACTGAAATGGAAGCCAACATTATCTGGTTCGAGACATTTTAATGCCTTGTCTTTAAGAGCTTGAATTAAAATTGTGATGACTCCATGCTGCCAGCTCCTTTCGATTAAGCATTTAGCAGAACTGTGCTCATGTTGTGATGACGTGTCTGTATCTGTGACTTTTGCTTCCCAGCATACTCTCAAGAGGCATATGTCTTGACATAGATCTAAGTGCCATTGAAACAAAGTTTGTAGAACTAATTATTCTTTGTTTCTTTATTTTCCTTCTCCTCACACTTCTTTCAAACATGGGATTTTTATTTGTCTGCATTTCTGAATTCTCAGAAGCGGTAAAGTCAAATAGATGAGATCTGCATTTTCCTCTAAAGGTGAGGGTTGCCTGACAGATCACAAAGTGAAGTTTTAGCTAATGAAACTGTGGTAGTGTCAAATGCATTTCATGCCTGTCTTTGAGAGGAATATAATAGATTTGATTGAAGGCTCTGCAGACAGTAAAAGCCATTCATGTGTTAGCAATATGGATTCTGTTTGGTGCTACATCTTCAGGCTTACTGTTGTAAAAGCATTTGTAACATTTTCAAGGGTTGCAGCATGAAGAAATCTGAGCAAGTGCATTTACCAGCGTCTGTCAACAAGTTATCTGGAAAACAAGGACTGGTCTTTCAGATCAGATTGATTTATTTATTACCAGAGCACATTCTGTGCCCTTATAATACAGGGCACACATTCAGATCTTTTCTGCTAAAAATGAGATCCAGTCAAAACTTATGTTTTTCACACTCCAGCAAATGGGCACCACCATGCAATTTTAAGACTCTGAGAGACAAATGAAAGCTGGATAACATGTTTTAACTTGATTTCAGTTTTTTGAATGTCCATATGTGCTTCTTCCTAGTACTTACTATATCTGTTCTGATACCTAAATGCTAGCAGACATGAAGAAACGATTGAGATATATTGTGCTCCACATAAAAAAAAAAAACACCAAGAAACATTAAATAGCATACTGCTGATTCACACTCTTTAGAGACCACCTGGTATTTCCAGAGCTGTCTTATAACTACAACTGTTATTTTTTGCAACATATACGCAAATGCATTAAGACCGAATAACACTGAGCTGTAGTTATTGAAGGCCACACACAAGAATACATTGTACTGTTTTGTTTATTAACTTACAGAGATCCCAGCCTGACTAAACATTATTTTTTTCCAATGGTTTGCCCATGATTAGTGCCTCACTGAGGTTCTACTATAATTTAATTCATTATAAGCAATGTCATTTTATCAGTAGCATGCCACATGTATTGCCTGAGCATTTTCTTAAAGTCTAATTAACCTTCAATATCGCGTGGGTTAGTTAGTGTTGAAGGCTTGAGTGTTGGGGTTGTTTTAGCTTGTGTTTTCTTTTAACACCGACCTTTTCAAATTCCCTCCTAGATAATGGGATATGACTTTTAAATGGAAGATATTGCTTTCAAAATGATTCAACATAATAAGAGATAAAACAACTGAGGAACTGAAAAAGCAAATAGTGCCTCTGACTTAAAAGGAAAACAACTATCAGTGCCCCTAGCGATTGTCTAATTTGGAGACATTTGAAAAAGACAGGTCTTAAGGGGGAAAAAAACCCTTAAATTGAACACCACTGCTTCAGAGTTGTGAATTTCATCTGGCACAAATTAAGAAGGGTGCAGATAAACAGCATCTGATGTAAAGCTTCACGGCACAGAGTTAACTCACCAGCAAATTTTAGCAGGAGGAATGAGCTTAGGCTGGACCAGCGTTCTGCTTCATGTGGCCATGGCAGCTTTGATCCCGTGTTAGCGATCTGAACATGAGGAATTGGCTTGTACTGGGTGAAGAATGGTTTTGATTGCAAAAGAAAGCTGGGATGTGCCCTAGAGCAAGTTGCTGTGCTCTGGCCACATCAGCTATTGGGTTCAAACGTCTCAGAAAGACCCACAGCTCCCCTGGTGTAATCTGAGCTCTCCCCCAAGCTGTTGCACCTTCAAAAAGGTCTGGAGGATCCAAACTGAGGTGGTGATGGATTTTTATCACTCTCAGGAGCCATCATTGGGAACTGCTGTGGCTCTGAAAGAAAGATCTGCTTTTAGGATAGAGTAGGGTGAGGAGACCATTTTATAAAAACAGCAGCCTTCAGCATGTGCCAGAAAAATAGGTATGAACTCTGCATTGTTTTGACAAGTCTCCAGATTTTATTTACAGTATTTGGAGATGTTTGCTTGGTACTGCCCTCCCCCCCGCTTCTTTTTTTTAAGGAAAGATGTCTGAATCTTTTGGTGGTGGAAATACCTGGAAACCATTTCCTCAGCATACTCCACAGGCTCAGATAACAGAAGTCAAATAGAAGAAACACAAGTGTATTTATTTGGAGGTTTTAATATTACACATTTGAAGCGAATTTGCTGATCATTTGAAAACTCAGTCATGATCTGTGAAGGCTCAGGGTTGCCAATACTATTAGCATACCCGCTGAAGAGTTTCAGCTGATAAAGTTGTGAGTGCTGTGCTCTCTGGTATGCTCTCTCAAGGGAAAGTCAGGCTCGGGAGATGAGAGTTGACTTCATTTACTCCATGTGACCTTAGACTGCTGCTTAAAACAGTCTGTTCTTTGTTTCTCCAACTGTCAAATGAAGATAATGATTCTTACCCATTCTTAGGACAGCACTTTGAAATTTATAAATGAAAATATTATTTATATTCAAGAGGTTCCCAGACAAGGAAAATGAATGATTTCCATAAAACCAATATATTTCTTCCTTGTATCATTCCAGTCTGGAATGCCATGTATAGTGTCTGGCACTCACGCACATTGAGGACCAGTGTGAAATACTAGTACTTATAATAATTTTATATATATACAGTCCCTCTCTCTAGCAGTCCTCTGTGCATAATTTTCAGTATATACCAATATATGTGTGTGTATAATAGATACACAGAATACCACTTGAAGTGAATGTGAACCCTTCCCGTCTCACATTCCTGGGGCTGACTGCCTTTGTAATGCTTTCAGATAGCAAAGTTGGTAAATATTTTGTGTGACTTTAAAAGGTCAAAAACTCTATCAGTCTGTTGCCTAGTGAAATATGTGCATTAAAAATATTACTAGTTAAAAGGATGATGTAATGTTTGTCACAGGAGGATGCCAATGTGCTTACCTTAGTACAATATTATACTAAAGTCCAGTCTGCATAATTTTGGTTTCTGTCCGAATAGTAACGGAAAATCCCAGTGGATTTCTCTGAAGGGGTGATCAGCTGCCCAGGGAGTCCAGGGAAAAGGTGTCTCTTTTTCAAGATCACACCACTGCACCGGGCAACAGTGCCTCTATGAAAGAGTCTAATAAACAAGACAAAAAAGATCTGTTGTTACCTGCAAAATGGCAACTGCACCTTCTTCCCCAGCCGATGGACCAGACTAGAAGCTCACCTCTGCTTTCTACTTAAGTTAGCTCTGTTGTTGTGTGGGGACTGCAATGAGTAACAGGAGAAATGTGCACTCAAAACTTGCTGCTAAATACACCAGATGGGGAGCCAAACAAACTCACATCCCCTAATTTATAACAAAGTCTGCGCAATGTGGAGAACCAGTTGCTTGAAATCAACAGAGAATTAATGACCTATGAAGGTCAAACATTCCGACAAAAAGCAAAAGGTGCTAACAAAGCCTGCATGAGCATTGGAGGAGAGAGGGCATCCTGGGGAAGATGATGAGCATCCTGCAATGGGGTGCAATTAGGCTGCGGGGGGTCAGTGCAGGAGCCCTGTCTGGCCAGTACCTACAGTCGTTGCTGAATGTCTGCAGTGTCAAAGGATGTCAGGTCTGTCCATCACAGGATCTGAACTTTTTGTCCTTTCTTAAGGATCTGCTTCCTGATGGAAGACCTGGGCCTGGATAAAGAGGAAGGGGGAGGTGCTTTGTGAAGAGGGCATGGCAGAGAAAGTCTGTGAAAGCAACAGTGTCAGGGAGGTTTTAGTAGACTTAAACCCTGCACAAAACTGATCTAAACACCATTTCTAGCAGATCCAAAGAGTCTCCCCAATGGTGTCATTAGAGACTGAAGCTTAGGAATACTGACTGATTTCTTGTTTACTCTGTGTAATGTCTCAGTGCCCCAGCCAGACTGTGAGACATTTAGCACTGGAGTAATTATGAGGCCCTGAGGTGTACTTCAGGAATTATCTGGGCTTTGGCCAAATAACACATTAGACAGTGGAGCATATTTATTACTAATTGTCTTATAACACCCTATCTCTTGTTAAAGTTTCCAAGTCAGTGCAGATAGAAATAAGAGAGACCTACTAAGCCATCTAGTCCATCTTCTCTCCAGTGCAGAATTGCTCTCTTGAGTAAAACTGCTTGTGCTCTGCAAGCGTAGTTTTAAATGTATCAAGAGATGCATCTCTTCATTTATGAGAGTAATCAATACCCTAAAAGACCTGTCAATAAGTTTTCCTTTTACATTTTTGCCTTTACAAATATCATCCTGTTGCAAGTTAAGCCCACTGGTGCTAATAACCCTTCCAACATGCATAGATATCTATTGGAACTTCCCCTGTTCATTGCTTAGCCGATACATATACCTCAAGGGCCAGACTTCTACACACTTGCCCATAATATTTTGCTTTGTAAGTAGGCCTGTTAAAACGTAGGGGAAAAGGATGGAATAAAAATTAAAGTGCTACTCCATGGGAATGAAAGGTGCCCCAGTCCACCCCTAAACTATTTTAATCTTTCCATAAAGTCAGTCCAGACAATCCCTTAGACACTATTGTTGCTCTCCGCTGAACCTGCCCTTTTAGATGCTAATAAGGTACTCAGGAGTGAATTTAGTATTCCTAGTGTGGTCACACCAAAGCCATATGGAGTGGAATCTTTTCTTCCCTTTTCCAGGAGGTGATGTCTTTGAATTTGCAGCCAAAATTTTCCCTTTCTCTTTTTTCGCTCAGTCACATTTAATACACTCTCTACTATCACCCTCAGGCTTTTTTCAGCATTACTTTCCTCATTTTCCTTTCTGAGGAATGACTGAGTTTTGGATTATTTTCCCTAGATGTCTAGGCTCAAATTTCTTCGAGTTGAGAGTCCTTCTGTTATTTTCTTCCCATAGGTCATATCATGTCATCAGCTATTAAGCACAATTCTAAATGTGGATTGTAAGTTATGGATTTCATTTTCATTGATTTTCAAGGGGGAGGAAGGAACTGATAATTACCAACATGTCTGAATTTAAATTCTATTCCTCTCATCATCAGCAGAAATAATGGCAATTTTATTCATTACAGCTTAATGTATATGTTATTTCAGATAAAATATTTTCACAAATATACAGCTGAGAAACTGAAAAGCTTTGTCTTAATAATCCAGAAAATAAATCCTTTAAACCTTTATTCATAGCCAAATGAAGAGTAGAAGATGGCATATTTAGGGTGCACAATAATTAAGTCTCAAGGAAAACAAGTATGGGAGTACACTTTAAGATGGGTCTTATATTGACTGGGAGAAAACTGTGGTCTAGAAATTACGATTCATTCTCAACTCAGGATGCTATATTTGGCTATGCTCTATGTAAAGTGTTTTAAACTAAATTTACCTCTGATGTAAACTGAAAAATTAATCCAATTGTACTATACATTCTCTAATGGGTGCAGCAATTTTGTCCTGTTCTTGCAAAAGTTGAAATCATGTACAGAGATGTTGTCAGTTACCAAAGTGCTGCAGAAAAGGAAAGTCTGTTACACAGGGAAAAATTCTCCACTCAGTTGTACCTAGAGGGAAAATTCATTAAAGTTGTCCTTGTGAAGTGTGCTGCATTGCCTGGTTATATTAAAACACAAATAATCCACATTTCGGCTCATATTTTAGAAGGTAGAGGTATTCCTGGCATCAAAATTTCTCCTACTTCAGATTAGTTCATCAGATTGGATTGCATTTTCTCGTGTAATCAGACTGATACATGTCCTAAATTCATATGCAAAGGTATTATGTGAAGATGGAAGGATGTGAATTCACTTGGAGGAACCTACTGAATTAACCGTGTATCAGCAGGCAAACCACGCCGTGACTGTTCATAATCTCTGCATGCACATCGCCCAGTATGGAGCAATTCCCAGCATTAAGAATCAAATGTGTAGGGAGAAAAAAAAAAAAAGCTAGAAAGGCTGTGGGATATTTGAAATGGCCAACTGATGTCAGTTCTAATTGAGCATTTTGTGAAATAAACATTTATACTTTAGTGGATGGTGCTGTTGATTGCTTGGCATTCCTATACAGAAATAACTAAAATAAATCGGAATTTACAACGAAATTGCACAGTTACACTTAGATCATGCTAGACCTTGGTAAATTTTTGGTGCAAACTTTTTCACCAAAATGTGTGGGTTTGTGTGAAATGATTTAAAATTGCCAGCCTTCATGGGTCTTTTTCTTCTACAGAAAGCAAAACTGATACGATATCAGAATGCTTCTGAAAGTGGCTCTTCAAAAAGTTGATCTAAGTCCAAATGTTCTTCTATAGCCATAGTGAACGGCCAGAATTGAGCATAAATTTTCTCAAAACAGCTCTGTTTAACTTCAATAACTGTAACAGGGGATCTCCAGAGCATTACTCTATCTCCATGACACAGAGTCACATCCTTCTTTAGCTGTTGCTAAAGCTGGTATTCCCCAGGCAGAGAGAAAAATTTGGTTGTAAGAATTCTCACTGTTCAAGGCAAATCTTTTGGGTTGATGCAGCTCATCTCACACCCCCACCTTTACAAAAACCAAACATGCAAGATTTTTTCAGGTTTCTTTTGTCTCAAGCCTCTTCAGCATTTCGTGCGCTATCCCTATATCCTTTGCCAGGTGCTCTGCTGGGGTCCAATCTACCGTGGTGGCGTTGCATTTTACTGGGCCTGGTGTGACCGTGGCATGAAGAAACCCAACTCAAATCCACCCCAGGCCCAAGTGGGGCAGTAAGAGGAGAGTTGTTGCCTTGGCCCAGCTACCCTGGGTGGGTGTCCTGTCCAACCACAGTGGGGATGGAGGAATCTCATTGGCCATGGAGGTTCATACAACTGGCTGTTGTCTACAGCACTTTCAACACCGACAATTAACTTTCTTCCCCGGGGGAGATAAATGAGATGCACTGAAAAGAGTTGACCATAAACAGGTATTGTATTCTAAGATTCCCACCAAAGGCCTTCCTCCTTCCCCAGACCGCTCTATAGAGGAGGCCTTGCACAGATGTCTGAGTAAAGACTTAGACTAGACCCAGTTTCAAAAATGAATTTAATTTTTTCTCTAAACACAGCCAGTGTCTGAGATGGTATCACTCCAAAAATTGCAGTTCCTGACTTAATTAGCTCACCTGGCTTGAGATATGTAACACTGACCATCAGAGAAAGCCCGATAACAGAGGGTAATGATACAACACAAGCATTTTAAATTAACACAAGCTACGCAGGAACAGACTCACTCAGGATGCTGTGTCTCAGTTTTAAGGAAATTCTCCCAGAGACGGGAGGTACTAGAGTCTGTCCTTTAATTTGCCCTACTTTGTCTGATTCTTCCTCTTTCATATGCTAACTTCCATTCCTTTCCAGGAATACAGACAATTTTGCATATTCAAAACTTTTAGAAAAATATTCAAACCTTTTGATATTTATCCAGACCAGATCTAACACAGAAGTTTCCGAGCAGTGATGAACCTAATAACCAATACAGCTAAGTAATAATTAACAAAAATAATTAAAAGTATATTGCAATAGTAAAACTGTAACAATTAAATAAAAATCCAAACTTGAGCTGGGAAAATGGAAAGGACAATTAAAATCCAAATGAGGGGTCCATGATAAAAGTACTCTGTGCTGCTCTGTAGTAAGGGCTCCAAAATGTACAGCAGCATCCAAAACCTTGGAGCCTGAGCTCTTATTTTTTTAAAGAAATTGGCAAAAGTCTCCTTGAAGAGCAAACCTTGTGCTTGGAAACACAGGTGAGTGCTACTGTGGACATCACAGGTGGGATAGCATGGGAGAAAGGTCTCATAGAGGACGTGAACTGACACATCTGAAGTGGAGTGATTTGGGGTAAAACCATGGCGGGGGGTAGGACGTTGCAGAAGAGGGGTAGCAGCCTCTGGATGCAGTCTCCCTTTCTGGTGCAGGTTTGGCTGTGCCTTCAGCAGTTGGTGCTGTGGTTTGTAGCAGAGCCCCACTGGGCGTTCATGGGAGCTTGTTCCACCAGTGTGGGCTGGGCTGGACTGGACACCCATTTGGGAGGAGTGAGAGGTTATTTGCCAAGTGCTGCTGTAGAGCCCACAATTGACCTCGCTTTTATTTACTGGTAAGTGCCAGTGGATGGGTGTAAAACACTGAACTTTTCCATTTGCCTTTTACACATATTTCATTCCCCTGCATAAAGGAGGGGCTTTGGCATTAGACAATTACCCCTCTGGGACAGAGGTAATAGCAGGTAGCATATACCTACCCCTCAGCCACTCCAGGTTGTACCTCATTGTCTGTTTAGTTCAAGCCACCGAGAAGGGAGGGTTCATGCCAAGGTGCCAGACTGTGCAGTATCTAAATTACAATGGCTGAGGCTCAGACACCAGTTCCCTCCTGTTGTCTTTGTTGTCAGGAGATTGTAGCCCGGCAGATGGGTGGTAACAAACAGCTGGGAGGCAATAACAACATTTACTCAATGAATGTGAATGAGAACCCTACTTTATTTAATGTTGCTGTCTGCTGGCATCGATAGAATGCCATAAGGCAGTGAATCCTGCATTGGTTTCAGATATGATCTGGGGAACTGGAGCTTGCACAATCCTTGCTGAGATGTCACTGGGGTTTAACATCTTGCTTGCAGGGGCCACTTTACAGGCCCAGGGCCTGAATCTCATCAACTATATTCTTCATTTTTTCTCATCACTATCTTGGGAGCATGAGTTACTCGAAATATCAGACGACAAAAAAGAGACCAAGGCTTGGTCCATCAGTTAAAAAAAATCAGCAAAAGGCTTTTGATCCACCAACATTTTTAAAGTAGAGTATAAGCCCTGTTATATGAGTACAGCTCTCTGGCCGCTTTCCTTGTCAGTATCTGGACCTCAAAGAATACAATAGTGCAAAGGGTTTTAAGCACATGCTCAAATTTCACAACAGTCCAAGGGAGCTAAGATAATTCTTAAATGTTCCCACAAATGTGTGGTCTGGCATCATCCTACAGCCTCAGTTTCATTCACTCAGTGTGATGGGAAGCAGATTGATTTTGTCTTTATGCAGTGTTCATGAGAAAAGACTTAATTTTGAAAATATGATGATTAGCAATGGGGGTGGAGTCCTGGGGTTACCTGGAAACAGGTACATAGAAAGTGAATGCATTAAAGAAAAATTCTGTGACTATCAATTGCCCTTTGGAGTGGAAAACTTCATTATTAAAAGACATGGAGGCTGTCAGTAAGAGAAAATAGCTAAACATCCATGTATGTGTATGTGGCACAGCCAGGAAACAGATAATTTGTAGCCTAATATTTGGAAAGATTGGGATGTTCAGCTTGGAAAATTTGGACTGATTCCTTGGAATGTCAGTGGAGCCTATTCCTCGATGTTGTGTCAGTCCTGTTTGGACATCTCTTGAACTTGGGCTCAGCGATTACCTAGGGATAGACCATAAACTTAAAAGTACAAGATAAAGCTTTGTGTACATGGAGAAAAAGCCAAGCTATTTTATATCCACAGCCAGAGCTTGCATGAAACTAGGATTCCCTTTGAGATGAATGAGACAGAAAAGATTCAGATAAGCAACTTGGTTTTAGAGAGGCCTTCTTTTCTAACTACACTAATCAGTGCCTCCTTTGGCACCAGTGCCATAGCACTGCCACCAAAGAATCAGTTGTTGTGTAAGTTTAGTGCTGCCTGCACCTTTCTAGCAAGCCAAGTGTTTTTTCTGGCTGCATGGTAAAGAAAAATCAGAGTATACCAAGGAAAGAAAAATGTGTGTTTCTCCAGAAAGACTTTGTAAGCCTGCAAGAGATCTTCATTTTGACTGTTCCTTATAAATTTAAGTTCTTAAGTACTGAAGTACTGAAATATTCTATTTTCACCAGTAGCACATCAGTTAAAATGATTTAATGAATTTGTCTTTATTTAACCAACTGCAAACTTGAAGAAGAAAACAATTGAAATTCCTCTGAATGCAGAATCATATAATTTAATTTAGTGGCTAAATACTGATATATGTTTATTAGTTTAGGAACATAATTTCTTGCATGTTCTCAACCAGCCGAATCAGTCAGGGATGCAGTTGCCCTGTGCACATTTCTGCTAGGTTTGCAGAAGTACCCTAAGCAACCATACTTTTTCCTGGTTCATGTTTCATTACCTCCCTGAGCTGACCTTATGGAGATGTCTGTTTAAATGAAGCTGAGCCAAGGAAACACCAGGCAACAGACTGAAAATCTTCATTTAATTGAGTCATCATGCCAAGCTCATGGGAAGCCTGGTGCCATTGACAGAGTGCTGTGCAGTGATTTGGAAGGTTCTCTGCTTCACCGGCTCCAGACATGCCAGGCCCAGATGAACTCACTGAGCCTGAGGTACAGAGCCACCCCATATGTGAACAATAGGATGCAGAGATTTTGCTGTGGGAGAGGCATCCAACCGCCTGCCACGTGCCCAGCAGAGCTGATGCATCCCACAGCTGTGCAACTGCTCAGATGCAACAGTTGTGTGCATGCACAGCAGAAATTTTCCAGGAAAAAGTAGCACCCCCTGCCTGAAACCGAGTGCGTGTTTGGGACAGGGGCAGTAGATTCCCATTAAATGGGAGTGTGCATCACTCAAAGGCAGAGGCTTGGCAGATCTCCAGGGGCAGAGCCTCAGAAGTTACAAACCAAACTCTGCCAGAGCCCTGGGGGAGCTCTTTTTGAGAAAACAGTGAACAATCAGACCCAAATCCCAGGAAGATTGTTATCCCCTCTGGAGGCAAACCAAAGAAAATGTTCACACCAGCTATTCTGCACAAAACCAGGGTTTTGGTGTTATTCTACCGACAGTGTAGTCAGTTGCCTGGCTGGAAAAGTTGACAAAGAAGGAGCTCAGCATCTTTACTTTCTTATGTAAGTTTTATTTCCAGAGTTGTGGTGATAATAGGAACATCTTCAAAATCTCTGATGAAACCAAGGACTACATAGGCAGAAATTAAGCACAGCTGTGCCTAGTAAACAGCATTTAATAACAGCTCTATAAGACTCCATGAATTGGGAACTTTTTGTAAGCGATGCTGCAGTCATGTATGGGACTAATTTGGAGAACCAGATGCAGGCCATGTGTGGCTCCCCAGCACTCATGATTGACATGGTAGATTTTGTGATCTCCTGTACATTCCTGATATTTCTTTTCCTTTCCTTAGGCTTCTTACATTTGTTCACTGCTTACTCAAACATACCCTCCTAGACTAAAGTGCTGTCTCTCCTGGTTACTGGCAATTTTGCCAATTACTTTTGTGAGACTGAGATTTAATAACAGCTGTATGAAATATTTTCATGCCTGGTGTATAAAATAATTTCATACTCTGTAGACACTCTTGCTTTGATATATTGGAAAATAAGCAACACTTACTGTCTCTGAGAATTAAGAGTGCCACGTTTTCTAGGTATGGTCTAGAGTTAGCATGCAGGCTATAATTAAGAAAACCTCGTGATGCACTGATCACCAAGGAAGCATTTGTTTATTTTGCCTACAGTGCAAGTTGGTCATTTCAATATTGGTCTATCTATAATTACATTAATATAAATAAAGCTGGAGTGTCTGTGCTTTACCCAACTGAGGGCTACACTTGAGTTTTAGCAGAGCCAGAGGGATGAATCTAATTTGTTTAACAGATCAGTCAGATTGCAGCTGGCCTTATAAAACAAAGGTGATAGCCAGAGATGCCAAAAAGAGCTAGCCACCTACGGACTTGGATCAAATGGGAGCTTCTATGTGGGGCCCTGCAGTGCACTGATGACACTTGCACTTCAAAGACAACCCACAGAAGAAAAGTGAGCCCGTGACCTTTGGTTCTTCACAACGAAGAAGATCAAGAGATGGCTATTGGGCTTTCTTAACTCCATTTGATAGCTTATTAGGAATACACAAGTCATTAGACCCTGCAGTGGTTGAATTTGCTGTTTCTCTGTTTTGTCTAGAAGCCCTCCTGAAGGAACTTTTCTAGATTTAGAGGTTCTCACTTGTTCTGAAGAGCCAGGTATGTATGGGAAGGGCTACATTGGTAGGACATATTCTTTCATGAGCAGTCCACTTCTGGCCCCATGCACAGGTGAAACAAGTTGAGCCAGTAAAGCACAGCCCTGGTGTCGTGTCTGGCCCCAGCGCATCGGGCATCGATGGAGGTTGGCTCTCCAACCGGTTTCATGTCCCTGTTGGACAGTGCTGAGTCAACAGAGCTCTGCTGGGTGGACGTGGCCAAAGTCATTTCATCATTCTCCTGAAAGCATTTGAGTTGCACAGCTAATGACAAAACCAAAAGAAGTAGCAAACTATAAACGCTCTAATTAAGAAGTCCCTGTTCCTATGTTTACTTGCACTTCCCTACATGTGACATTATAATACTGCCAGTTCTCTGGAGTCCACTGAGTATTTTGGGGAACAGAAGTGGTAAGCTTCTAATGCAAGTATAACAGAAAGAAAATCTGTAAATATGTCTGAAAGTTATAAACTATAAATGGAAAAATAGGCAAAAGCCTATTGCAACTTTTCTCCTTTGGCATCTTGAACTATACCAGGGTAGAGCAGCTTCAGTGTACACTGAGACTATCCACAATGTGGGTGCCAATCCAGACCCCATCTGTACATCAGTTTTGTTCTGACCTAAGCCAGGTCCCCGTTCTGCTTGTCTTCAGGACAGGCTGTATTTCTATTTGCAGTGCCGTCATCCTTGCTCACCCGTTGCTCATGCTCCTGATCCTCCACCTTTCCTTCAGCTTTGCAACCACCACAGTACACCAGCACTGTGCAGGGGCTGGCCCTGGAGAACTCACCCTATTAGCAGTAATGCAGTGAGGACAGACAAAAAGGCAAAGGGTATTTGCAGCCCAAGTCAGCACATCCTTCTTGCTTATTGTCCATTCGCACAAACTGTTGCTGAAGGATGATGCAGGGGTGGGATCGAGTGCTCAGCAGGGACAGGGGGTAGGGCTGCTCAGGAAAGAAATCCTAAGGAAACTGCAGTCTCAGCTCTCTCAGAGAGCAGCATATGAGGCCATGCAGTCACGCCAGTGAGGAGCACTGCTCGTTTCCACAGGAGCAGCCAGTTTTGGGGTCAGTTTTCTCATAGTTTTCCCTATGGCAAGAGCAGCAAATGCATCCTGAGTGCCAAGGAGCTGCAGCATTAGTTACTGTCTCTTTCTTGATGAAAATTCTGATGTGTGACCTGCATACTACAGAGGAATTGGCAATTTTAGATCGTTACTGGGGAAAAACATGGCCAAGATTAACTTGTCTCACTGTAGTACTGGTGTCTCCTGCAGCAGCGAAGGAAGAATAAGCTTGACACCACACTGAATCCACTTTTGTCTTAGCAGGGTACTGGCTGCATCTGTTTGAAAGGCTTGTATTGTATCACTGCTCTTTGTTATCAGGTTTCCCATGGTGGTCAGTGTTACATATCTTACATTGTTTGAGCTAATTAAGCCGGGGAATCAGGGAAAGCACATTTCCGGTGGGGATTTATTGCCAAAAGATATTTCAGCTGAAGGGGGAAAAAAGGAAATCTCCCTTTATGTCCCACATTCCTGAGCTGTTTCATAATATTCAACGTTCAGCTCCATGGAAATAAACTGACAATAATGTCAAGAACTTTGAACTTGAGCAGTTTTCATCTGTTTTATTGAATTTAAAAGCACTGTAAAGAAAGCTAGGGATCTGTGTAGCCACAAAAATAAAAATATTTGAATCGTCTCGGTTGGTAACTGAGTTAGATGTGTTTGTTAATAATTTACAGGCAAATGACTGTTTGCTTTCCAGGTGCTTTGTGCCGCTCTATTATTTGCACCTGCTTTTACGTTTCTTTTCAAGAGAAGTGCAAGTGGCAGCGTTTTACATCTTCACTGGTATCTATTTAGGATGCCGGCAGAGGCAGAGGGAAATGGTTCTGTACTGTCTGCACCCAGCACGGTTGTTCAGAGCAGCACAAAGGGTTGCTCAAAGCACCCGGCAGCAGGAGGGGAAGGGGCGCTCAAAGCAATGGGCAGCAGCAGGTCTGAGCCCTGTGTACCTGCCTGGCACGGCAGTGATGATGAAGCACCTTTTACAGCACCTTCAGCTGCCCAGCAAGTGCTGCCCGTGGGGCAGAGCCTGGACTACAGCGTGTTGTCTGCCCAGTTGGAAAGGGAAGCTCTGCTCTTACGTATGGGATGTCGTACACAGGTTCATTGTTAGGAAATCCTGTGTGCGAACAAAGCCCTGCTTTTCTTCCAGATAATATTAATAATCGCCGTCAGTGGGACTGGTGATGATGACAGTTTCTTCATTTTCACCAGTAGGTCTAACAGGCTCTGCTGAAAGAAGCGAGGATGATGATCCTCTGGCTGCTGAGGTAAACCTCAGCAACTGGGGAGTGCTATGGATTGTTAAAGGCATACACTGTTTTGGATGAGAAGGTCCTGTTTTCAGCTTTGTGTAACTTTTGTCAGGCTTTGGCTGTTTGGCATGAAATTGTCTTCAGATGTCTTCTGAAGCACGTTTTGTTGGTTGGTTTTTTTTGTTGTTGTTTGGGGGGTTTTTTGAGTGGGGTTTTTGGGGGTTTTTTGAATATCTAGTTTCAGCTGAAGCATTTTAGCTCTCCCAAACACAATGAATAAAAGGATCTTCACCCATGGGAAAAGAAAATGCTGGCAACATTATCTTTAGAAAACATTGGCAGTATCCCTCATCTGAAGCAGGGACTGAAAGTCTGATATCACTATCTTATCAGTCAAAAAAAATTTACCTTACATTTACTAAAACTTAATTTCTAGCATTTGCTAGTTTGCACGTGCTTGCCACAGAGAATAGTGCTCCAGCCAAACTCCCCTGATATTTGGCCTGCAATGAGCAGGGTAGAGTGTAACCTGTCATTGCTATCAGTTAGTCCTTAGGTCAAATGAGAAGAGTCTTGGATAGAAGAGAAGAGTCTTTCCTAATTTTTTTTTTTTTTAACAGGAAATTACAAGCCAAAGTTCTTAAAACAATTGTGTTGAGAACGAAAACTCAGAGAGTCAAAGTCAAATAGGAAGAATTTCACAATTAATGTTCTCTTCATAATCCCATGCCGATCCCTTTGTGAAGATTTGGTTATTATGATCCATCTTTAATTAAATGATGATGCTAATTTTTTTTCCCAAATTCCCCATCCTCATGTAGTGCAGAGGATGACTGTGCTGTTAAAATTAATGAAGACTTTATCGTGAAGAAAGTCCTTGGCTGTAGGGTCCTCACCCCAAGTGCTCCTGTAGTTGGAAGACATGCAGCCCATGGGGCAGCAGGTTACAAGAAGGTATAAGATTATATGGTGTCTTAGGAATCTGACAATGGGATGGCACACTTGCTCCTGCCACTGCACCCGGATATGGTGCTGACTAAATCACTTAAAGCAGGTTTTCCACTAGTGGATGATAAATGCAAAGCTCTCACTTCCAGGGCACCTCCTTCATCACCCAGAGTCTTCTGACCCCGCTGCTGTTCTTCTCAGGTGAGACACTGGGCAAGCAACACCGTGAGAGAGGATCATCACCAGCAGGCCAGTGCTCAGTTTCCCTATGTTTTTTCCCTGACAGTAAATGAGCAGAGCAGACTGATACCAAGCTCACATTCAGATAAGTATGACACGTGTAACAAGCGTCTGTAGGTAGAAACCTGCTCTGGTGCACGCAATAAACCTCGTGAGGGAAAGAAGTGGGGAGAAAGGTGGTGTGGAGCTTGCTGCAGTGTTTCCTTCTACTGTCTCACTGAAACATGGATCACACAGGTAGGCCCTTTGAATAACCTGCTGAGCTGAGAGAAATAGAGGGAAAAACATCTGAAAGTGCCCCTGGAGGTCACAAGGAATATGAGTGCTATGTAAGCAGCACAAAGTCTGAAATCAAGCCACTAAAAAAGCATCTCTGAGGTGATCATCTTCTCTCACCTCCTTGCCACCCTGAGGAAAGGCAAGACAAGAGGAAGGGGAAAGAGCTAAAGAGCACTGAATATTTTCTTTTATTTCACAGAAGCTCAGGTGTAGAACTTGTTGCAAATTTTATTATGTGCAAAAAGGAGTGCCTGATATTTTTGGTCTCCCTTCAGTCTTCTGTCCCCAATCCTGTCATATTGAAGTCCACTGAGAGTCCAATGACTAGTGCCAGATGCTTGGAGAATGAGCAGCAAATGCTGTAACATTGCCTTCTCTCAGCAGCATGAGGATGAGCAAGAAAATAGGGTCCTTACTGCCTCTCCAGCATGGCAATCTGAGTGCCCAGAGCAGAGCAATCTCCTGGGCTGAGAGCAGATGAGCAGCAGCAGCAGAAGCTCGGTGTTTTCCTGAAGCCATGGATTGAGATGGGGTTGCTACAGCCTTAAGAGAGGCGACAACAGCCATGGCAAACGTGACCTGCTCTATTATTGAATTGAGTGGTGCTGTTTTGCTTTTGCTTTAATATTGGTAATTATGCAATTTCTAGACAACTTCCCTGTCATAACCAGGGCAGCAATGCTGACAAAACAGGCTTTAAATAAGCACTTGTCAAAGTAACAGCTATTTTTGTTTGCCCTATTTAGCACCATGTTTAAGGTCTACAGTGGAAATCTCAGACAATTTTAAATACATGGTGCAGTTACTTTATCACTGCATCACAATATTCAAAATCCCCAAAGCCTGGAAAACAAAAGTATTTTGACAGCACCTTTTGGTGGTTTCTGCTTGCATGTGAAGGTCACAGTGTTTGCAAGACCTGCTTGAGAGCCAGGAAGCACAGACGAGCTTAGGGTTCACCAGCAATTCTTTCAGTCTGTAAGAGCTATTGGGCAGAAAAGATTGAATATCCTACTTTTTCCCATCTCTGAGACTTCTGGAAGGTTCTCCAGTGGAAAAGAAAGAATAAAAACACCACCGCAAGGCTTCGCCGTCCTGCTGTTCCTCAGGTAAGAAGGAAACAGAAAGCACTCTCAAAGCCTCTTTGGTCATCATTAAGAAAACTCAAGAAACCCTTCTTCTCTTGCTTCATGAGCCCTGTCTAAGGCCATGGTTTCCAGGCTTCTCAGGCCCTGGCCTGCCTTGTTTGTCCCATGTTGGGAGCAGAGGGCACAGGTACAACTTCAGCACATGGCGAGCAGTGTCTTATCTGAGGCGCTGTGTGAAGAGGGGTCTCCAAGGCCCCCAAGCCATGCAGCGGAGTAGGGATGTGCACAGCCTGAAATACATGGAATCTCACTCTTCAGATAGGGAAAGGGAGGCTAGATAGGCAGTGGCACAAATGCGACAGTCATTAAGGTGTGCTTCCTTCAGGATACAAAGTCTCCAGCCAAGCACAAAAGTATTGCAGAGTAACTTGTCTGAGCAACTGCATTCTGGTTTATTTAGGCTATTCTTTCTGCCCTCCCACCCCTCCCCCCACAACATCCATGTCCAGACTATGGACTTCCTAGCCTGCCTATTCCCATGAAGTTTGTGATGTGTTTCCACAGAGTTTCTGGAGCTCTGCTCAGACAGTTGCCTCACACAGTAACCTTAAAAACGCTCTGGGGAGGAGGAAAAGTGTTCAAGAAGGTTCTTTGCTGCGTTTATGAAGAGGACAACAGGAATAAAAACATTTGGGGGTCCTGTGTTTTGAGCAACACCCTTGCTTTCCCCTCATTCTCATCTCTACCAGCGGATGCCAGAGAGACAGCCAAAGCAAACATAACACATGGGAAACAGTCCGTAAATCTAGAACAAAAGAGGTTTTCTTTTATCAGCTGTTTCCTGTTGTCAAAAAATAAATTATTGCTTTAACAGTGCATTTTTTTAGTGCACTGTGCGTAGAAACATGGTGAATTATTTAACTTCTTGAGCAGAATTTAGTTTTATTGCATGTATTAAAATAATCCTGGTATTAAATTAATATCATTTAAGTCTATTTGTCCCCATTGCATTCCCTCTCTTCTTCGGTGCAGGGCAAAAAAAAAAAAAAAAAGTCAGTAGCTTAGCAGGTTAGGCAAAAAACGCTTTAAATTGTTGTAATTGAATGGCATCTGCCTTTTTCCACCGAGCCTGTTCTGCTCTGCTGCTGGAAGCATGCAGAGAGGCTGGTGGGGATGCAGGCTGACCCTGCGTTCCCAGAAATCCCTGGCTGCTTTGCTGTGACTCTCTATCTCCGACTCCTAAATGAGCTCCTGCAGCACTGGTCACCCACTGCTCCAGAGGGTGAGCTAAGAAGCCGAAAATAGCCTCTTTTCTGATAATATGGGGCTCTGCTTATAAAGGCGGCATTCTGGCATCCCAGATAAGATGTACACAGCCTCCTTTGGTTACGTTTTCAGCCTCACGAGCCTTTCTCTGCCTGACAGAAGGGCTCCTATGGTGCTTTTCCTTATATGCAGGAGCTGCTGGAAATGCCTTTCCGTGAGGTGCTGTGGATGGGGTCTGACTGGTCCAATGAAATTGCTGTCAGGGTTGGGGGTTGCCTTGCTCAGTGCAGCACTGACAGGTGTGACCAGGGCTGTGTTATGGAGCACTTCAGAGCTACACGGGCTGAGCAGGCCCGAGGTGAAGGCAGGGGCGCTTCCAGCTGTGTCCCAGGGCTGCTGTGGGGACAGGGAGAGGGTAAACACCTGCTGCCCTACCTGCCAAGTGCAGATTTCATAGCTTTTGCGTAGAAAAGGAGTGAGCTGTGAGGAAAGGGAATAGTCCCCCAGAAGTGTGGGAACCATGGGCTTGCTGGGCTGATAATCCCTGGCCTAGGGAGGCAAACGTGGTCTCTGAGATGTGATAATCACATTATCTGACAATCATTAAGGTATATTCAGCTTGGCGGAACTACCGGCTGGAGAGGCATCACAAGCAGGCATTTGGAGCACTTGTAGGGGTGTATTTCATAGGCAGAGCAGTGTGCTCCCCTTTGTATTTGTATTTATATGAAACCCTGATGCTTGTGCACAGATACCCCATCAAACATCACCAGCTGGGCAGGGGGGCTTCTCTGAGTCCCAGCTGGTTCGTTTCTGAGTGAGAAGTACAGAGCCTGTGTGTGTGAGCATGTAACATTCCAGAGCAGGGAAAACAGTGGCCAGCCAGGATTAGACAGTGCCTCCCTTCAGTAGCCAGTTCAGTCCTGCACCCTGGGATTAGGTTCTCTCCCTCCAGAAATGGTGCTAATTAGGAGACACTTGGTAAAGTGGAATTTCCTGGTACTCTGACAGCTCCTCCTCTTGCCACAGGAGCCTCTGCACCTCAACTGGCATGATGAAAGTGGACATAAGCACAGCCTGTCCCTTCCACTGTACCTTTATGGGAGAGAGAAGCCTGGAAGATGTGCTGTAGTGATCTCTGGGGAAACCTGCTGCAGTTGTGTGGAACGTGTCTCACCTCTGCTTCTTCAGCATTCATCTCTCTCAGGTTAGAAGCTGCCATGACATCATCATGGAGTTAAAGTGCTGAGGAATATTCCAGACAGGATGAAGGTGTTTAATGTATGCTGACGCCTGGTTTTTAGCCAAGGAGTTTAGCATATGTTTGCATACATGATTTCAAATTCTAGTGTAAATAAGGCATAGATATTAGCTGATAGCCATGTTCTCAGATAAAATATGACTAGAAACACTGGTTGCTTTGGGATTTGATAATCATGTAGTCTAGCAAGTGTGAATTAGGACATAGTCAACCTGCCTAAATTATTAACAGCACTCGTATCTTGAGCAGGCTCTAGCTTTGGGAGTATTTACACATAGCAAGCTGTTTTTCAGAGCAACATGCCCTTGATCATGAAAACAATGCATCCAAATCTGATATGTTATCCTCTGATTTCCATCAGAATAGCCCAAACTGAATGATCTGCCAGAACTCTCATTAGCTGTGTGAGATGCTTCCTTGCCTTAAAGGATGGTCCATACAGGGGTTTTTGTTTGAAATTGCAGCAGAGGTAGATTTGGTCAAAGGGACACCAATGTTCAGTGTGATGTTGTTTTGTGAGGGTAGGGGCATGCTTAGCAGGGTGATGGGACACTGATGTGTTTATGGGGGTTGGACTTAACATAGCATGGCTACAGTGTCATTAAAAAAAGCAGGCCTAAAGGCATTAAGAAGCATTTTGCTTTTTCTGAGTTTGTTCATTTTTTATTCATTTTTAGTTTGGAAATGCATATGTTTCTTTCTACTTGTATCAGCCCGCGAGAACTAACAGGAGATAAGAGTCAAAAAGTCTGAAAACCCAAGTCTGTTGGGCCTGAATCTGCAATACTTGACAGATGTATATCTTGGAAATTTTTGCTTTTTCTTGATTTTCATGTCTTTTCCCTAGGATTTCTTTGGAAAAGGGATCTTCTCAAATCCTATGTGTGCTGAGCTTGCTCATGCTGCTTCTGATGGGAGCAGGTGGGGAAGGACTCAGCAGTCCCCCTCTACTCCTTGCAATGGCGTTGATCTGGTCAGCAAAATTAATGGAACTTCCCACACCTTCTGGAAAATCACCACGATTTTTTTTAACCAAAAGTTGAGTCCGCTTTTTCCTATGACTCACACGGGTCCCACCAGCCTGCAAGCTTGTAATCCCAGTGCTTCCTGCAATAGGTGCAGCCAGTGGTATATGCAGTAAAGCTCTTTGTAGGTACTGTGCATCAGTGACAGAGGAGAAGAGGTGTTTTCACTAGACCAGCTAAAGAAGAAAAGTTTTTCTCCTCTTTCCCTAACTCAGATATGAGACTTTTTTCTTCTCCCTCTTGTGCCTGAAATCCCCATGTCTTATCACAAGTGAAAAGGAAGGCCCTTAGTTATAGACTTTGAAAATATTATGTTAAGCTTTTTTTTTTGAGGAGGCATGTAATCAAATGCATGAACCTGTATAAACCTCTGAGGGACCAGAACGCCAAAGGTGGGACTGAGCCTTGACTTGAGACATTAGACACTTATTTCTCATATTTATCCCTTCACAACACAGAGAGGAAGTGCTAAGTAAAAATTGTGATTTCTTAATAAGGGAATGCCTAGCCTCCATTCTTTCTAGTCCTGAATCTAATAATATATCAGTTGCTTGTTCTTGGAACTAAAGTTCTCCCTGACAACATATTATTAGCTAGGCAACCTCTTAAAAAACAGCAGGCCAAACAAGTTATCAAATCAGCCCAAGTGCTGTGGTTTTAACTGGGGATCCTTTCAATTGAATGATAATGTGGCAGGAGTTGTGGTTCCTTCAAGGAGCAAGATATCAGGGAAATCCCAGGCTGGGATAGAGAGCTCAGGAGACTTGCAAAAATAGAAAACAAGAGGTAGAATCTTTCTCCTTCCCTCCAGAGCCATGCTTTTGTTTCAAAGGCGGTTCTCTCCTTTCTCAACCGGGTGTTTAGAGTCTGGTTTGGAAAAATTATTATCATTCACATGAAGCACTTTATTTCACATTTAAGACTGTGTGGCAATACTGATTGAGAATTCATGTCTCTCAGGCACGAGGTAAATGAGTGCAAATAAAACATCTCACCACTGCTGTTCAAGATGTGTCCTTTTATTTATTTTTACAAGGGTAAGAGTGTCACGTCATTTTTCAGAGTGTCTTTATCTTGCAGGGTTCCTGCTTGCAAAATTCAGGGCTAGGATCGGCCCTAACACTGGGGTGAACTGGCAGATCAGCTGCCACAGAATACCTTTACTTAGCCCAAGTATATGTGCTACTGGCAGCACGTAAAGGATTGGTCTCTAGACCCCATTCTGAGCAAGGTCAGCCTGACAAATGTACAGATTCTCCTTGTGTGTTAAATACTAATCAGAAAGGAGGGAAATAAATATTACAGCCCATCTCAGGTATAATACACGAAAATTGATGTCCTGGGCAAAACCCTGAGGTCTCAATTCCTGAGCCGTATGGAGAGCCAATTGAGAAGCCTTGCAAGCTTGTTATATTTTCTTTCTGCCAGGCTGGCCATGTGCCACATGTGGTACAAGGCAGGGCAAGCTGAAGGTTTGGTCCAAAGAGCTGATGTGACCTGGTACTGAGGTGTGCAGCCCCGGTGGGTCCCATCTCTGTGGCAAGGTTGTGCTGTGCACCCCAGCACCCTCTGCACTGAGCACCTGCAGGGGGAAAAGGCAGGCGCACGACTCTGATCCTTGCCCCCTTTCCCTGTCCACACACCAATACTGCTGGAAACATTGTTCTCGGCAGCTCTCCCTCCCCTTCTGGGCTGTGACAGCCAGGAGGAAGCAAAGCAGGAACTGCGGCTCTCTCACTGAAAATGTTTTTCTTAGGTTTCCTTCGCTTCCGCGGTAGGATCTTTTCAGGCTAATGAACCTCCATAAAAGGTGGCTGTTGAAATCATAGGAAAAAGGAACAAATGTGCTAGTGCTGGGGCCAAAAATATGTATTTGGTAACAGCTCCCCAGGTTCCTCCAAGGGGCAAGTAAATGTTACACTGAAAAATCTTGTCTTTCCCCCCACGTATTTACTGATCAGCCAAAATTTCGTGGCTTTTAAACACAGGCACTTAGGAAAAGGAAAGTCAGCTCACTCAGTGCTTCCTACAAACCATCTTGATTTCTTGATGACATCAGAAGAGGACGCATATAGAGGAAAGCTTCTTTGAGCATGGAGAAGACAGGGCTGGAGGGGCGAGGACTTCTTTTTTCTGTGATCGGTGATTTTTGCTAGAGGATGTATTGCTTGTGTCTTGGTCCCATGCTGTGGTTTTTTATTTTTAGTTTGGATGGTGGCTATTGGCAATCAGGATTGCAGTCTCTCAGAGTGCTGCTTTGGGTGACATTCATCTGGAGAATGTTGAAACATGGGGGAAAGAATTATAAGCAGCAGCTGCAAGACATTTTTCACCCCAAAGGACACAGAAAAAAGCCAGCACAACTTTGAACCGTGAGAGTTCAGCTGAGGATAGGAGCCAACCCTTTCATCAAGCTAGCACAAATCCCACAAGCAGACAGATCTGTGCAGCATGGTGATTTCTGAGTAGAGTTAGTCTTGATCTGCTATCTCAACAGTGGATTTGGACTGGGATCAACTCCCAGCTTCTGACAACAGGCCAGGTGTGTCTCCCCTGCCAAATTGTCCTCTGCAGCTGGAGCAGCCTCACAAAGCCGTGGTGGTTCTCCTGGTCTCACAGCCTGGACCCAACACACGTGAGAGCTGCTACATCCTCCCAAGGAGAAGGAGTAGTGAAGCTGCAGTTGTGCCTGAGATTTTCTTTGTTCAGTTTCCGTCCATGTGGGCACTGAAGGGAGGTAAGAGAGCTGGCCTGAGGTGCCCATGAGTCTTCTCACATCAGGAGGATTTCTTCCTTGTAAATTGGATGTCATTCCTCTGCTGCTGCCAAGTCACAGGCTCCATGTTGGGACTAAGATGTGTCACAAAAATGTCCACCTATTTGAACTCAGCACTGGTGAATAACAGGTCAGAAAGGACCTTCTTGTCCAGTTCTAACTTCGAAGTGAGACCATGTCTGAACAATCTGTGTTGGGATGCAAGGGCTGCTGCACCCCTGCCTGCGAGCTGTGGGGGGCAAGGGCTGACTGTCCCACCTCTGACACAGGTAGGCTACTGAATGACAGAAACAGGATGTGTTCACGTTCACTCTTGAAAAGCACTTGTTAATGTGAATACCACAAACTAGAAAAAGACTTTGCCAAACCTTTCCTGGCCTTGTGTTGTCATGTTCTCTTTGCCTGGCTATTGCTCAAATCACACCCACCAAAGCTTTGCTCCTTTTCACTCAGATTAAAGCCAAACAACGAAGGACCAAGCTACCCAATTGACCCACCACATCTCCCTGCTCTACTGGGAACAGAGCAGGATCCAGGGCCACACGCCCAGTGAAAAGTACACCTGATGGAACTTGAGAAGGCTGCAGCCCTCTCAGCATACTTAGTGATTTAGAAGTCAAGCCAGTGTTAAAAGACGCTTGTAGCTTTTTTTTCTTTTCATTTTAAGGATGTGTATAGCTGTCTAGTTAGTCAGCTATCCATCCAGCCATCCTAGGCTGTTATTTTTCACAAAGACGTAGACATATGTATTTATACAAATACATACACACATATGTCAACATTTTTTGTAACCTAGCATTTATAGGATGCAAGACACCTCCCAAAGCTAAATCTGACATACTAACCATTCAGAAACACTCATGGTATACATGGTATACATTAGAATATGCATAAAGGCTTCTGCTATTTCTGCTGTTGAAAGCTAATTTCGGTCTCCATTAGTCTGACCGCACTATTTTGCATTTGCCTGTGGACTTTGTGCTGCACACCCTTTGCTCTGAACTGCTGTAGGATTCTTTTCCACTTGTTAATATCAACTGGAGGAGAACTTGGAACACTGGAGTGAATGGGGGAATTGTGGACAAAGGCACTGAAGCTTTATGGACACTCAGGCAATCTCGTCCCTGTCTCCCCTGAAGCAATCAGGTCCCAGCCTGAGCTAATGCACAGCCGTGCAAGCAAGCACAGGTTCAAAGTGCAAATAAATACGTGCTCGAGGGCTCCCTGTAGGGATGGAAGGTGAGCAAAAACAAAGGTAGAGACATAGTAAACATACTCAGCCTGTCTGGAAGGAAGAACAGGTTTTGATAGGATGGGGAGCTGGGAGAACATATGGTGCTTTCTGAACTCTGGCAAGTCGTCTGATCCTTCTCACAGACAAAAAGCATATATTTAGTTGAGATGGGAGGGAGGTTTATATAGTTAATACTTGTTATGTTTTTTGACTTAGACATAGCCTAATTTTGTCCTCTCAAAGGCTTTCTCCAAGATACAGGAGGAAAACTGTGTTCATGTCAGTGAATGCAAAACTACCACTCTCACATCAAATCTGGACTCTTCCCCTGAATATTATATGTTGTCCGTATGTGTACACACACCCACTCTGCCACCCTACTCTCACCTCTAATGCACATATATCTGGTACCCTAACAGCAGGCACGTGGCATCAGGAGGACAGTGAGCAAACTGGGAAGAGTAATGCTGTTGTTTTGGGTAAACTAAGACTTCCACTGGGTGACGATGAATATTTCAGTTTTCCCGCATGTACAGTCATTCAAAAAAGCACAAAAGAAGAGCACTGATTTGAGATGAACAAGTTTTTCTATAGAGACAGAGAGGTCTTGTTACAGAACTCCTTTTCAAACGGAGGCTCCAGTGTGAGGACATTTTGGGACCTCAGGTCCTTTGACAGGGAAAGAGAGAGCTCCTGATCAGACCAGCAAGGACTCCCTGTTGCATTCAAATGTTCACTTTGAGAAAGCAAAGTGAGTGAAGTTTTGTTTTGCTTGACTGAGCTTTACAGTACCAGTTATTGTTTTGAAAAGTGAAGAGATACCTACTACATCTCCTGGGAAAGTGAGAAGCAGCTTGCTTTGGAAGAGACTGCTATAATGGTGAGGTTCTCAGCTTAGCTCTCTATTTTTGGCTTTATGTATTCATGTCTGCTTGAATTTCCCCTGCAATAACAGCTTTGTGATTAAATGACTTGAATAAATGGTTTCAGAACATCTGGGAATAGGCAGAAATGTAATTATTCATTTATTGATAGTGAGGTAGGTATTGATTTATACAGGATATTAAATGCTCTAGGGCATGGGAATGAAATATTATTAGTATTTTAAAACAGGAAATATTGCCACCTTGTTTTCTACTTTTAAGCACCTGTGGAGAGAATACTACTTTGCTAGTGTTAGACCATTTCAATGCTTTGAATTATTTAGGGATTTTCAGTATAGGCTGATGCAAGTGTAAAAGCCTGTCTGTGATAAGTCAAATTTGTTAAAAACTCTACATCTTCTTCCTTATGGCCCTTTACTGTTAGTCACCTATGGTTCTTGCCTAAAGGAAATACAGCCAAGCAGAGAGTTCAATTAAGAAATCTATCTGTCTGCCTTCCTACCTATATATCTGTGTTGTCCCTTTCTCTTCCACTCCATGGATGATACTACAGTTGCTAGACATTACATTTTTATAATCTTTATTTCAAACTAGGCTCTCATAAGCATCCTATTTCAGGCGAAACATGTCATTATCCCTGCTACAGTAGAGCACTAGCTTTGTAAAGGAAAGGACGAGAAAATTCAGTTAATATGTGAGTGAGTTCCTGTGGAGCAGAAGCAATGAAACCCAGGGAGGGACTCATCCGTGTGCGTTTCTGATGCCTAATAACAGCCGAGCTCTTGTAGTCAGTCCTTCAGCGGATAAGCGGAGAGGGTCTCTCTTCTCTACGCAGTCCTTTATTTTCAAAAAACCTGTAGGGATGAGGTATTTCTGAAACTTTACCTCTCTGTCAATGTGCCTGAAAACAAAAGACTTCAAGATTTACCAGGGGAGACTAACGGATGGGCACTCAGGTAGGCTGCATGAGCCTAATTTGTAAAGGAAAGCGCCCTAAGAATGAATCCATAGTACTTGAACCACGTGTGCAAGAGCAACTGTAGCACACCCTAGAGGAGGAGGAAGAGGAGGGCTACCATGGTATGCACTTACCCTGTACCTTCCGCAAGACAAAGCAGTACACTTCCTGGTGTGTGGGAAGGTGCACATAGCCTCTGGCCTCCCCAGGGACACCCTGTGACCCGCAGGAGAGGCAAACTCATGAACCTCCAGCACATCCTTCCTTCACTGCACTGTCCTCTCTGCTCATTTGACAGCCTCAGTAAGCCCTTCCTCATCCTCCCCCAGGGTATTTCCCTCCAGAGCATTAGCAGTAATTCCCAGATTGCTGGTAATTCCTTCTGGTGGGTTTTCCCCCCTCCTTCGCTTCCTTTTTTAAAGGTTTCTGTATCTTTCCCAGATCTTAACGCAGAGCAGCTATGGTTCACCACAGGGCTTGCTTTGTTGGCAACCTTTTGCAATATTTTATCTTTTTTATTGCTTGAAAACAAAATGCTTCTCATCCTTGTGTCCTCTGGTGATGAGTATGTTTCAAATGTATCACTGATGTGCTTGGAGTTGTAAAGGGAGACATTTCTCTCCGTGTGGCATATTGGCAATGATAGACGGGGGCTGTCACTACCCACCAATATGAGTGTGCCAGAGCTTTCTTCCTTCACAGCATTAATGCTCAGTAAGGCCTTCCTTTCATCTCTTTTAGCTTTCTTTTCAGGCCTCCAATTAGAGTATCTCAAACCTTTTTTTTTTTTTTTTTTTTGCAGAAAGAGGACTATCAGATAGACACAGATCTCAAAAAACTAAAATGTTGCTTCTTATAGGCAATATTCACCATTTCTCAAGGGGGTTAGAAAACAGAGGAGTTAGAGCTAAAATGAAGTGAGTGCCTCCCAGTTTGAAATCAGAATATCTGCACAGCTTAAGTAATAGTTTTAAGGCCCGATTTGTGCTTCTGTTCCCACCAGTGTTGTCAAATTGGTGCTAACATAGCCGGGGACAAACACTGCTGCTTAGGTTGAATGCTGGTGTATTTTCATTTAGTGTGAGGTACTGACTAACCCACCCAACTGTCAGACTCACAGCACAAGCTATCTTGTGCCAGCCCAGCTGCAGTAACCAACCTGGACCATCACAAATGCCAGACAAAAACATCTGCTTAAACCTCTTCCGTGAACACGTGTTGTTTAGAGACCATCAGCCGTGTATCTGTGCCCTTGAGGAACTGAAGTAGGAGAATCACAATGATAACTCAAGTCCCAACCATTCTAAGCTAAGAAGGCCAAGTAATTGGGAAACATTTAGCCCTTCGCACTGTTTTAAATAAATCTGCTTAAAATCACACACTTGGGGACTATCTAAGTGAGAAATCTCCTCCACATCCCATGTGTGAAATGATGGGATAGTTTTGCCTGAGCTAAACAGGTCCAGCTGCAGGGACCTGAGGGAAGCAAAGCCCCATAGCACTTTAAGACACATCCCACAGGTTTAGGGTGGGACAAAGTAGATACTGTATGTATCTCTCCCTGCTGAGGGTGCTTAGTTGATTTCTTCAAGTTTCTATTTCTTTGGCTAGAAATTGCATCACACAGCCAGGAAGCCATGGCCAGTGCTGCACAGGAATACAGGCACTAAATACTGAAGGATCAAATAATCGAGATAACACAACTCTGAGCGATTCATGAAGGAAACGTGAACTCACAGATGTTCATCAGAACTGTGAAGCTGGCAACTACAAACCTAGAAATTCAAGGCAATCATGTGTTGATAGCAGATCAGTTGTAACCAAGTTATAGGACTACAGCAAGGCAGAAATTTGCTTGCTCATTCAGACTCCAAAGTACAACCTTAATGTTGTTTTTCCCACAACTGATTCAGAAACATCGATAAACACTCAGTTTCTCCAGTGTGTTAGCATATCTTAGAATGTATTAGCCTAGATGACTCCTGGAAATGTTCAGAACCTGATTTATCTCTATTTTAGCTCAAGACCTAATGCATACACACTGAAAATTTTGGCAAAATTGAAAAGAAATTACAATTAAATACTCTTTCAAGGAATAAAGAGCAAAAGAATTTTGGAATTCCGTCCAAAATGTTCTTGGTGCTGCTTATCACACTTCCAGAAGTAGTTTTCCATGAACACTTCCATGCTAGCACTTCTATTTCAAAATTCATAGTAGTATGTGGTTCTCCTTCCAAATAACTCAGGTGAACATAAAACTATTTTGAGTCACTGTAATATTTGATATATAATGTCTCTGTCTTTCTACCTGGAAGCATGAATAGCTGCTGCAACTACACTGCACACTGTGTCTCTGTGTACATTTCAGTTCAAACTTTTCCACCTTAACTATTGATGGTTTCCATTTTCTATATTTTCTCTTGCTTTAGAGATATGTCAACAGAAAAACAGTCATCAGCTCCCTTAACATACAGTGCAGCTCCATCACTGATCCATGTTCATTAATAATGATTTGTAGTTATTTCAGATGAGTGCCTGACAAAACCTAGTATGTGCTTTTGAATGTAATGGTGAATACATTTCTCGCATTTTGTTGCAAATAGAGTTCACTTCCTCCCCTTCCCGAAATGTTTTGGAATATATTTTCTTTACATAGGCTTTCCCATTTTTTCTACTATCCTGCATTCCTATGACCTAAATACTCTTCAGAAAGATGCCATGACAAGGTCAGTGACACAGGAAACTGAAACCCTGAGAGCAGTTAGAGAAACTGCCTTTACACTCGCCGCTCCTTGCAGCAGCAATGGTTAAGTTTAGCAGCAATCTATTATTAAAGAGACCAGGACACTTCAGTCTAGAGAGAGATGTCTGGGGCCAGGGTGGACTACAGCAGTGTGCTATAAAGACACAAATGACTGGAGAAGGTATAAACAGAAGGATTGTTTACTATTCTTGACAGTGAAAATGGGATACCCAGTGAATTAATCAAGGAGTGGATTTAAAACAAATCGAAATAAGTCACCAGCAGAGTCTTATGCTGGGAAGTCATTGGCACAGGATATTTGGATGGTAAAGATATAAACAAGTTCAAAAGTTTTTTGCTTAATTTTGGGGGGAGTGTAACATTGATTAAACATGATAAATGAAAATGTAACCATGAATGTCAAAGAGGAACAAAGAATAGGTATTTACTATTTCTCAGCATTTTATTTGGTGTCCAATAGCTGAGGGTGGGGCTTTTTTGGGGTGACCAGGCAGTAAATTTCTAACAAGCACATGTAATTAAACTGTGGAGCTGATTGCTAGAGGATGCCATGAAGGCCAAGAGCAAAACACAACCAAAAAGTGATGCGACAGATTGAGATCTGAAAAGATTCGTGAGGGATTTTAAATACAACAATATGAAGGTATCCTTCAGTTCAGCTTGTCAGAAACTGGAAGCCTGTGTCAGAGGAAGGATGAATCTGAATTTGTCCTTTTCTTGCACATTTCCTGAAGCATCTGCTCTCACCGGCTGCCAGAGACAGCTTTCTGGGCGAATTGGTCTGACCTCGCTGGATGTTTTGCAGGTTTGTATCCAAATGATCAGTAGTGAAGAGGCATTTGGATCATCCTCAAAACAAAAGTGATGCTGAAAGGCATGGAAACAGCAGAGGTAGTTTACAATCCTCCCTCAGCCATGGCTTGTTTGCAGGCTCAGAGGGATGACAGCACATCTCTCTGAGTGTGTGTTATAAGCCTAATGGACCTGGTTGCTGAACTCCACAAAAATCTAAGTTCACCTGGTTTTATTTGTTTGTTTGCTTTTTAACCAAAAGTTTTGGCTGCAAGAATTATATAAAAGTGGGGAATGTTGTTACAACTGGCTTAAACCTTTGTGAAAAAGATAGTTTAGAGGCATCTTTCATTTAACACAGCTGTAAGAGGCACTGAGCATGTCTCACCTCCCCCTCTTCAGCTCCCTGCAAAGGGCAGCCTGGGTGTTTTTTACGGATTTGGCTGCTCTGCACAGCAGTGCCTGGGCTGAGTGTTGTTTCAGGGGTGTGGTGAACGTTCTTGTTGCTGTAGGGGGTAAAAAAGCTGAAGGTGTACAGGGAATAACAGAGCTCACAGAAGCAGAAGAAAATTTTAACGGAGTCTGGTGCTTTTGGCAGAATACTGGCTTCAGTTTTGGGTCAGGGTAGTGACCAAAGGAGTTTAGCAGTCAAGGCAGGGAAATTGCCTTTTTTGTGGTTGTTATTTTGGTTTCTCCAATGCTGAAAGAAGCAGGGTTTTGTACAGCCTTCCAAATAAGCAGAACTGCAGCAGAGATACCTGATTGCATCACCCACCTCTCCTCCTAACTGGAAAAAGCTAGGAGAGTTTGAATTTTCATTAACTGCTCAGCCTAGAGGGATAATAAGTCGTTTTACAGAAACCAGAGAGACAGGCAGAATGGCCTGATTCTGTTTGCAGTGTGATGCACAGTGTTTCCACTGATCGTGAAGAGGCTTGACTTCTTGTTTTTGTGGTTCCTGAGTTTCCAGCAGTGAAAGGGAGTTGTTTGGGATGGTATGAAGATGCAGCAAGAAATACTCAGCAATTTGCAAACAAGCTCTGTGAAACAGCGTCCATGCATTTTTCAAGAGGACCCTCATGAGGCAAATCAGCCTCAACTCAGTTTTAAAGTGTGGCAGGCAAAGTCTTAATTCCTGTTATTTTAGGTACCGCTCTGTCCCTAGATCATCCAGTTTCTGTGCTCCTGAGTCTGCAGAACAGCTGTGTAGGTTCTGGCTGGGAACTGAGGAAATCAGGGTGGAGATGAGGCTCGTTACCCAAAACAAATCTCCACACATCCAAGAGCATCTCGCAGATGTTATAGAAGGTGTGCTTCAAAGAGGTAACCCCTGAAAACGAGCAGTTCAGGAGCTCTGCCATGTGAGTAATTTTATTCCTGCAAACAGAAAGGGGGAAAAAGCCCTACCCACCTTTGTAGCCCAGAGAGAGCAACTGGCTCTCCCTACTTCTTGGCTTTTCTCTTGTTTTTCCTTTTAGTATATAATGGGAAAGCATGTTAGGCCCAGAGCTCAGACATGGGAGTCTGCGAGAGAATATCAGCTCCAAGACAGTAAGTGAAGGTGACAAGTTGCCAGCAATATTAAACATTAACGCTGAATATTTTGTTGGTATTTAAATCCATGATGTTTCATGTTACTGAGCAGAAACAGAACATCCCCCTTCACCCCCACTATTTTGTTCTTTACTCCTCTGCTCTGTACATTCAGAAGGCAGGAATGAGAGATGCCAGTTCCTTCAGGGCTGAAATGGCTTTATATAAACTAACAGAGAGGGCAAGTTTATGAAGTGGAGACAGGATCTAATTCCGTCCTCTGCTGAGACTGTGACTTGAAGATGGGGAATACTTTGTGTACGAGGTGGGCTTGCTTATGTGTGTGTATATATATATATATGCATGAAGCTGAACACAGGAGAAATTCTGCTTATTTAGAAATCGGATGGTGGCAAGCAGCTAAGGGGGAGAGCTGGAATTTTAAAGTGATCTTTTAAAATGTTTATGTATATTTTGTTGCTTCTGGAAATGTCTGTTTGCACCTCAGGGAGGTTCCTGAACTTCCCACTTTGGGGAGCAGCTGGCCCAGAGGGGCAGATTTATTTCTACTACATGACAGAAGGAGTTTTATCAGGAAAGCAGCTGCCTCGAAGCACCCACTGCTCTCCATGTCTGCAGTCAGAGTGAATGCAAGGTCAAGATCTGCTCCTCACATCCACTTGGGTGCTCCTTGCATTCGCCAGCCTACAACTGTGGTCCTGGCACACAGCAGTCATCAAACCTGCCACAGCTTTCGGCACCCGCTTAGCATGCAATTCCGATTGACGGATTCATTTTGGGAGTACCCATTACAGCAGCGTAATTGCCGCCCTGACTGGGAGCCAAGTTAGACCACAGGGAGAAGCGGTTTTTGTCAGCAGTCCCGGCACTGGGTGAGGGTGTGGTGGGAGTGCTGGGAGCGTGGTACGGGAGCACATCCTGCATCCTCTCCCGTGTGCCCTCTTCTGCTGTGAGCATACCGTGCTGTGTGGGACAGTGAGGAACCAGGAGAGTAAACATTCCCCTTATGTATCAAGAAGTGTAAACAAGGGTATATTTACCAACTGTGCTGCTTCCAAAACCCCAGGCTGAGCTATTCCTCCAAGAGAGGCATCCTGGAGGACCAGCTCTGCTGCTAGCAGGAACTGCTCTGCTTCTGCTGAGCTCAGTTGCTGTTGCCTGATAGCGTCTGAGGAACTGGTTGGTTCTCACATGTTGAAAGAGAGAGACAGATGCAAATGCACACACCCCTGCAGAACTCCACTGACAGGCCCCCCAAAAGCAAGTGGGAAATCAGAATGAGCTTGGGAGAATGCCATTGCTTGCTCACCCAAATACTCCTGAAGACCCCCCTTCCTCACCCATTCCCTGATCCTGCAAGAAGCTCCTCTCTCTTCTGTTCACTAATACGTTTCCTTCAGGACCTATCCTCTGCTGATCCCAAGCCTTTGTATGAGGTGCAAGGTGCCTATGCTGGTGGCCTGAGCTCCTGAGACTTTGGAGTCAGGAACGTGACAGTCATGAACCAGTTCATGTTTGACTTTGTCCCACACGTAAAAGTGGGGGACAATGCGTGCCGCAGAGTTTGCACCAGACTTCAGATGAACTGGTTTCTGAATGCCCACCTCAGAAGTACAGCTCATGTTCTATGCATGCAATAAGTACCCCTAGGACCTTGTGTGCACTGCCTGTAGGCAAAGGACAGAGCTAAATATCTCCAGTGTGCACATCATGCAGACTCCCATGGGTTCAGGCTCTGTAAGAGGAATGCTTCCTCTGTCCCTGAGAAACATGGAGGGTGGCTTGAAGAAAAGGGAAGGGAACCTGCTGCAGTTTGTGCTGTGCAAGATGTGCATATGTACTGGAAAGAAAAGGACAGCAGGGCCTGAATTTCCATTGCCTCTACCCTGGCAACTGAAGCCCTTAAGCTTGGTGGAGCTCCCTCATGACCCCACGTTTGTGTTACTGCAATCAGGATCCAGCCCACAGCAAATCACATCCTCTCCAACTTGCCTTCTGTTGTCTTGAATTCACCTTTCCACTTACACTGCTGTAAATCAGGATTAACCCCATTAAGGCAATGGGCTCATACTGGCATAAAAGCTGTGTAAGTGGAAGGCGAATCACATCCAGTGGTGTTATGGGGATGTTATCTGATTATTTTACTATGCTATTAAGTAACAAGTGCTATCCATGGCAAAATTAATACCAAACAGTAATGGGAAGCTGGTGAGATGCACGATTTGCTAGTATTATTTGTACATCTTAAAACATTTTAGGAGAACAATTTGGGATTTTTTTAACTAAGCGTGTTTGTGCACTCTCTTGAATACAAAATATCATTATTATCCTGTTTTGTTTCTCACAGATTTTGTTTGTCTTTTGGTTCCTTTGGGGGGATGAGAGATCTGTTTTGATAGTGAGAGAACTTTCTGAGAAGCAGCAGCACAAAACCACTTGTGCCTTGAGAGAGTGCTAAGGAGTGGTGATGCCAGTTGATGCCTGTGGCACACTGGGGACAGTAAATACCTTTACTGGCATACTTTTGTTGTCAGGCAACAGTCAGATTCTGTGGTGGCCACAGCAACGTTGAGAAGATGGCAAAGATGTAAGAACACAATAAACAGGGACATAGGTTTCAGGCTTCCTTCTTCCTCACACTTACCTGCTCCTCTGTGTCTCACTGTGCTTGCAGCAGCACCTCTTGATTCACTGATGGGCAGGGGACAGGACATCACAGTCTATAAGAAACAAGAACGGGTTCATCCCCAAAGTGCTCGTGGGGGGTGACCCACACGGTGGGCAATAGGACAACTGTGAGTGGGTTGAGCCACCATCCTTACTGCTTGCAGGGTAAAAACACTGGCAGGGACAGAGGGACTGGCCCTGGTAATGGGATCAGAGCACGGCAGAGCTGAGACTCAGGGCTTGTCCACTCGGGACACCATCATATATAAATGGCAGTGGTTAACCCGGCAGTGGTTAGTGTGCCCATTAGTGCACGCTGAAAATGCACGGAGTCACCAGCAAAGGGCTGAATCACTCAAATGCTTTTAAAATTAAATGTTTTCTAAAAGCGTATCCTTTCTTTCCTTTTTAACCTAGCAGTTTAGAGGGAAGCCTCTGAAATATCAGTGCAGGGCCCCTGGAGAACTTAACCACAGAGCTGCTGGGCATTCCCTTCCCGGACACCCCTGCTGCTGCCCAGCTGTGTGCTAAGCTGGACGGAGGAACTGGGTTTGGTTAAAAATTAATCCAGATAACCACAGTGATTAGTTTCCAGTTGCATCAGTTCCCTGTGTGGAAGGACTGATGCCAGCTCCCCCAGTGCCTGGAGCAGAGCCGTGCTGCTCCTCTCACTGTTCCCTAGGTACCTGTGCCGTGCAAGTGAAATGTCTTCCTCTGGGTGCAGTGGACCCTCACATCTCCCTGAGAATGACTCTTGCAGAAAGCATAAAGGCAAGTTCATGCAGTTTTCCTGTTTTTTCGCTGCCTCCCTGTGTGTTTGTCTATAGAGAGATTCATTTGCCAGTGTTTGCCCTCTGAAAACAAGAGGTAAGAAACGATGGCACAGGCCGCTGTGTTGCCACTCATGCTCTGTCTCCTCAGACTCATTGCATGAAGCTAACTGGGTCATTTGCTTTTGGTAGCAAGGTTGTTTTTCTTCCCCTTCAAGTAAAACTGGCTTTTATGTAAATAATTTTTGGACCAGCTGCACTGAACTAATTATCTGGGTCATTCAAATTTCTGCTTCTGGAAGTAATTATGGCCTTTGGGAGTATACTGTATAATACTGATTTATGATTGGAGACTGAGAGTCTTCCTTATCTGCATGAATACTATAAAGCAAAGTTAGCAAATCTTCCTTACATCCTCGGGGCCGCAGAGCGCTCCTCTCCCGCGCACAGAACTCCCATTCGGTCTAATAAGCATCTCCCTTCTCCCCTTCCTCCATTCGCACATGCTGAGGACTCTCAGTCTGGGTATAATCAGCAGGCTCTGGTCTGCCATTTGGGACAGCGCTCCAGCATCCTTTCTCCTTTTTTCTGCCTGAAGCTTTATACCCCATTAGCTCTTAACTGGGGCATCAGTGAAAAACAAGGAGGAAACTTTATAGAGAGGGCAGGCATATGCGAGGCAATGAGTAATTGGGAAGACTGGGTTTGCTGACATCCGTTGAGGAAGGAATGAGTTTACACAAAAGACTCAGGTGTCCTAGATTTTGTTTGCAAGAGGCTCTGAGACTGCAAGCCTGTAAGCTGCCCTACCTATGCAGAGGGGCTGTCCCGCACTGCTGGCAGAAAGGGGATTTTGGCAGAAACAGGACAGTGAGAGGTGGCAGCAGTTCAGGCCACATCTCATCTTGAAGGGGCTCAGGGCCATTATGTGCCCCAAAGGAGATACAGCAGCCTGGAGCAGCTTGGCAGTGCTGCATAACAAGGAGCAGAGTGCTGGTGTACAGCCACCACTGATCTCTCTGTCTCACAGCCAACTCCCATGCTGAGGAAAGCCCATTTAGCTCTGAACCTTAAGCTTTTACTGAGAACAATGACCAGAAGCTCACAGCTAAAACAAAGCTGTGTAACACCAGGGCAGAAGAGGACATTAGCTTAAAGATGCAGCCAAAATCAATTCACAGATTGGGCACAACGTGAATAAATGTTATCAGCTTTATTTTTTAAATTTTAATTAATTATATGATTCATACAAAATATAAAACCAGTAGAAATATAGCCTATTTGTATATCACTAGACATGAACAGAGACTCAGACTACGTCAAGCTTTTTGAGCTCATCTTCAATTCATATCTGCCTCCCTCAGCAGCTTCTACCTTGACGTGGGGAGTCTAACTGTCCTTTTTTCTTTTCTTTCCAACCAGTTTAACCCTTTCTAACTAAATCCAACACATATAAACTATAAGGCAGTAAAATGGAAGAGCGCACCAAATATGAGATCTGCTCCTATCACAGCGCTCAACTTCTTGCGTGTTGCAGCCTGCTATAGCTGATGTCCAGCTTCATTCTTTCAGTAGAAGCATCTGCCCGCTCTCCTGTGTTTCTTCTGAGCCCAGAGCCAGAGGGTTCCTGCCACAGATAAGTACTCTTGGGCGTTTCTGCACTAAAAACCATTAATTATAACAGCAAGTAATAATGCTTCGTAACTCTGAAAAATCACTGTAATTAGCTGTCCCATTTACATGCCTCAAATATTAAAAATGAAAATAAATTAAAAATAAATTTAAACCTGGTGTCAGATGATCAGAAACGGATGACATTTTTCAACTAAAACTTTTTATTTTTCTAGTGGACCATATTTAGAGGGGATGAAAAATATAGAGTTGTCAGTTACAAACTTACACTTTATACTTACTGTCTGGGTTTTCCTAAATTGTTTGGTCTTGCAAAAGTAACCACATTAAAAAAAAATCCAGCATTTGACTGGATCATTTGGGAAGCAGCTTTTGTATTTTCTCGTTCATAGCTATTTTTTGTTTAGAATTTTTCCTTTGATGTGAAGCTAAACGAGTTTTAAAACACTTGATAGTGTTTTAAACAAAACTGCAACCACCCTGTCAATCGAGTAAGGAAAAACACCATCTGATCCAAACTGAACATAGGTGATTTTATGATTCACCAGAAAGTGATGAATTGTTTTTGCTTTTCAGCATGATCGAAAACAACTCCTCTCTTGCTTTCTCCTGATTTTTTTGGGACTGGAAGTAAGCCAAAACCTCATTTGCCTAGCTATAGAAGGCATCATTAGTCATCAATGTGGTTAGATGGGGAATAGCTGGAAAGTTAGGTGCTCCAGAGATCAGTATTAGACCCAATGTTTTTTAACATTCTCACTAATTATCTGAGATCATATGAGCACTCTGTATTATTTGTATTCACTGGTGCCGCTCGAATTCAGAGGGGTTGTGAACCCCAGTGGGGAGAATGGGAGATTGAATAAATGGACAGAAGATTAATATCCTTTTAAATTGATCCAATTAAGGATGTTCATTTCAAAAAGTGCTAGTTAATAGAGCTGAAGAAAATAGCTCCAAATGCAGATGTTAGCTAAAAAAACCCCAAAAACTCAGCAGTGATGCTCAGAAAAATATTGGACACTGGGTGGCCTCAAACCGGAATGGAGCCTGGAGTGCAATGTAAAGGTGAAAAGCATCTCGCCTATTTGGGCTGAACAGTTACTACAGATGACTTCAAAAAGAGGAGAAACTCATGGGAAAAAGGTCCGTCAAAGGCTTTCACACTCAAAGCTCCTGACATGAATGCCAGTTCTGGAGGTGTCTACAGACTGCCAGATGCCACCAGGAAAGGTTCTTATTTCTTTTTTTACCCTTTTTACATGCTTCTTCAATTCATCTGCCAGTGGCCATCATTAGGAACACCATCATAAGACACTTTTGATTTATCTATGACTGCTCTTGTTTCCCTGTATCATCCCTGTTTCCTGCAAGATGAGGGTTCCTCCTCAATAGGGGATCAGTAAAATGATGCTCAGATGGGCAGCCCAATACAAGAGAGAAGCAGCAGCAGAGATGATGGAAGCACGTGGATGAAGCAATCTGTGGCCAACAGCAGGCCAAATTGCAAGAGGAAATTTCTAGCACTGGGAGCTGCCAGGGCTGGAGGAAGAAACCCTGTCTCTACATGTTCAGACCATTTCTGGAATCACATGAAAGTGGAAGGGATATTTTGTTGGCTGCTATATGGGAAAAGCAACTTCTACTATAGCAGGTAACTGGCAAATGGGTTTAAGTAGGTCTTCATATTTAACCTCTCCACTGGTTGTCTTCTACCTTTGATCTTGCTAGAAATCAATAAGCTCACCTAATCAATGAAGAACAGTGCATATAGATTGAAGGCAGCTCTATGTGATTCTTTGAAGCTCCCAAATGTCAACTAAAACATAGTAAAAACTTTTCCAAGAGTATTTATTGGCTCATCATTTATAATGAGACTAGTACAGAGAGTCAAAGACACAGATCATAATGTCTGCAAACAGATGTGTCTGGAGCACTAATGTAAGTCCTGCGGTAGGGCGTGAGTCAATATTTCTTATGGATACATAATTGATAGCTGAGAACAGGATCAATTCTCCAGTGAACATGGGAGGAGTGCTTGCTCACCTTTTCATAGTTTTCATGCCTCCAGGTCTGCTTCAGCAGCTTTAAACAATAATCTGATGAGGGTTCTTTCCTCACTTTTTATTTTTTTAATTCTTAGTTACTTCAAAATATCCTCCTCTCCCTTTCTCTGACATTTAAAACAATACAAAACCTCTCCAACTCAAATGAGTTGCCCTGATTTTTCCCCTGAGCTCTGACCACTGAATAGCTTTGTGTGCCTCTGATGGTCAACCCTCCCTCTCCTTCCCGGGATCTGACTGCAATGCCACCATTAGCACTGCCTGAGAGAAAATTCCATGAAAGATGTCCCTAAACCAGTATCAACATCCCCGCTCAGTGGCAGGGCAGATACACCCGGGGTGACAGGCTGCACACTGCGTGGTGGCAAGAGGCACCGAAGTGCTCTCTGGGGCACAGACACACCAGCTGTTCTCCCAGTGGGACCAAGGTTCGCTGGGACAACCTATTCATGCCTGAGACAGGTAAACAGGAACAAAGAAGAAAATTAATGTATTCACTGAACATGAATACTGCGATGAGAACACATCCTTAGCTGAAATCATCACGTTCTTTTGCACTCATCCATTTTGTGTTGAGATGTGATTTTCTTTTATGGCTGGGGTCTAACCAATGCAACACTACTGGGGTGCCCTTTGATGCCAAGCCCCATTACAGGTTAGTAGGTTTCAAGCCAATGTAGTAAATGTGGTACAAACCCCATACATAGGGCACAAGGAAGGGCTGGAGAGAGAACATTGCTTAAAGCAGTTTGATGTGAACAGAGAGGGTTCTTAGAGCCTACAATATGCACCACTGCTAAGACTGGCCAATTTACACATCACAGATTTCATGTGCCAGCCTGTCCTCCTGCATCTGGCCCTTTTCTGGGCCTATCTGATTAGATATCTGATTAGAAAACTTCTGCTACAGCCAAATTCAGCAGAAGGAAGAGTGCATGAGGATCTGGACTTGCATGTACTGATCAGACTGTTTGGACAGCAGTGCCTGCAGTCCTGCAGCTTGTGTCTGCCCTTCTGTCAGCGTCACTGCCCTGAGACCATCGGCACCAGTCCCACCACTGCGCTCTCTCTGTCTCTCAGCTTGTTGTCCTAGTACAAACTCACCCTCCTCAGGAGTGTGCACTTACTTACATGCTAGGGCTGAGCTGGGCAGCTGCAATGCAGGCACGGGAGCTGATGTGCATGTGCTGTTGTGGGGCTGGTACCTCCTTGCAGAGGGGTTGGGGACATCCCACGCCCCTGCAGCAGGATCTGCTAAAGTCCGTGCACCAAAGTCCTGTAATGCTCTTCTTCAGGAAAATCCTTCTGTCTGTTTCCACTACAGACTCAGCACTGCATGTGCAAAAGTTCTACTCTTCGGAGCAGGAAGTGTGACAAAGATCTGCAGGGATGGAGAGGAGAGTTTTGCTTCCCCATGCACTGCATCCACCACTCTGTCTGCTTCTGCAACAACCACTGGAGACAGTTTCCAAATTGCAAGAAATCCCCAGATTGCTTAGAACTAGCAGTAGGTCTTTATCATCATTAATCTTTCATAAATCTTAAGCCTAAAATAAATGGTGTGACAGTTCTGAATGTCAGGAATTATGGGCTGTAGCAGTTTTGTTCACAGATGTTGTATATGGGCATTTGGGGATGTGGTTGCCAAACCCTATCTATTATTTGATCTGGCTGCACATTGTTTATACTTTTCTTCCTGTTTTTCAAAACTGAAATTATTGTCCCAGTGGCTAGATAAAATATTTCCCCCACAAAAGAAAGCACTGGTTGAAGAGAAGCACTTTTGTAATTTTTTTTTTTACTTACAGCAGTGGAGAATAGGAGAGATTTCTTGGACCTTTCGTGTTAATGTTTTATATTCTCTAAACCTGAGAAAAGGTTTAGAGAACAAATGGCTGAAAATGAGAGATAATGTGGTGTGATGGACTAAATGGGAGTTAGTTCATACTGTCTCTTCCACCTACCCATTAAAACCAGGTAGGGCCAGCTCTTACTGGCCAGAGCCTCTGCAGCCTGTACTAGGCATTATTGGAGCCACCTACAAAACAAAGCAACCAACTCAGTCATTGCTCCTCCAGAACTGGAGTAAATTTGGTGACAAGGCTAAATCTTTATGAAGTGAGCTGCAATTACTCATGGGAGTGAGCACACCAAGGCTGGTGAAACTTCCAGCATGAGTGAAGGCTGACCACAGCAGCAGGTGCTGCAGACCCAGGAGGAATGTGCCTTTCAGGGACCCTCAGTGCTGCATGGGTACCCATTTCTTCCGAAGTGCTTGGCAGAGTTATTGGGGTGAACTGAAAACCAGGGTACTTGCAAACTGAATTGCCAGTCCAGCAAGGGGAAGGAGGTGGTGGGATCCTCTGTATCCATTGCTAAATCAGAAATGTAGCAAAATCAAAAGATAAAAATGCTATGAAAGAGTAAAAATACAGTTGATTATGTTGATAAGTCTGTGCTCGTTTTTACTGTAAGACCATTGTGTTTCATCCCGTGAGGGCAGAGGAGGGCAGGTGGATATTCTCCAGCTCCTGAAGCAGCCAGGGGAGAAAGGTGAAGGAAATCTCCTATTAGGTTTATTTTTTTCTTTTCTGAAATATTTCGCTCATCTAATATGACCTTAGTTTACACACCCAGCTAAGGGCTTACCCAGATTTCATCCCTTATTCCCAAACTTCTCCTAAGGACACAGGTTATCACCATCATTACTGTCCATTGCATTGATATTGACAGTAGGCAGTCACCTATCATGATATTGTGATATATCATCTGTCATGATATACCACCCACTTTCTCAGGGAAGCTGAAGTGCCCAGAACACCGAGTTCTCACTGAGTTCTCACTGAGATCTGCGCACAGCAGCTGGCATCAGAGTGGCAGCTGAATGCCACAAACATTGACATTTTGTTGTTGCTGTCAGTAATTAAAAGGCAGAAGCATTTAAAGGCAATCTGAGACCAAACAGTGTAGGCTGTGGCACCAAATCACAAGTGTAACTCATCAGTGTAACAAGCCAAGAAACATGCATTTGTAGAGCAAAATTTTACTGCACATAATCCCTGTCTGATGTCAGAGGGGAAGGGCACGGACATTCCCATCTCCAGCTTGTGCCCAGATGGCGAGGCATGGCAGCTCATCTGCAAGGGCCATTAAAAGAGGCTCTTTCCCCTGCTGTGTCAGGGGATCAGCTCTGGTTATAAGATCAGCCAAGCTCAACCAGAGTCCTTAGCTGATGTGAACTCTTACTGTTTCACTGAAGCCAAAGGATGAGGCAGCTTTGTATGAGCTGAGAATCCACCTGCCTCCACCTTCAATTTTATTACAATGATTTGGGATAAGAACAGAAGGAAATTCCCATAGTCAGAGGGGAAATGCTCACTTCCATACCTATTCCAGTGCCAGTGAGCACTAGCATCTCTTTGTCATGCCAGACAAAAAGGTAGTGATTTAAACTAAAAATATCTGTGATAATGATGTGCTTTTTGAGTTTGAAGACTCTGTTCTCCAGTGCTGACAGAAGAACTGTATGTTGTCTATGGGCAAAACTGAGGATCACCTTCACTGAGTTTTGCCAGTGATTTCCTGGTGTCCCCCACAGAGAAGCAGCTCTGGGGAGGTGGTTCAGCTTGCAGTGATGTCTTCACTTTTCACCAGGTGCTCCAATGTTGGGTGAGGAAGCACCCAACAGTCCCTAAAAAGGCTGATGCATCTCTATAGACCAAGAGAGAACAAAAATGGGACCTCTCTCCCCTCTTGAGTGGCTGGATGTGAGAGGCAGCAGTTACTGTAGACACAAGGTGAATTAGGATTTCCGAAGGAAGTACATGGGAAGGTCACAGAGCAAAAAATCAACATTATTTCCATTACAGAGAGAGATGAAGAAGTCCCAGCACTTCCTTCTTCAGCTTTTTCCTTCTTCACAAATGCAGCAGCTATTTTTTTTCCTTTTTTTTTTTTTTTTTGGTTGTTGTTACAGTAAATCCCTAAGACCAAAAGTTTGGAAAAAAACCACTCCACCTCTTGGGAAATTTCCATGGCAATTATTTCTTAAGTTTCCCTGTGCTGCTGGCTGTGGTTTGAGATGACATCCATCCTGGTGGCAGTGGTGCGGCTCTCCCTTGCTCCAGCTCAGTTCTGATTGCAAGACCACATCAAGCAAACCCGAAGACCAGCAGCTTCCGTGAAAATCCTCCCACTGACTTCAAAGGACTTTGGATCCAGCCTCACACTGTGGTCAAACACTAGACATACTGCAGCAACCAAAGCAACCATTGCTCACAGCTGCAGATACAGGCCCACATAAAAGACAGTAGAGACACATGGCTGATGTGTTTAGGCTCAGATTGCCCCAAAAATACAAGGGGTTTTTTTAAGTGTGAAGGTTTTAGTCCTTCACAGAATCCCTTCATCTGAACCTATTCTACTGGGGCCTGTTTACCAAAAGGTTTATTCCAGGCTCAGACTGGGACAAACAACCAGCAAAAGTCTCCTTGCTTCCAGAGGCAATTGGAAACTATTTGGTCACTTGTGCTGCTATGCTCTCCTCAGATGAGGAGAGATCAAAACAGCAAGACACAGACATCAGTGGGACCCTTTGTGCTGACAAGAACGTGCACCAACAAAGACTTACCCTCGTGAGTACAGATGCCGTGCATTCAGATACACATATGCCTAGAGATATACGTACATGTATGTATGCTGTGGGGCATTTAAAAGAATGTGCTACATAAATCATGTGATTCGTATCATATTACCAAAATATGGGCCTAAGGCAGTTTTTGTGCCTTGTGAAGGATATTCGTGATAACGTTTTCATGGTGGCATTGCTCAGAGAAGCTGGTGGAATGACAACCTGAAGCAGACCCTGCCCCTGTGCAAGCAGCACAGAAGGCCATGGAGCTGACCTCTATATGCCAACTGCTGGTAGAGTCTCCGCTATCCATCAGAGGGGCTGTTATGAGGCCCTTCCCTCTGGATTTGGCAATAACTCAGCCTAGAGGATATATCCCATGCAGGAAAGCTACTTACTGTGTGACAGTGAAGGGCATTGCATCCTAACAACGCTACAAGTCCCTCTGCAAGTAGCAGAAAGTAGTATGCATTCAGGCATATTTGTGATTTTGAAGGGCTCAAAAGGGAAGAGTTATAGTCAGCTTGGAGATATGTTCATTCTGCCTCAGTTATGGAACTAACAGGTGGCAGTAGCTTTTATACTGAGGAATTTGGCTTAGCATCCTGGTGGAGACAAAATGAAATAGATTAATTTTTTTATCTATTTATTTTCAGGATGGAAAGTTCTCTTTGAGTTTTCTGGGAACTTTTTGAGGCCACTAAGGTCACTGGCAAGTAGAAAAAGAAACAAATGTTGAATACCAGTCACTCTTTCGCTTTCTCACTCTGATGCAAAGCCGTGGTATACCAAAGCACTTGTCTGGTGTATAGCCATGCTCCAGGGAACTTTGTACAGAGTTGTTCTCCTTGGAGGAAAATACAAATTTGGTGTTTCAATCTACATTACAGTGCAATATTACAGATTGAGATATGTGCATCACATCATTTTATGTTTTGGAATTTATGAAGAGAGGGAAAAACAAGGCAGTAAACATGATGTACAAAGACTAGGGTAGGTTAAATGTTTTAATGAGTAAATTTTTTTCCTTGTAGTGCACTGTTTTCAGTGTGCAGGTGCTACCAGATATTACCAACAAAGTTGTAAAGCAGTTCCTCTTTTCCTGTTTTGCTGACAAAGGTAATAGTTGTGTCCATTTATTTTGCATTAAGCTGAAATTGTCCATCCTGTGTCTCCCAAGTTTGGCTGGTTTTGTTCGTTTCTAAGTATTGGTAAAATTACTTCAGCTTTCGAATTTTACATAGGATGACTGAACAGAACACTTTTCTTACTGGTTGGTAACAGCTGTAAGAGTGACTTGTGTCTTGAAAAATATGCCATGCTGACAGGTATCTCCATGCATGTGCTTAAACTTAAGTACAGAAAGATTGGCCCTCTACAAATACATCAGCAGGTAGGAAGTTGCAAAGAATTAGCCTGGGGAAGAGGGTCTTTTAGTATGATTTTTGATCCAGATTATTTTCCAAGTCTCTTCTCCTAGGAGAGATGGCAAATGTCAACCCAGCCGGGAAGTCCAGAGCAGAAGTTTGGAGTCAACTCTGCTCTGAGCTGCTACAGCTCACTGTGTGAACCTGGCAAAGTCAATTAACCTCCCTATTAATTTTTTGACTGTAAAAATGCAAATGCTCTAAAAAATGAGTGACTGAGCCAAACTCCAGGCACATTTATGGAAAGACAGTTGTTGACCTCAAGATGAGGCTAATAAGTCTCATAGGTGTGGTAAGACGTGATTCAATAATGTTTGCAAAAATCTCTGAGGCTCTCAAATGTAGAATGATCTGAGCAGCTAAAGAAATTCAGTGACAACTCTTAATGAATGCACACCTATTAATCCTTCCTCCTCCCCTCCCCTTTTCATGTCAAAGTAGCAGTAAGAATGAGATTTAAGGTATTTATCGAGTGGTTGAGAAAGCCAACCTTTGACTCTGTGCCTTAGAGCAGTGCCTGGGGTAGGCAGTAATTGTGCAGAAAGGCACTGATAGCTTGTCTTCTTATTGCTTAAGAAAAGTGCTTTTCCAATTTGCTTTGTTCACTGGGTTGCTGTACCAGGCTCAAGATTCTCAGTTAAAAATACCGCGAGCTATATATAAATACACATACATACATACACGCACAGAGACTGTGACTCAGATACATTACCAGCACACTATAGCCCAAGACAGTATAATTGAAAAAAATAAGGAAAAAAATGAGAGCTCAACATTTTTAATAAATAGAGCCTAATCCCAAAATCACTTTTACAGGGTTAGCTCATATGAGTATTCAAATCTACTGAGAATAGAGTGGCTCATAAGCACAGATATTTGCACCAGACCTGTAAAATTGAACTGTACATTCAGCAGGGTTTGAAGTTGCATATCATATTGATTTTTTTCAAGATAAGAAAAGGGATTGAGATCGTAGAAATTGTATTCAAATTTTCAGACCTGAAAAGTTTTGTTACTTATCGATTGAGGGGAATTTCCCAGTGTGCAGTGATTGCATTTGTACTATAGACCCATTCAATCTGTCTACAGTCCTTGAACTGAAATTGAGGAATTGGCTGAGGTTTTCTGCATCTTTAAGAATTCCCAAGAATCTGGAAATCCTCACTGAACTGCCCAAAGGAAACTGGATGTCTGTCTCATCCACAATACCATGGGGGGTGGGGGCTGGGGGATGCACTTTAAGTTCCTTTGAAACTACACACGAGGTCATATGTAATTCCTCCCTTTCCTGATTTGCTTTAGGTTAATTTCTTCAGATACAGACTTGGTGTACATATTTGTGATTATACTTTATATATATATATACACCATCAACCTCCCTGTATATCATTAAAACCAATGTCTTTTACCCATGTGTCTGACAATAAATACGAGAATAGCAACAGGAAATGGATATTAGGAACTATAAATACATTAAAAATAAATCAATTTAACAATGTGAAGGCATTACTGAAGCCATACTCCAAATCCTGCGGTTAAAGTGTCACACAAAACACAGTGAGCCACATTCACCATTTCACAAAGTTTCTGAAATACAAGCAAAGTTTTATAATTTTCCATTACAATTTTCCATACATTACTGTGATATTTCTTTCAGAATAAGCAAATGGAGTTGCTGATTTTGACCCTCGAAAGGCTATCCAGGAGAAAGAGAACTTAAAATTAGAAAGAGGTGGTAAAGTCAATCAATAATACTTTTCTGCTGTCCAGTCTGAGAGCTCTCAGATATGTGTTGTCAAGTGAAGTTACAAACAGATGTTTCTGAGGGCAAAAAATCTGGCTTTAAAGTGCAGCAAAGAGGCCCAAATTCTGTTCTCAGTGAATAAGAAATGGCTTCATTGACTATACATAGCAACAAGGTCAATAGATTTTTTTTTTCCTAGTTTTCCTTAGTGCGGTGGACTGCAAAATTTGGCTTCACCTCTCTGTATTCCAAGTTATGTCTGAGTTTTTCAGCAATAACAACAACAAAAAATCATACCTTTATTGCCTGTGCAAAACTATTTGCAGTACAACTCTGAGAGAACAAGAGAACCAGGTGGCAAATACTAATTCTCCTTTCTGGGGCGAGGTAGACCCTGAACAGGCAATGTAAGGAACAACCACCCAGTAAAGAATGATTTTTGTCAAAGAGCAAATAAAAGAAGAAAATCCATAAAACTTGGTGGCCATTGTCTTGGATAGTGTGTTAGATATTAAAATTAAACACATGGTGTTTTTTAAAAATATATTTGGTAACCACATGCAGGCTTCTGACAGTCCTATCACGTGGCATTGTCATGAAACCGTAGTCCGCATAAGTTGAATATATAGGCTGCAGAGTGTACCATGGTAATCATCACAGCACTGGCATACCCTCTCTGATTGATCATGTTATTGCAGTGGCTCACGAAATGCAAGTGCAGTGTCTGCAAAGCCCAAATGGTAGTATTCAGGCTGTGCTGGAAGCCTGGAATGACTCACCTATTCTAAAGACCTCAGAGAAATTCAGGCTGAGGACATCTAAGCCCTTGTTCCCTACCCTTCGCTCCTCATGTGAAGAACAACCAAAGAATTTGGCACGATGGACTACTCTCTGCCTATATAAGCATTTATGAGGTTAAGGGTGGACTCATGGGTGAAAGTTATCATTCAACATTGCCTTGTCAATCAACGGTGTTTTATCAACAAGAACAAAAATCAGACCTTCACTGGTTTTGAATTTAGACTCTAGAACCAGCTACAGCACTGAGGAAGTGAGTAGTATACCAATGGTATAACTTTAGGTGAGATTGAAATAAGTGATGTTCTGTGGCTTGATAGATATATTAGAGGGGGTGAATCTTTTCCTATTTCTTCCCACTTTTCTCTGTCTTGACAAATGCATGGCGAGAGAGAATCCATGTTGCTTAGCAACTCCTTGGGATGCAGAAAGAAATCAGTCAATACAATTCTGAATTAAAGCTGCAATGACCCACAGAAATTTTTCTAGAGAAAAACAAGAATAGCTATATATTCTCTGCCTTTTCTTGAAGTCACAGTAGTTCATGAGTGTTAGAATGAGCATAGTGAAGAATGATGATCTTTCCGAGGTGGGAGAGGGGGGGCTACTTTATTGCAGGGGTCTAAAGAGTAGAACTCATTTTGAATTCTAGCAGTGCTGACTTTAGTTAAGGCTGAGAGTGGATTTAGCCATTTTTTAACACATGGATCACCTGTGATCCAGTCATGATTTCAGCCATGAGATGCTCTGGAATAATTCCTCCACTTGCTTGAATTGCCATTGGTTACATCGGTATTGCATCCATAACAGCTGAAGCCACTGTGTTGCACCAATAACAAGAAAGATGTGGTTGTTATTGCACAGAAGCATATGCATCAGGCCCTCAGCAGAGCACTTGCATCAAACCTTCAACAGCTGAGCTAAAGTATGGTACTCTTAGCCTATGAATGAGCATACAAGTCATAGAGTTCCCGGTGCTGGCACTGGATGGTTGACTGAGCATTTTCAGGATGTGTTTGTTCACCAAACACAACCAGCAATTCTGCAAAAATCAACAAGATGGTGAGGGTTTGTGAGCATTCCCATCAATGCTAACAGGTTTCTGAGTATTCAAAACCAGTGATTACTTCCTAGAAGTCCAAGAGAGATAAATTTATCTCTTTTACTCAGGGTAGTTTTTACATACTCAGTTATTTGTTTCTACTGTTTGACTGGAACTCATCTGAATTTTCAGTATTACAGGATTTGGTGGAAGTTGTAAAATCAGAAAGTAAAGTAAGCAGGTGAGGAAACTGTACTGTTTTGTTACAGCACAAATAGCAAAGCACAGCCTGACTTTGCAGTCACTCTTAGAAAATTCCAACATGCAAGACATAAGAGAAACCAGTCTCATCATCATTTTTCAGACCAGCTATTGGTTTCTGTTCAGCTAAAGAAACAGACAGGAGAGAGCTTTCCCTCTCCTTTTACTCTTTGGGACATCACTAAGATTATAAAGATCACTGCTACTACAGTAATACTTGTGTCTCTAGTTGTGTTACAATATATTTATATCTCTTCTAGTTTCATGTGCATTCCTAAGACAGCCCCCATGTCAAGGCTTCTGTATGCAACTTGAAGCCTCACTGACTTCAAGTGCTGAGGCCACCTTGGCATGCTCCACAGAGATCCAGCACATGAATACGGTTCCAGTGCTGAGTCACAGGGGTGGACCCTGTACATTTTGCAAGGCCCTTTTGAAAGTTATAAAAGAATCTGTAAGTTAAATGTCCATGTAAAACATATTCTGCCTGCCTAGCAAAAGCTCCCCCAAACCCCTTGCCCTGCCTTGCGTTTGGTGCTGTAAGAAGCAGGTTGTTTGGGTAATGCTGGGTAACTGGATTATTAAATTGACATATTACTGTTTGTCCTCTTTATTCACATATTTCTTTCCTATAACTTTTCCTTGTGTTAGCTATGAAAATTATGTCTTGCTATATCTGACAATCAAGCACAAGCTATATAGGGTGTTAAACTGATACACAGTGTATAACATAATAATATTGAGGATATTTTATACTGTGTTATAGTAAATCTGTCATGGTTATACCACAAGAGGAGTTATGATATATAGAGAGGTTACTTCTGCTCCATGCTATTCATGCAGCTATACATAATACAGAAATATATTATGATATTAATGGAAATCCTGTGTGATCTAAAGAGAAATAATTTCTCCTTGGTATCTACCAATATTAAAACAGTTCTGTAAGAGTAGTGAGATATTTTTGTCTGTTTCCACGTTTACAGACCTTTCTAAGCCTGTAAATATAAAAAGGTGCCTTTCCCATCAGTGGAGACAGATACACAAGGGAGAGAATCCCTTGCAATATCATAAGGTTTCCCAGGTTAGAAAGTTACACTTTTGCACCAGTTGTTTCTGGTTTTGTTAAAACTAGTGGTTTATTCTGTTCTACTGTCTTGTCTCCATGTTGTATAAATAACATTGTCACATTCTCATAGAAGCAAACTTATTAGGATCTCAAACAAGTGGTATATGGTTTTGGTCATACGACTTTGAGACTTTTCCACCTTTTAGCATTTTGAAGCAACTTGTGGATCACAGTGATTGTAGTGTGTAAACTTCTTTCCCATGGGAGTTCAGCATAAAGCACTCTATGGCAGTGACCTTGCTGACCTACAAGTGACTCACACTCTGCACATCGGGCACTGAGAGCACTTCCAGTGAAAACTATGTGCTTTTTGGGGGTAATATGGGTCATTCAAATGATGAGGACCTTGAGGGTACATGTTGCTTTCAACATGTGCAGTGTGCCAGCACTGCTGTGTCTGATATGCTTGAGGTAATCTGATGGAGGATAGAAGCCTTTGGTGAGTCACTTCATGGTGTTGGTAGGTTTGGAGATGATTCTTGCTGGTGTATATAGAAACTGGCAGGGGACTCAGGGCCAAACAAGCATATCAGGGATTTGTCTCTAATATACCGAAAATGTATGGTGTAATCATACCCTGAAGAGCATAAGACTCACCCTATAATCCAGTCTTTTGTTTGCATGGAGAAAATAAACCCAACGTCATGCCAGAATCCCTGTCTATGCTTCCTCAACTTTGCCTTCACAGTTAGGGCAGGGGGCATAAGGGAAGAGAGATCAGAGGCTGCAGTTCAGCCAGTGAGCTAGTTTGGTATTCCTTTCTTGGTGCTGAAATGAATGATGCTTCGTCTTCTAGTTAATTTGAAGGGGCCACATCTGGAAGTGCTTTACACAGCCTCAGCCTCTGTGACAATTTGCCTGAGTAAGCACCTCAAGATTTAGCCAGCAGAGAATGCACCCTGCATAGCTCATTAAGAACCTAATCACTCCCCTCTGGGTCGAATTCAAGTGGCTATTAAAATCAATGTATTTAGTTGCCACAAAGAGTGCTAAAGAGGTTACAAGATGTATGCGAAATATATTCCGTAAAAATGGCACTGTTGTAACAGTGCAAGAAAGAGCCCGAGCTGGTTTAGATGCGTCCTAATCCCCTGCTGCTGTTAGATCTCGGGATTTCTGCACCAGGGAAGAGAGAACGTGAAGGGTGTCAGCTAGAGGGATGATGAAAATATCTCACAGTCAAGTGACAAGAAGCCCGTGGCACATCAAATAGCAGAGAAGGACTATGCAGATAACAGCTGGCTGACAGGGGAACTGTTTTCTCTGATTGGAAGCTGTCTCCAAGGAACATGGACGGACTCTTTGCTTACTGACCTTGAAAATGGAAATAATTTCAGAGGCAGCCTTCTCCCATTTGCAGAAGTTTAGGCACATTTGTTTTTATCAAACGAATTTGAATACATGTTGCCGTGACATCACAGGGAAAGGATCATTCCTCATTTATCAGTGTGCCTCTTTTGGTATAAATGACAGAGATGCCTAAAAAAATTGTTTTTAATGTGTGACTCTGCCTTGTGTAAAATATGTTGAAAGGGGCTGAGGATGGATCTGAGATTGAAAGAAATCAGTGGAGGGAGCATCCTCTGGGCAAATATAATCTAATACCCAATGGCTGAGGATGGGCTGGGAGCCGGGAGGCAAGGATGCATTTCACAAGAAACAGATTCAGTTATAGGAGTATAAGAGGACATCCTTGCTTGGCACCCTGCCTGCTCATGTAAACAGACATGGTGCAAACACAAGTAACTATCTCCCTATATGGCCGTCTTCAACCTCCCTTTCCCCTTACTAACAAATCTTATGGAAGCAAACTCTTCCCAGAATGAATCACTGTTTTCCTGAACAGTGAACTTTTTTGTTGCAAAGTCAACAAAGTCCTGCAGGAATTCTTGGAAAATCTCCAGAGATGTGCAAAAAGAAGACAGTAATTTGTTGTCTATCATGGCATGCTTTCAGACACCAGAGAGGCTACTGGGAGCTGAGGGAGGTCTGCGTGTCAGCAAGTCAGAACTCCTATGCAGATTTTCTCAACATCACAGAGCTGGGTCATTTTAATTTACTGGCTTATTCTTTATACTCTCATTTTAGTGCTAGCTATCACTGCAAGAGGAAGACAAGGTGACTGAAACATCCAGTATGGTTTATTAAATTGAACTGCTCTCCTCCACTGATGGGGAGGTCACCTTGCAGGTACCAGAGGGTAGGAACGGGCACATACTGCTGACTAGCTGCTGGCTCGGCAGGTTTACACTCAAAATTCCCCCATGGTAGTTTTCCTGTTTGCTGTATCAAGCAGGATTTGCAGATCCACCAGCAAGTTTCTGATGCTGGACCAGCTGCAATGCAGATGCTGAAACAGCTTTAGCCACCTTTGTAGTGAAGTCTTAAGAGAAGCTGAGCATGGGGCACACAGTTGACATGGAGGACTGGCCCCATTTCTTGATGAATGTCTTCAGTGCAGTTGTTAGTCATGAAAAACCTCTAAACCTGGCTTATGTTATCATCAGGAAAATAGATTTAGTGGTATAAGTTGTGGGGGAGCCCAGCTGGCCCTGGGCTCTCTGTAAGCTGAGATACTGAAGATGGAACTTTACACCTGGCAGAGGG
>JAYRBT010000082.1:44903067-44952314 GCA_036023395.1 Myiotriccus ornatus
GCATTCGGACATGTGGCTGTGTGTCCAATCATGAGTTGTTATGTTTATGCCAGACCAATGGTGTGTGTACATGTGTGACACCCAGTACTGTATAAAGTAGAGGCACTGTTGTAATAAAGGGGCTGGTATTCCTGAACACCGTGTCGTCCTCCCGCCTCGACCGATGACAATAAGTAAATTAGATTTTAATTCCACTTGGTCAATTTCTTTTGCAGGGAGAAATGAAGCTGATGACACCTATGGACTTGCTTCTCTTCTGCTCCTATCCACATTTAGGTGTATTTCCAGATCTAACTCCCTGTTTTTCTTGCATGTAGTTATCTGCTCCATTTTTGCTGCACAGCATTGAAATCAGCATGATACCCCCATTCTGATGTATCCAAATCCCAGTCTGTCATCTGCAGAGGTTTACTTTGGCTATAAGTCACCTGAGGGTGAAAGGTGCCATGGGCTGGGGACAAGCTGCAGCACTAGGGAACTAAGGGAATGGGAGCTTTGGGAGAGCTGCAGCAAGCAGGGAGCACCCACAAAATAGGTCCCCTTCCCATGATCCCAGGGCAGCTGAGAAGGGAAAGAAGATGCAGCTTAGCTACAAAAACCACATCTGTGCACCAAGAAAACTGGAGAAGGAAAGGTGAAGGCAATGATGGGAGATGATGGATTAGCCACTTAGAGTGTCAGAAGCAGAAAGTGGCCTCCCTGAGGCCAGCCACCACCTGCACGAGGCAGCACTGGGGTCTCTTCTCCACTATGCTCTGGCCTGTTGCCAGCAGACAAGGCAGGGGAAGAAGTGGGGAGAGGAACACACACCACTGTGGGGAAGGAGGTGTATAAATAGTGTCTGTTTGGAAGGCCAGGTGTGTCCGTCCAACTCGAGCCAAGCATAACAGGAGGCAGCAAGGAGTGCATCTTCCTCTCCAGACCTGGTTCCTGAAATTCATTTCCTCCTATGTCTTTTTGTTACTGTGGGTAGGTGGATAGGGAGGAAGGAAGGAAGAAAAGAAAGCAAAAATCTTTGTTTTATTCTTGGATCTCACACCCCTGAGTCTTTGTTTGTTTACTTTGTACCTGCTCACTTGTGCATTGCTTGTCCTGTGCATGTGTTATAGCTGAGCCACTCTAAGCCCTTGCTTCTGCTGCATGGGGAGTTTTGCTACACTATATGCCACTCCTCTTCCTCAATCCGTCTATCCCTGCTGCCAGGTGCATAAACTACTGTGTCACCTCAATTATTGTACCTTTCGTCCAGAGAAGAGCAATCAGGCTGGTGAAGGGACTCGAACACAAGTCCTACAAAAGGTTGAGGGAGCTGGGGTTGTTTAGCCTGGAGAAGAGAAGGCTCAGGGGAGACCTCATCACTCTCTACAACTACCTGAGAGGAGGTTGTAGCCAGGTGGGGGTTGGTCTCTTCTCCCAGGCAACTATCAGTAAGACAAGAGGGCATGGTCTTAAGCTCTGCCAGGGGAGGTTTAGGTTAGATATTAGGAAGAAATTCTTTACAGAGAGGGTAATCAGGCACTGGAATGGGCTGCCCAGGGAAATGGTGGATTCTCTGTCCCTGGAGGTTTTTAAGGTGAGAGTGGATGTGACACTTAATGCCATAGTCTAGTAACGGCCGTGGTAGTGGATCAAGGGTTGGACTTGATGATCTCAGAGGCCCTTTCCAACCCAGCTGATTCTATAATTCTATGATTCTATTTAGCTCACCTTGGCAGAAACCATCTTTTTCTGGGTTAGTGAATTGAACTGGTGAAGAGCTAGTTTGGACAGGCAAGGCACAGAGACAGAGAGACAGCATAAAGCCGGTGCTGGTATCTGGTCATTCCTGGGAAAACACCGATGGTATCAGCGACCCTGGCATCTGAGCATCCTGGTAGGAAGCACTGTTTTGCTTACATGGCTCAGGTTTCCTGCAAACATGGAGCAGTTGAGCCATCCTACTCCTGCCATCCTGCAAGCAAGCCACTGCTCACCCATGTATTTTGGGACACAGGCATATGTGAGCACTGGGGACAGGAGGGGTGAGATGAAGGGATGTGTTGCCAGCAGGGCTGAGGGGCCAAATCTATGCTCTGGTGACTGTGGTTTTGCTGACCAGCACGTGCATCACACACGCAGCCACATTCCTGGCGACGAGGCACCCTGGTGCCTGGTTAACCCCAGGGACACCCCACATCAGCTCACTGTGTGGGGAAGCAGAAGCCCAGTTGCTGTGGTTCAGCACCATCTCCTCCACCCCACGCACCTCTTGCCTCTGTGTGATGAGGGTTGTCCACGCTGGTCAAAACCCTGCCTCCCCTCCAGCTGAAGGCACTTTTGCAGCCCTGATGCCACTTGATTTGTTCTCCTTTCTCTTCTCTCTCTTTCCTCCAACTTTCTGAAATGGGAACATTATTTGAAAAACAGGCAGCGCCGAAGGAGGCCGTGCGGCCCCACAAATGTCGTGTCAGGCAGAACAAAATAGGCGCCTGAGGAGGTGCTTCCAAGAGACTTTGAAAGAAACTGGAGCACACATGTTCCTCTTCTCCCTCTGTTTTTGTCATGTCTCTGTAATACAGTGGACATTTTCCCATCTGCTCGGCAGGGCTGACAGCATGTTGTCAGGACAGGGCTGTGTCCTAAATAGAAACTCTGCAGGTTCGGAAAGTTCTCTTCCTCTAATTGGAACCGACTTGCGGAGGTGAAGAAAAGCTGCAAAATTGTTTTAAGCTTCGAGCAATTATAACAGCCCTTACAGTGCCAGTGACACTAAGAGGATTTGTACTGGATTGTACCTAACGTTAACATGATCTAATGCCACATGAATATTGCAGCCCACAGCAGGCCCAGCTCTCGGAGCTGGGTTCCTTGTTCTTCAAAGTCATCCGGGGTTTGTGGAAGGAGGGGAACAAAGCCATGCCGACCACAATTTCATTGGTGAAATGTCATATGTCATTTAAACATCACAAATAGGCAGTGATAAAGCATCAGTGGAAGGCAAAATGGGCTTTAGCAAGACCAGCCAGCCTCCTACTCTTTGGCATTTGCCCCGGGGGGCAGAGAGGTACCACAGAGGCCTTGCAGTAAGGTGACAGGATGGTGCCACACTGCCCACTGTGCCTGGGCACACCGAGTGACCAAACTGTGAATCTCTCTGCTATCTCCAGGCTTCACTGGATTGTCTGAGGCAGCTTTAAAAAGTGTTTTAAAAGAATCCTTCCTTTGATAATGGTGTGGAGAGACTTCCACTGGTGCTGTCAGAAGAAAAAGGGAGCTAATTGGGGTATGCCCTCCTATGCAGAGATTTCAGTGACATGAAGCTGTGGTGGAGCAGGCTGGTAGGGCTGTATGCAACTAGTGACTGTGGGAAGCATTGTCTATAGGAAAGGAGGGGTGGATGGGACAGCATGGGAGCTGTCTGGGGCTTTGGAGAATACCTGCTCTGCTACTGACTTATAGGGCTTGCAGGGAATTTTTTAATCTCACTGTTGATCAGTTCCTCAATGAGCAGAATTAAAGCAATAACATTTTGCATGGTGGGAAGGAATGAAGAGAAACCTGCATCAACGTGAGGCACTCAAACCCTAGAGCAATTGAGGAGGACAAAGACAGAGGGCAGGTAGAAGGAAAGGAAGTCATTGAGTGAAGAGAGACACTCACTGGCCTTGAAGGTTTTCCTTCTCACCTTGGATTTGCTAGTGAAATCAACCAAGCAAATAAAAATTTTCAGCTTAAACTTCAAGTATGGCTGAAGGTCACAGATTGTACTTGGGAACTACCCAAGATTTACCTTGGAGCAGTAAGGGAGCACCTGATCAAATGGATGCAAAACTTTTTCTCAGCGTAGACTTAGTACATGATAGAGGGAATTAATGGGGTTGAAAATGGCTTTATATCCCAAATGGGAAGCCTCTCCCTGATGGTGCTAGTGAGCTCTGCAGTGCAGAGCTCTGCAGCAGAGGTGAGGAATGAGGCCAAGACATCTAAATTACACTGCTGTATATATCGCCTTTGAATTTGGCCCTGACAGTAGGCTAGGTCAGCCACACTTCTTACTAGTGACACAATTTGACTGATGAACAGAAGAATTCTGTATTAGGCCCTTGGGAGATTTTGTACCACTAATATATTTATTTTGCAGAGACGTCAATTAGAAGTATCCCTACACAATGTTGAACTGCGATCCATCCCACTGAAATCCTCCCAGGGAATAGGTTCAGATAAAAAACCAGGATATGACAAATACCAAACTTCTAACACATAGGAGTGTGGCTCACGTTGTCTATTGCTGCTTCCTGGTTCTCCTACAACCTATCTCACTACAAGTCCCATGCACTGCATCAATCCCAATTAAGCATTCGTCTCTTTAGGCATGGTGTTCTTATGCTTAAGTGTCAAAAAATTATGAGCCTAAATAAGCAGCTACAGGAAGATGAAATGAATTAAAAAATTGATGTGTTACAGAAAAGCAGACACAGCATAAAAGTTTGGAGATTTGGACCTTTGAACCCATCAGCTGTGAAAGACAACAATGTATTTTTTTAAATGGGAGCTGAGATATCTCATGATTTAGTGCTTCTAGAGGAACAGCAGCATGTATTTTGGGGATCAGCACAGCATCATGAGAGTGAGTAATATTTTAAGGTTGTATTACATGGTAGGCAACTCTACACTTCCCACATCTTAAAAAGCAAACAAACCCCCACCCAATCTGAAACATTTTGGCCAAAAGAGAAAAAACAATTTATATTGATTCTCAAGAATCTTGTGGGAATTGCAGGTTGGGTGCTTCATGCTTTTATTCTGCTCCATCATTATCTTCCCAGCCAGGATTTAATCTTCTGCAATGCAATGTGCAGCCCCTCAAGAAGCAGGAAAAGGGCCATTACAGTGAGGAGACAAAGAGGGAAGGGGAGTCATGGAGCTGAGGAAAGCTGTGGGAGATGAAATGTGTTGGAAGATGTGGCACCAACTCCTCGGTGTAGAGATGAATTTGACCCACTGTGAAGTTTCTCAGAACTAGCGCTAATATCCTGGGCTTGCAGTACTTAGGCAGCAATTATCACCTATAAAACAGGTGATAATGTAGATTTTCACATTCAGAGGGCCAGCTGCTAAGCTGGTAGAAATGGATGGACTCTGTGGACTCTGCTAAAACTAGAGTGGTTCATGCCAGATGAAAATGCTCCCCAGAATTTTTAAGACACCAATTAATCTTAAAATCAAAATAAAGAGAAGAAAGAGTGCACATTGATCCCTTCACTTAAACAGGAAATTTAAATTTGGAGGTGTCTGAAGTTCCAGCTGATGAATTATTGAGCTGTGAGAGGCCAGTAGCATGCAGCATCACACACTGGCCATTTTATAATAACCGCAAAGGAAGTATTTCTAGAAAGAAACTAAAAGAATATTATGGTGACCTGGCAGAATATAGCAGTTCGTTTTCAGCCTGTGCCCTTCCATCTTAGCAAGACACTGTTTTCCTTTATTCTGTATAATACTCAGATTGGTATGATACCGCTTTTTAAAACGAGGCCCTAAAGGTAAGATCTACTAATGCCCTAGAGGGGGAAAAAACCCCAAATTGTGACTTTAAACTGTCAAGGACCTTTTTTTGTACAGGTACACGGTGCTGCCAGGTCAAAGAGCTACCTTCCTGTAACTATAGCACAGCATATATTCCCCCAGTAACACACCAGCTGTTAGCTGAACCTTATAGCAAGGAATCAATAAAGTCAAGGCAATTTCCTTAACATGCCATCTGTAAGAGATTATGGAAGGGAGGTGGGAGAAGGGTTTTCCTTAGTGGCTAATGCTTTACTGAAGTTCAAATGAGGCAATATATAGTAAAATAAATTCAATCTGTATTTTCTCTTCTTTCAATTTTAGTGGGGACTAAATGAAATGGAACTGTGTTGATTCTATCCGGTTCAATATATCTTCTCTTTCTAATAACCAAGGTCATTTTTACCTTCAAGAAAAAGAAGCCTAATATAAAATACTCACCCAGACTGAACAAACACATATTCACACTTTTTCAAAAGCCAGGTAGATGAGTGATATATTATGTAATTCATTTCATGGCACACTGCTGAATGTTTTTTTATAGATAGTGTTTAACCTTGCCAATTTTGCTCTGAGATAATCACTCCTTTGAGGATAAAATCTCACATTTAACATTAGAAGAAAAAAGAACCCCCCACGCACCAAAATCTGCAGTATACAACAAATAACAGGGAAGTTACTTAGCCAGAAAGATAACGATTAGAGCAGTGTTCACTGCTGACTCTGTGATTAGTTGGTGGTTGTTACAATATTAATCAGAAATGCAGTGATAACTGCTTAGACTAGGTTTTGATACAGCCAGTGAGCAATGACAAAATGCTTAGACATCTTACAATAATGCATTTCTGCCCTAACTAATGGAAGTGGCAAATAGATTCATAAAAATCCCCTATATTTAGCACTGGAGCTATTCTCAGAGTGTGGGAGCTTTGTTTGTGTTTCTCTGGAGTTTATGATCAGGAATATTAATAGTGCCAGAGTCTCATGGAAAGGATGCAAACCCTGGAAGACACTTCTGAAACACCCAAGGGAAGAACATGAATGGCAAAAGTCTGCAGGGTCAACGCAGTGTCTATCTGCTCTGTGAGCCCTGATGCTGCCCTGGGGACTGCTTTTGAGAGAGGAACAGTGCAGAAGGTCAATGCAAAGTGAAATTTTACCTGAAGGGAGGAAAAAAATATGTATAAGCCCAGATTCATCCTGTTGTGCTGTAGGCACGTAGCTGAGGTGGCTAAGCTTGGAGTGCAGTCAGCCCTTGGTTCCCATTACAGTCAAGGCAGGCACCTCCTGAGAGCAACTCAGCCCACCTATGATGTGAATCACCCTCAGGAGAGCCTGTGTTTCACCCCAGCTCTTGCAAACCAAGTGCCTGATGCGTTGTGAGATAGATGAATCCTGGCCTTGACATGTGAGGATGGGACAAACTGGCTCTGACTGAGAGACTCCAGCCAGGAAAGAACCAAAGATAAATCAGATGCTCATCTCAATTACTGAAATGAAAGATTTCGTTAGCTATTAAAGGCATTTTGCTCTTGCCTCCACCATTCCATTTTGGGCACACGCTTGGGACCATTACTGGAAGCACCATTCTTTAGGTAAGACCTTGTCCTTGCAGCATTTCCAGTTCAAACAGAAGCAAGTAGTACTGGGGTTCCTGGAGGAATATGACTCTTTCACAGGTTTTCTCCTCAGATTTCACAGGCTACAGAAGATTTTGGAAAACACCCAGTCAGTACCAAGCTTGGGGATCTTGATCTAAATACTCAAAGAAGCACTTTAACACCCTTGTGTAGCTTTTTCACTACCTTGATTGCCAGCTTGGGACACAGGTGACCAGATGCAATGGGTGGGTATAAAAGCATCATATGCCTTAAAGCCTGATTTAAACATTTAGGGACATAATATGTAGCATAAGGCTTTGGAGAAGCTTTATGCATGGGGCAAAATTCTCCTGAAATGGCAGAAGCAGTGGAGACTCTGCATTTCATTTTGTGTTCATTTTTGCATCCCCCCCCTTACTGACACTCCATATCAAATCCATCCAGAAATGGCAATTAACTTTCAGAAAGACATTGTAAATTAAAGTCCACAAAAGACAAGCCCTGTCTTAAAACATCATTTTATAGCATCCATAAGATCTCTGGCAAAATTTCTGTGTCTATAGATTTATTTATTTTTAAGAAATCTATCTCTGCTTTTTTATTCTAATCTGTTTGACAGAGGTTTAATTGCACAAAAAGATTTTAAGGGCACTAACCTCTTCAAAGTATGCTTCATTTTGCCACTACGTAAATCAGAAGTGTGGGCTATTTTTCTAAAGTTTAGTAACCCAAACAGCTAAGACATGAGTTCCTCTGGAACTACTCACATAGAGTAAATAATTAGACTTTGATCTGATGAAGGCACTTAACAGCAGGCTTATTTTTAACTCCGTGAGTGCTGCCATTGAATTCAAAGGGATGGTTTGGATGTTTAAGTTGAGTGTGTATTTGAGTGCATTGCTGGTCCCAGTGTCCTAATCCTTAAACTGTGCCATTGATTTCGGCACAGTGTGATGTCCAGGGGGTGAGGGCACAGGACTGCAACCACAGCTTGTTGACATCATGTGAGGCTATTTTTTACCCCTTGGACATCTGGATCCTCTTCAGAGCTACAGAGATTTTGTTTCCTATTTGTTTTGGTGGGTTTGGGTTTTTGATGGATTTTCTTTCCCTTCTAATTGAGATTCATTAGATTTTGAGGTTAACTTTCCCATTCCAGTGAAATACTACCTCAGCCATGTGAAATGGAGATACTCATCCTACCCCCTATAAAATGCCTGGAAAATACAACCAGGGAACAATCAGTAAATAAACTGCCAAGCCCTGCAATTCTTCACTCTTGTGCCTAATCTCAGAATGAGGCTTAATTAGACCAACAGCACATGCCTTGCAGAGCAAAGATTACTTATCAGCTTAATTTGATACTTTCAGAGACAAATGACATATGGTTTCCTCCTCTTCCCCCTGCCCCTTCCTGCACATGAGTTTAAATAGGGATGAAGTGGTGCATAGGACTTCTGCTCTTCCTCACGGCCTGGACTGGGTTTCACCTCACGTGGGAAAGAATTGGTGCTATCAGACTCAAGGAGCAGAGTTCACCAAGAGGAGCTTGCTTTTCCTCAGAGCACACCCATACATCTTTTCCTTCCTTACAGATGCACTGCCATAAAAACAGAATGGTGATTTGGAGCTTGTTCCTTAAAGGTGAACTGAAACACTTCACTACCATGTGTAAAACACAAAGTCTGCTGCTTTGAACCACACACTCTTTATAGAGTGCATATTCAGTGCAGCTGCACCATGATCATCCTTGGAAACACGATGAGCTGTATGAGAAAGAGATTTATGGATGCAATTTTTTTCAGAGCCACAGCAGCTCAGAATTATTAAGTTTCCCCATTCAGAGCAACGTGAAAGTTCACCTTAAGTCTGATGCAATTTAAACCACTCCATAGATCACGCTGGACATCCTCTAATACATATCACGACAGCCTCACTGAACCTCATAGATGTCAGCCAGGGATGAGGACATACTACATGTGTTATAAGCCTACTCTCTTCCAGGGCGCCATGTCCCCAGCTGATGCAGATCAGTGTAACTTTGGTGCAGTTAATGGGCTTTGAGCCAGTTTTCGCTATTCGAGGATCTGGACAGTGCCATTTATTGTGGTAGCTCAGAAGTTTTAGTCTTTTGTTTTTAACAACACCTGTGGGGTCTAATTCTCTGCTCTGCCTGTGTGACTGCAAGTTCCCTGCGGCCCAAGTTCCATTTAGTCTGTGGAGTCATGTCTACATCCTCACCTCCCAGGATACAGCCCTGGCTGCAGGCTGCTCCCTGTCCTCAGGCATGAACTGGGAAACCCTCAGCAAATCAGCACCAAATCCTGGAAATCAGGCTGTATGAGAGACTATGATACAACTCTGCCGCTCAATAATGGACACTAAAGGAGACCTTAATTTATCACAAATGTATGGCTATGGTATCAATCCCAAGTTGGTCTTATCATACATCAGAGGGAGACACAAGGTTTTCCCTATTTTTCCCAACACACTTTTGAACTAACACAGGTGATGCAGGCAAAACACAGATACCAAAACCAAACCCAACATGGACCCTAAATAGGGTGCACCCTGTCGCTCCTTCCACAGCACTTTCCTTCGGCTCCTTCTGTTTCTGAGGGCTTAGGTTTTAAATGTGATGATAACTTTGTAAAAATGTTGTACTCGTCGTTGCAAAACCATTTTTCAGTCTTTGGCTGACATGAGATGCATTTGCCAGGATCAGCTTCAGGTTCTTCTGGGCAATTCAGAGTTTCTCACAGCTGTATAATAAATATTTTTTTGCAATACACCCATGATTGATCATATTCTCAATTTGTGTATTTATGACTGTGACAGTTACAGAGCTTGCACAAGAAGATGCATTTTTTAATGATGTTTACAGTCATTTCAGCGTAGTTATATATAGCTACATATTTGAAAGTTCTAAATAAACAGGTTACAGCTCACATAAGAATTAAAATGAAATAAAAATATATACCAGAATCAAATAATCTGAAGACTTAGCCCTTTACAAATACTTGGCATGTTTTGTACATCTGATAGGTATGTATACATTTTAAAAGCATTATGTGTTTGAGTATAAATATGTAAAACAAATATAAATATGCTTGTATCTACTGGATAGAAAAATATAAAATGCAACATGCAACAATACACATGTGTCTATACAGGTGCAAGCACTGGCATGCCTGCCCATACATGTCCACACATAATACTTTTTTTTTTGAGTCCTTGCATCTGGACGGTCTGTGTTATAATAATACTTGGAAGCTTAAAATAACATAGCTGCCATGCTAGTGCATGCCAGGAGAGCTGCTAGCACTGCAAGTCCTTGCAGAAAAGGGAAATGCAAGAGCAGCAGGGAAACCCACGGATTTTGCTGAGGGGTGAGGAGCAGGAAGAAGTCTTGGTGCATGTTGCCACTCATCACATGATGCGTGGAAGTGCTGAGGGGTGCCATGCTGGGAGACCACATGGCATGGCACTGGGCAATGAATGCTGTTCCTTTCAGAGCTTCCCGCCCCACTCCCTTCCCTCTTCCTCTGCCAGAAGTTGCAGCCAGCACCTCCCTTCCTGAATCTAAACGAAAACTATTTTTGCAGCCGTACTTAGCTGGACTAGCTACAAATATTCCCAGGATCACTGTTTTTCCTTGGCTGTTCTGTGATCATCTGAAGGGGCTGTTACTGCTCAGTGCCAAGGAACTCATGCAGGTCGTGGTGGAAATCGTTCCCCTCACATCCCCTTCACTAACATGGCTTCAGGGGCTGATCTTCAAACACAAATACAGCCTGTGGTATCTCCCCAGGCACTCTCCTCCTCCAGTAGGTTTGTTGCTCACACTGCCTGGAAACCAAAGCCTCAAGCCCGTGGTCTTTACTCGCATATGCACAACTGTGTTATGCATCACTGCAGTAAAAAGGACTCTAATGGGGGTCCTGGAGCAGCTGGATCCTGAAAGCCAGATTTACAGCCCCTGCTGTGGAGGTTATCTTTCCAGTGCTCAGCAGCTCCTCCTGTGGCCTGGGTGGTGTCCAATCCTGGTGGGAAAACAGCTGCTGATGGTGATCCTGATGCTGAAGTGGTAGTCAAACTCTGTCAAAAGGCCAGGCCCAGCTGAGAGCCATCGAATGGCATAACAATGTATCTCAAGGCTCACAAGTGTGATTGCATGCTCAAGACCCAATTCCTTTCACCTTATTCAAGCAAGAAGACCCATTAAAATGAAACAAACTGGCTGTGCATGCACATGCATTTTCCTTTTTTGATCAACTACCTTTCTGCTGATACGCCTAGTAGAGTGTTTGAAATCTCTATAAATGTTAGATGTCCATGATAAAAGACAGTGCCCTTATTTGGCCTGTGGCCATTTTCCGTGTTTATTTAGTTATTTATTTCAGTTAAGTGCAACACACCAGTTGATGCACAACACCCATGTGCCGCAATACGGCTCCGGGTTGCCTTGGCAACGGGTGGAAAGGGTTTTGAAGAGCCAGAGAGGCCCATGCTAATGAAAACAAGCATTCAGGGAGCCTCTTCTCCAGGTGGGTGAGAAGAGGCTCCCCGCTGGGCTCCCTCACCCAGCCTACTTTCAAATAGTCTGATGCTTTAAACAAAAACTACAAAACCCAACAACAACAAAAAAGCCCACCACCCAGCCCCCTCTGCTTTTTTTTTATTTTCATGCTAAAACACAACTACTGATTAAAAGTTCTGAGACAGCTCTTTGAAGCCTTTCATTAATAGGTTTCCTTTATGAATCCAAATTAGGTGGTCAACGCATTTTCGTTCAAAAAAAAAAAAAAAGAAAAGAAAGAAAAACTATTATGGAAATGGTTGTTGTTTTTGTTGCTGCTGCTGCTGGCTTTTACATGTTTAATCTCCCGCATGTGCATCTGTGCCAGATGGCATTGCCTGTAAGATGGGAGATAATCTTTTCCACACCCTCTTCACCAGGTTGACACGGGTCCCTTGGCTGTAGCAGGCTGTGGCTCTCATTTGGACATGGTGGAAACCACTGGCTTTGCCACGTGCTCTGTGGAATAGGGCTGACCATGCCTGGTCTCAACATCCACAGTTCCCACTGAAAGTCTCAGGTGAGGATGGGGAGAGGGTGAGTTATTCACAGAGGTGCTGCAGGAGTGAGGCTGTCATACTGAATACATGGGATCTCCCCACTTGAGGAAGTGGGTCCTCTGGAAAGACAGCTGGGCATTCATGTTCGGGAATTTGAACAGTCATGAGTATCTGACACTGTTCAAATGTCACTTTTGGAAGCATGAGGAAAAGGATAATAAATGACACTAGGAGCTGAGCAGGAGTATAGCCAAGAGCTTCAGTGAGATTCACATGACCCACTTCCCTTATGGCTGTCCGGCAACTGCTAGATATTCCCAAGGGCCAAACTACTGACTAGCTCAAGGAGGTGATGTCTATGGAATGTGCAAAGAGATAAGCATGTAAATATAGGGATGACGTGAAAGGGGAAACATCCAATGAAGTCCTGAGCACAGGCTGAAGGTTGCTTTAGGCTGGTGATGGTGGATAAGGAGGTGAAGGGCTGAACATCAAGGCCAGCAGAACAGTGCTGTGATAATCTTGGGTGACAGATTTATGTTCCTATTTCTGTTTCCATGCAAGCTTTTCTTGTGCAAGGCAAAACATCCTTCTGTGGACAACAATAAACAACACTTTGGGATGCACAGGTGGGCTCACAGTCCAAAGTGTGAATTTGTGACACAAAAAGAGAGAAGTGGAAGCTGGGAGAAGACCTGTAATGAGGATAGAGAAGCAAGAGACAGTGTCCAGCAGGCCATCAAGGAGGTACCCATGGAGGGCCATGCCCAGCTTCTCTGCCATGGGCAGCACTGTTTGCACGCAGCTTGCAGTAATATGGCAGACAAGTCCTCCGGCAGAAGGTCTTTTCCACCTCCTCAGAAGCAATGGTACATGACAGCTTATTTGGACTGGTGAAATGTCACAAGCTTCAAAGAAAAGAAATTGGGATAACTGTCCCTTTCAAAAAAATCTGAAACCAACCCAGACCACGTGAGACTGGGGACAAAATCCCAAGAGCCGACGGCATAGCTTTCAGTGTTAAGCAAAATATATGAACACTTTTTTTTGGTAGGATTCTTTGCCATTCGTAGGTGACTCTATTTTGGAAGGATTGTTCACTGCTCATAGGTGACTCAGTGCCAGAAATTGACTCATGTTGAAACAGCATTATAGCGAGACAAAGAAACTGTGTGATATACCACCAGGCTCTCGGTCTGATAATGCTCTCATGGAAGGAGTGTTTTACTCTGCCCTGGACTGCAGGGAAGCTTATCACCAAGAGCACTGACGTACTGGTCAGTTCGTTAATCTAAGCAAAGGGGAGTGAAGCTGGAAATGTTTATAAGTGATTTCCCTCTGCTGAGGAAGGAGATAAGAATAACTATGACAAAGCTCCTAAAATATTTGTTGAATGCTTCATTCTAAAATGAAGCATACCAAAAAAAGAAGACAGTGACTGAATAGTGGAGGCAGATCCAGGGAAAATCCTTGTAGATGCCCCCCCAGGAAAAGCAATATTGCAGCTAAAGTAGTTTTAGGTGCCTGAAGACTTTGTTTCGCCAAGCTGAAGCAGGACTGCTTCCTGGAGTGAGGATGTTCAAACCTCTGGAAAAGAGATTTCTTTCAGGAACACAAGAACCTGAGGATCCTTAAATTTAAATGCAATTCTGATTTCAGTGGCAGTAACTTAGAACCCTTGTCTCTGAACTAGGATATTTCGCATCTGAACTGCCTCTGAAATAGGTCAAGAAACAAATTCGTCAAACCATGTGAGGTACCTGCAAGTAAGCAGAGAAAGTTGACTGAGGTGATAGCAAGGACATCTGCAGTGTGCCATACATTTCATTTTTCAGGTGCCACTATTACATCTCTGCAAACATCCCATGTCCTCAGTGAAATTCCAGGTGCTGTGGTCTTATATTCTGCACCAGCATGAGGGTTTGCACTAGCCTAGCCAAGAAGAGCCCTTCATCAGGCTGGGAAATGAGCCCGTGAGCTGTTGCTGATCCTGTTGTTGAGAGGGTGTGGAGCAGGGCTGACCCATGTACTGCCCTGACAAATCTGTGGGAGACCCTGAATTTTTCCTGGCTTGGCTTATGCTCCAGAACCGCCCCAGATGAATAACCCCACTCTGCGCAGGCTTGCTCATAGCCAAGATCTGCATTTACTTTTTTTGGGTATGGCAAAGACATCTAATTGCACCCACAGTGTGTTTCAGTGCAGAACTATGTAACGCTTATGTTACAGAGTCTAAAGTATGATTTGCTCCTTGTGGCTCCTAAAATCTGCAATGTAGCCCTGCCAATGAAAACACAGAGACTTGCCTATGCAAGGAAACAGCTCACTCAGCAAAAATGGTGGCCTGTTGTTGTATTTGCAATGAAAAAGCAGAAGAACATCCACTACCCACAGAAATCCTGTTCCATTTTGTTTGTGAAAGTGGCAATTTAGAATCAAAGGCAGCTGAATTACATGGGCAACATGGGAAGAATTTGTTTTATGCGGGAGCTGCTATACATATATAACTTTTCTGTAAGATTTCTATATTGATTGCAGTAACCTGCACAGGTCACCTTGCTCTAACCAGTTATGGGGATAATCTGACAGTCTAGTAGCATACTCATTTTATCTGCAGTGCTCTGCATGAGTACTCATAAACCATCCACTACTATAAAGCAGCTGTTCTAATGCCCTTAGTCGTTGCTGTAGACTATGTCCCTAGATTGCCCTGGCATTTTTAACAGAGGAAAAAAAGACATTAAAACCTGAATATGCCTCATTTGTATACTCACCATGGACATTATTTGAAACTACTGCCTTCACTGTTTATTTTTGTTTGGTTTTTTTTCTTTGTTTGTTTGGGTTTTTTTGTGGAAAATATCGTGGACTTACTTGCACACAGTTTCGCTTGTGAGAAAATCCCAGGTGTCTGCTTCATGATATATGAATGGTAAGGTATTTGGTATGTGCCCCCTGTAATGTGTTTCGTCCAGGGAGCTTAACATGGATGTTATGGTACATAAAATAAGACTGGACAATAATTTGATATTAAAGTAGGGAAGTTTGGTGGAAACATGCTGGGTCAGATACATCCTTGCATAGACACAGATAAACTGACAGTAATAGTGCTTGAAGCTGAAAGAGAAATATCTTCTCAGTTTGGGATGTTCAGAAAAGGTACAACATGTAGGTATGAGAATGTGCATGTAAAACCCCAGCATAGAGCTGGAACTGGCATTTTCCCCTTTCTTGTTGAGGTCTCACTCTAGCAGTACCCTACACCTAGAGAGGGTCTTGGAGGTCCACAGGTTCATATACTCCCCTTTACTACCATTTCTATGTACCTACATATCACATGGGGAAGCTACATCTACCATAGCTACATGATAACCCCTTTTACAGCATAGGGAGTGGGGTGGTACAAACACTGCTTATTTAGACCTCACAGAACTAATTTGCTTTAGGTGAATTCACACAGACTGTGGCTTGCTCCTTTTTCCCTCTGCAAGGTTGCCCCTGCAAGGAGGGAGCAACCTTTGTGCTCAGTAAGTCAGAGGTGGAAGCTGGTCATTGTACAAGTTGCATGATAATGGGTGGATGGAATATGATTTTGTTCTTCCCAGGTCTTGCCTCTTCCACTTACCTACCAGGTTCTTCTACTCTTTTTAGCAGTGATGCCAGCATAGTCCAGCCCAAGGTTTGAAAAATCTTAAATGAGATATTTCCCCAAATGAAAACATGAGCAATAAATTAGATTAGATTAAATAAATGGAAGGTTCATTTCTCCTCAGTACGAAATAAATGCTGTGTCCAGGTTTGAGCACTGGGCTTCAAGAAAGATGTGAAAAAAATGGAGAGGACAGTCTTAATAATCAAAGGTCTTAAATTGTAGCAAGGACAGTTTAGTCTAGATATTAGAAAGCAGTTTGTAACAGCAGGGCTGCTGTAAGTGCTGGAGTAGATTGTCTGAGCAAGGGGTGTGAAAGATGCTTATGAGCATCTCGGACAAACATGCATCAGGAATGACATGGACATAGCTAACCTGGCCTTGAAGGCACCAGACTGACTACCAATGAAGTTGACTGTTCAGCTGGGAAGGAGACAAGCCATTTGTAACAAAAAGGCTGTGATTTCAGTTTCTCAGCAAGAAGAGAGATTCCTGGTGGTTAGCCTGGGTCGCATATATCCTGTGCGTATGTCTAGACTGACCCGGGCTCAGAGTCTTACCGGGTCCTGGATGCAATTTCTGTGCCAGCAGAAAGGCAGCCCTGTTCAAAGAACCCACCTGTTCCTGTCAAGGAAGGGCACGGACACTGGTGTTTTCCTGCCTGATATTTCCTTTGGCACATCACAGGTTTTTCTGCAAGCTAATTGCATGCAGCAGTTTGTGCTACGATATGCAAGGTGCACTGTCCATGGAAAGTATCTTCATTTAAACTAATAATGTGAAGCTTCAGTGTCTGCTGACAGTCACTTTTAATTACTGTTGGCCAATTTTTCCCTGTGCTGAAGCTGGTCTAACGTGCTCTGCAGCACATGAGTCAGCAAGAGGATAAGAGAACTCCTTGGGATGTCATTTGATGAACTGACCAACAAACTGGCCTTCTGACAACAACCCCAGGTGGCCTGACATGAGATGGAGAGTTCTTCTCTTTCGTCCCAATCTTCTTGTCCCTGAGGTGTGGGGAGGAAGCGTCAAAATCATACCTATGCATGGCACCCACTTCTGCACCCTTCTCTGACCCTCACATCCTTCAGAGATGCCTTCCCATGTGAACTCTAGGGTGACCAGTGAATATAGAACATAAATTTTCTGGGATAGGGCAAGTATGAAAAATCCACAGGGATAAACTCTGCAAAATTCATTTCGATTGCTACCCCCATGAAGTCCCTCTCAAGCACCAGGTGAACACTGAGCGAGGTGACAGATGAGAAGAGCTGAGTGACCCATGGCGTCCTGCACCCGCTTCTGAGTCTGGTCACGCAGTCTTTGTTTAAATTTTCTCCTCACCACCCCGCAGTGTGTGTCTAAACTTAGCTCTCAGCCACAGCAGATTTCAGGTAGGCCACCAGCAGCATTTAATTCAAAAGAAAGACTGTTTCCTGTACAGACTGGTGCTCAAAATATCGTCAGAGGAAGATGAAATAATTTACTCATTAATTCCTGGTCACCATATTATAAGAAAAACAGTATGACACCAGAAAGATTCAGGAAATAATTGGGAACAGTAATTTGGTAACTAAGACATGAAGCTTGTGAGGGTAAAAAGAATTTGTTATATATTAAAAATATTTAATTAAAAATTAAAAAAAAAAAGAGAAAGAAATGGGTTTTCTTAAAAGAATACTAAGCTAATTTCAGCTGTGGTTCATACTTTCTTCCATTGCAGATAAGCACAAATGGAAATAATGTTAAAAAAAAATTGAGGGCAGTGTCAAGAAGCACTTCCTTACATGAGCAATAATTGGAGAGCAAGGTGACCTGTGAAACAGTGTCATGAGAGAAAAACATTAGTGTAATTAAAAAACCACTTAGATGCACTGAGAGGAGAAAGGATGAATGAACTTTGGCATAAAATGCCTTTCCCAACCCCTCACCCAGCCCACCAGAAATGTACTTGGATTCATACAGTCACGTTGTTTTGAACCACTTCAAGTCCTACCACAACAGCCAGCAAAGTATGAATGACTTTGCTGTGGCTTCCAATGGCATGACTGTGTTAACACTGATGTAATGGGACTGAGGTCAATCATTTCTCATCATGGACGAGAAATGGATGGTTTTCCGACATGCAGTCCCATGCAGTGTGGGGACAGTGGACGTCTTCCTGGAGAGAGGTCAGAAAGGATGAAGCCACACCACTCCTTACTGCTGAATCACTGGTGATGAGAAAGCTGTCAGTTTGTACATGTTTGTGCTCCTCCTGATTCATGCAAGCAGTGAAATAAACTCTTCCTCCACAAAAAGCAGCCTATCCTCCAGCAGGACACTGCATCCTCTGCCCGGGGGCTTGGGGAGAAGTGGGAGGTTGTCCCTCCTGCCCCTGCAAGTTTGCCCTCACAAGTGTGCCCACACAGTGGTGCACAAAGGGCTTTTGGAAAGCACATCCTGGCTCCCAGATGGTTTCTCTGCCCTGTCACCCTGAATACTGCTGCTCACCCCATTTTGTCACCTTTGCTCCCACTGAAGCTTTTACAACATGTTGGGCTTTTACTGTACACAGCTGCTTTCCTGCAAGCTCTTCACATCGTGAGGATTAAATTGCGCCAGCGTGGAGACCAAGGGAACATTTATCACTGACAAAAGGCGGCAAGAGTTTTTCTAAATCAGAGATTTTCTTACAGTAGAACTTTTGTTACTGGAGCAGATCTATAATAATATCACTACTGTTTCAGTATTTTTATAACAGTGCTGCTGGGAAGAGCAGCTCTTTTAATACAAATGCTGTCATTTAGAATTGCTGCTATGGTATAAATCTTAAATTAAGCACTGTCCTTTATACAAAATACAGCACCACCTGCTTGAACACAGAGCTGATAAAACACTATATTTTTTTTCCCATGTGTCACATCAAATTATCCAGCAATATAAAAGAAATGGAAGTACACAAAAGTCAGGGCTTTCTTCTGAAATGGCTTCACCTGTATCTTCTCCTTCCAAGCACAATGTGCTGGGTGGGGGGCAGAGATAGACTGAACAGACTCTTCAGATAAAATTCCTTCAAAATGACCATTTTTAATGTCAAAACTACATGCAGAACCACAGTTCTGGTGTTCTTTCAGTTCAGATCCACAACATGTCCCCAGCTGCACAAAATGTCTGTGTATTCACAGGTTTGGGAAAAGGGCTTCTAGGATAGCTGTACAACAAAATTCTTGTACCTAAGCCAAAAGTTCATTTGCAGTATGGCTTATAGCAGTTTCTCTAATGAATAAATTACTGGTTGATATAGCTAAATCAATCTGCTGGGGTTTCTTATTTGTGTTTTTGTTTTGCTGTTGTTGTTTTCCTGTGTGGTAGAGAAGTGATGTTGTTTCAGCATTAGACAAGGAATTGTAAAATATTTCATCAGTTTGCCGGGCTGGCCAGGGGGTCCTGTTCCCAGGATGAAAGCCCTTGGAAAGGAAGCACATCTCCTGCCAAGCCCACACCTGCCTTTCTTTTCCACTGAAACCAGGATGGGTAAGGCAAGCCCAAAACTCAGACTGATATGCAGCAAGGATATGGCTTGGCTGTGCACCCAGATGCCAGAGAGGAGCCCCAGGTATGCCAGTGAAGCTGAAGCACAAACAAAGGCCGTATCTAATACCCTCATGTCTGCCATGAGTAACCTCATGGCCAGGCATTCCACATCCTGCTGTCAGAGGTCATCCTCTTCACTGCAGGTCAGGAGAGTTCAGGCTGGGAAAAACACAAACCACAATCCCAACTCTTGTGCCTGAATGGCTTTGAACTATTTTTGAGCTCCTCTTGCCACCTACGGATTATTCCAGCAAAGGAAATATGCTTGTGACACATTCCCAAGCATTACACTATTACCTAGTATTTATTTTTCTGCATGTCAGATAATTGGCACAGTGTACTGGTGACAGTCACTTCTTCCATGGGGCAGTGTGCATTGAGGCTTCTGTGAGGGGGTATATAAAGCTTGACTTAGATCCATAGAATTTTGGAAGAGGTGCTGACAATACACTCATTAATTTACAATTACATTCTTCAGAGAGCCTCCTGGCACTTTCTAAATACTGTTTAGAGCACTTACCTCTTTTATGAGACAAGTATTATGACTATGCAGGTCAAAAAAACAAGGACAGGGAGGTTTAAGTAACTTGCCCAAAGCCCTGCAGGAAGGCACTGCCAGAGGTTACCACAGAAATAAGTCCTGTGCTAGAACCATCTGTTCACAGTGACTTGAATTTTCAGGATTTATTTATGTTTGATAGAATTGTATTATTTTTTGCTCCTTAGTTGCTGTGAAATGTGTGAGCGATTGACATTAAGAGGTGACAAAATGGAATTGCCATTACAAATCATACCTGGATCCAGAAAAGTCTCTCAAAATTCTGAGTTTGCCCTTGCCGGAGCCACTGAAGTTTCCAGGAGACATCAAGTACACACATATATTCCTGCAGGATCCAGTCTCTGTTTGAAGGTGTCCCTTGTAATGCCGCAGCTACTGGATGTGTAACAATGACAGGGACCTCCAAAACCTGCAAAGAGTCCAGGCAGTTATCTCAAATGCAGTATTAGGAATATGTCCTTTATGGTAACTTCCCAGAGATATGGTATCCACCAGGGATCTAGTCCCCGTAATGTTAGGTATTGCACTTTACCAGTTTGAGTCTTTCCCCATCCCATCCTCATCGCTCTGTGAGCTCATTTTCTACTGCAGTTCTGCTGTTTCAGCTGGCAGATGAACCCTTCCTCTATGGCTTTGGGAGAAAAAGAAACAACTCCCATTATCCTCCAGCATGGAAAGAGACTGACAAAAATCAACACTTTTAGGTATTCAGTGCTGTCTAGCAGTGGTTTACAGAAATAAAGGTTGTGCTTTAACAAATCTCAGCCTCTGTATTTCTGAAGGTTATGGTGCCTTTTGAGAGATAAACATGCAGAGGCTTTTAAAGCTAAATCACACTGCTTGAGGACTGTGCCTATCCTGGCACATGATATCAAGCAGGTGTTGGTGAAATGATAATTGCCCGAGTAAGGTCTTTGAGCCAGGCTCTATCCATTAGGGCCTGTAGAGACAACCCTGGTTAGTTTTTATTTTTATGTTGCACAACAAGGTTAAACAATAGTTTTTTGGGTTTTTTTCACTGAAACCTTAAGATGGGTTTGCACTGATAACAATTTCTACATTTTCAGATTAAATAAAATCTATTAAAACTGCTTGGTTGGTAATGCAAGGATTGTGTTTGCAAGGATAACTTGTGGTAAGACTATTCATAGAATATTGGTCCATACTCCCATGAGTAATATACTCAAGTGAGTAACTGCACTGGATCAGCAAGGCTAGTGTCCTCAGCAGGAAAAAAAGAGATTAAGCAAGACTACCCTGTGTAAACAAATTGTATCTTGAATGCCAAAAATCTAAGAAAACTTGTCATAACTGTAAATTTTCTGTGAATTTTGGTTTTCTTTAAAGAGTCAAAACATTAGCTATTAGACTTAAAAAGTTTTACTTGCTCGAACTGTGAATTAAATCATTTTCTCATGAGAAATAATTAATTGTTAATTGTTCTCTCTCCTTTTTTTTTTGTAGCCTTATCTCATGGAATAAGTTGTCTTTACAAGAGATCAAAAAGCTCATTTTTCTCAGGGAAGCCTAGATTCTAGGACATATTGAAAACCTGATAGTAAACTGAATATTTGGCAATAATAAGAAAGCAGGGCTTCTTTTGTTTGAAAGACAATCTAGCAGCAATATCACTCTAATACCCCACATAAAACCATTTGTCTTCTTTACAGGTATGTCGCAGATGAGAGGTCAGCTCTGCCTGATTCAAGCCATATAGGTATTTCTTTTCTTTTTTTAGCAGTACTTTCTCGTAAACAGAATTTCATCAGACTAAAACAGCTCTCTACTTTTGTGTGGCTGCTCTGTTTTCCTCTGAGCAAATTCTTCACATGCCCAGAAGGAATCTTGTTTCCAACATCTGGGAGTACTTTAGAGGCTTTCATTATTTATATGCCAAGATAATATCTTTTGCCCATGAATGTGCTACTGTTCCCATTGATTAGATGTTTGCTGATTACTGCCAACTGCAGTGGCAGGGGTAGCATGGAAGCGATTCCCTGGCCCTCGCTTTACATCACAAACTATGGGTCTCCAAACGCTCATCTGACCTTCAGGAATTCATTACATTTTGACTGCTACTGACTCAGGAAGGCTATAAACTGAGGAGTTAAGGGGGGGAAAAAAAATCCCCAAACCTAGCATTTAAAATTAAGATTAAAGGCACACCAAAAGGAAACAGCAGGAAATACGGTGATTAAAATGAAGGGGGGGGGGGAAAAAAGAAAAACAAAGCTGTGGAATGAGAAAGGACAATTTTTTCATAATGTCTTTCATAACTAGCAGTTGTCTAGCCTGTCCCAGAGCAAGCTAGCAGTGAAAGGAACTCTTGTGAAGGCCACATGAGCGTAGGGGTCCCCAGCAGTCCCACCAGCCTCTTGTTCATCCTCACACACTCTGCCCAGACCTGGCCCTTAACTCAAAAGTGCTTGCCTCAGCAGAGGCAGAGGGGAAACAGGGAGAGGAAAATGTTGATAGAGCCAAAACCTGCCACTTAAAGAGCAGCTCTGAAACCATAGCAGGAAGTTTTGCAATGGAATGAATGCAAGTATTCAAAACAAAGAAGAAAGCATGGCTTCCCTATAATTTCCTCATCACTTTGTTAGGAAACATTTCTCAAACACTGTGCTGCAGCAAAACACCTGCAGTTGTGCTAAGAAAATTAATTAAAATATCATATAATGCTAAGGCATTTCTGAGCATGTGGGAGTTAGCAGGTTTTTTATGAACTTACTGAGCTCCTGAGGGGAGCAGCTTGCATCTTGTCGTGGACTGGTGGTTGGTGCTGGTAGCATGCAAGGATAGTGGCCACAATAGCCCTGCTACCATGAGGACGTCTATGAGGATAGACATGCATCTTCACAGTCCAACTCAAATAACTGGGTAGACATCGCTGTAAAATTGTTGCCCATGTGTCCAGAATGTCTACTTAAATATTCTTATTTAACTCCTTAGCAATAAATGCCTATTTAATTTTTCTTCAGCAGCCCGAAGTGATATACAGTGCACACTGTATTTGCACACTGCCCAGGTTTTCTCAGACTAGTTTCCTATTTCAGTTTCTCTAGTGGACTTATGATACTTGATTCAATCTTCGGTTCATCTTGCATTTTTAGAAGCATTATTGACAATTCATAAGTATTTCCAAGGCTGGTGCTTCAACACAGATACTATGTGCTTTCTTCTGAAGCTATTTATAGGAGTTCTCAATGTTTTTGTTTGCTTGTTTTCACTATTGCTGACAAAGACCTGATCCTAAACCACTCAGTGTAAACTTTACTCTCTCTATGTAACTGTCACTATGATCTAACCAACAACTTGATTAACGACTGGAAAGTTTCTATACATTTGAGACTACAGTGTGTTAGATATTTTTCATCTACAGATGCCCAGAAACGGAAAAACAGACACCAGCTCCTCGACTGGTGTAACATCTGTTATGGTCACTGGAGCCATGCTAATTTACAGCAGTTGTGGATCTAACTTGCTTCCAGAGCACGCATCAATTTTACCATAACTCTTTCTTTCCTGGTTTTCAGCCATTTATATGTAAGTGCATTTGACATTTTGGGAGGGTACTGCTGTGTCAGTCTTGATGACACTGCTGTGTCAGTCTTGATGTGGTGTTAATGATGCTTTTGGGCAATGAATAATAATCATGAGGTAGCTTGGAAATTAAACTCCTGATTTCATTCTTATAGTCTATTGGATTAGCAATTAAATTTCAGGTAGTTTATATACCTAAAGGGGTCTGGGAGTGTCGAGGGTTCTGACTTAAAACACTAATAAACAGTGTTGAGGAAAATAACTGGTCAACAACGGGGCAACTGCAATGGTTTTGGTGCTGGAGAAAGTCTAGGGAGCTCCCTGCTTATCTGCACCTCTGTGGTGACGATGTGGTTGCTGGTGTGTTTTTTGTTTTAAATTTAAGTCACCTCTTTTTTGCCAGAAGGTATACTGTAACCCAAACTACATCACCAATCTCCTCCTCTCCACAGCTGCTGGCACACACAGGCTGAGCTTTTCACTGATGTCTGCACTCCTCCATTTTTCTTGCAGCAAGGTGGACAGGGCATTTCCAGGGGACATTACTGTTCTTAGCTGACCATTCACTTGCCTTCCAGCATTACAATGCTGACTGACCTGGCGTCCTGTCACCTGTACCCTTGGAATAAAATTGTCACTCAAAATCGTTGTAATGAAATGATGAAGGCTCCATATAAGAGAAATTCTCAGCAGTGATTATAAAACACCATTTAGGCAGACTTAAGCTCTCTTGCCAGATTCATACGAAATAGGAGCTGGGTTTGTTTCATGGGCTTTGAATTCAGGCCAATCTGTTGCACGCCAAGGTCTGATGGGCTCTCGGGAGCTCTGCAAAGGGCTGTCCCTGGCTGCCCTGCCACAGTCCTGCTGAGTCCCACTACTAGGGAAGCCTCTCACCACTGCAAGGAATGCAAATGGAGTCTCACTTCTCTTTGGTGGGTGTGCGAGGAGTGACTTATGGGTGGGTGTTTGAACTCAAAGGTCTGCTTATTGGTGACTGTACACGAAGCTTTGTCCGCGGTTGATAAGAACTGAAGGTTGGCTTCAAATCCAGCTTCACTAAAAATGACTGCAGATATCATCTAAAGAGTTTAGAGATAAAAGCTGCTAAGGCCATGAGAGATACTGTTATTAAAGGGAGGTTTTGGCATCTATCTAAAAGAGAACATATCCCTGGTTATTTGTTCTTTTCCTCATTTCATACTCGCCGAACAACAGTTTTGAACATGAGCACAAGAACCAATGTTTGAGTTATTTCAGAGCTCCCTTTTTGACATTACTAATTGACCCACTGATGGATGCTTGCTCTCCTTACTTTATCACTGCAATGTTGTTCTAGTTAATTCCCTGCTGAAGCAGCAGAGCTACCCATTAAGCAAGCGCTACAAGCTGATAAGGAACAGCAATATGATTTATGCATTGCATTAGGGAACAGGGACAAATATTGGCATCAAGGTGACTTATTTGACTGTGAAGTCTATAGTAAAAAGGTCTCAGAAGGGATCACCAGACATCAGTTCAGTGTTTTGCCATAAGCAGAGAGGCAAACATTAATTTTCTACTCGGAGTGATGCTGTGTTCAGTGCAGAGGGCACAAGAGGAGGTGACAGACCAAGGGCAGCCAGCAATGCTATGCGTCTGCAGTTCAAAATGGTAGATACGGGACAAGGAGGGAAAGACAGTGATCAAGATTTCTATGTGAGTAATCGAGACTTCTATGTAAGTTTTGGTCCTCAGGTGCTTCCAGGAGGAGCCTTTCTTGTGTATGGAAACACCAGCCTTTGTTGACTGCGAGTGAGCGCATGGACTTTCATAGAACTAGGGAGGTGGTTAAAAAAGAAATCAAACTGTGCAATAAAACTCTATTTTTTTTCCTCTCGTGTGACATAGTGACTGATGACTCATAATTATTATTTGGACACTGACAACTTTCTTTTCTCTATTTCACAGGCATCATGACCATCAGTTTGTAATGCTTCATTTCTCTGTAGGATTCATTTGATGAGCAGCTGAAGCTGAAGTTCACAGCAGCTGGACAGATGTGAGCTTCCAAAGGAATATGTGAAATGATTCTTGAAGTGGGGCTAAGAAGGATGGGTCAGGACCAGAGCAGGACTTGTCCATGGGGTGCAGCAAGGGTCCCTGTGTGCAGGCACAAGGACACAGGTTTTCCAGAGCTCAGCCTTTGAATGGGGGAAAGGCAGAAAGAAGGATCATATTGGGTAGGCATCATAGCGGTGAGCAAATCTTCCAAACAGAGGAAGCTTCAAGCTTGACAACAGAAGGGTGTGACTTTTAAATGCTGGCTCTACCATGAGAGACCAAGCCCTCTCCAGCACTGCCCTACCTCCAGGGGTGTTCATGGCTCTGAGTTACCACTGGCACCACATCTGAGGGCAGATACCAAAAAAAAGGTGGAACAGAAATGCTAACTCTTTCAGGAGGCTGAAATGTTTCCTTAAGGTCTTTCGGTGTCAGCATTCTCACCTATAAAGGAGAGACAACCCAACTCAGCAACTCCCAATATCATTGTGAAACACAGACAATTAATGCTTGGAAAGTTCATGAGCTGTTGAAAGCACCATATAAATGCTAAATAGTATTATTGAATTACAGTGTGATTGAAACAAATTGATTTGTTAGGAAAGTTTCAATGAATCATATTCATAACAATTTCCATTTAATTTACAACAGTGAGTCATTAACTGGCTCTTCTGCTGATTTATTTATACGTCCTACTGAAAAGATAACTGATTTTAAGAATCAGATCTTAAGATAACTGCTCCTTAGAACTGTGGGATCAAGCATTTTGTAAAAATAGTGTCAATCCCTGTTTAGCTATTCCATTTTCCATAATTTTAAATCCTGACAAAAGTTGCACACAAAGCACCTGCATTAAAACGTGCTCTTTTTTGAGTGTTCTGAGTTTGCCCAAAAGTACAGTGCTTCTCTTAAAGACCAGTGCTCCGATAAACTTGGTCCAAAATTAAATGCGTCATTTTCTGATTCTCTGCGGGCTTCACTATGTAGGATGATTATGAGCTATGAAATACTGAGTGCTGGAAACCCAAATTACCCCTGGATTGAAACCACTCTTAAATGCCAGCACTCGCTTCAGGGGAACAGTTCATGCCACAGGATGGAACAGCTCAGGATGGCAACATGTCTTTAGTCCTGCTCTGCCTCATTTTCCCTCTCTGCAAGGAGGAGGCAGAGCTGTATCTCCGTCAGTATAGAAATTATAAATTGGATATTTGGATGTCAGCATCCAGTTTCTCAATTAACCATACCAGCTTGCATCAAATACTCATTATTAACAGCTCAGTCATTATTAATGACCCACTATGAAGCAAGTCCCTGCCAAGGGCCAAGGGACCAACATTTAACCACTGGAGGAAATTTCAGAGAGGGAGTTTTCTGGTGGTAACAGGAGGTTTATACTGGTTTTTGCTATGGATGCTATAGTGAAAGAGGGATGCTGAAAAGGAGTGAACCATGGCTAGAGGGAGGGATGGGAGAGAGGAGTGCATGCATGAGGTGCCTGGGTGCCCTCACAAAGGGGAGACAGGAGCAAAAGGGACAAAAGGAGGAAGTTGTGTTGTGAAGAGCTCAGCAAAGCGGTTACGTGTTTGAGCTGGATTCCGGGAAGAAGCATCTCACATCTTCGCAGGGAATTTGCCTATTTCTAATTAAAACAGTAAATCAAGGATCAGCAAATGGGAAAAGGCAAAATGAGCCAGGGAGAGAAAATGTATTCAGAGGGCTTTCAAGAGACAATTAAAGCAAAGAGGAAATTTTCAGGTAAAACTAAAAGCAGAAGGATGATATTCTTCTCTTACACTAAAGATAAAGGAACTCCTGCCCAAGGGCTGTCCTCTCCCCCTGCCTGCCCTGGCCTGCAGAGTTCCTGAGGATACCTCCACCAGAGTCCCCAGAGATGGAGTAGCTGGTCTAGTGCCAGTGAGATGGGACAGGATCACTGTAGGATGACACTGGGTAGGATGTAAGATTAGGACCACAGGTACTGTAATAGACAATAGCAGACTCTCAATAGTTTTGCTGTGGTTGGTGTTGCTTTCACATAGGCCTGTGGTACTATCTGGCAGAGATATGTTGCCCACCATTAACACAAGTGTTTCTAAAATTAAAGTAAGAGGAAGGCAAGTACTTGCACTTCACAAGAATTTTATAATTTTTTTCAAGCCTAAAAGAAACCCAGTGATACTTCTGAAATAACAGGAATGAGACAGTTAAAGTGTTGTACAAAGGCTGCCTTTAAAACTTCCTTTTTATTTTCTGATCATCATTTTTGATCTTCTTCAATCAAACGGAACATCACTTAGAAACTGATGAAAAGAGACCCTTCACCTGGTTATTAACTCCTTGATGAAAGACCTGTAAAAAGTGCATTGTTCATTTACAGGACTTGGGAAAATATTGAAAATTAACTAAATTCTTTATGAGATACATGGCTTCTTGCAAGTTATAATTGGGCACATGCATTGGAAAGGCAGACCAGTTATGACTGCAAAAATGGAACAGTGTTGTGCTGTTGTCAGTAAAATGAAGGAGTTACTAGACTCCTTGTTCCCTTCTTCACTGCTTGGATAATCTCCCCCTTTAATTGACACTGATCTGAGAGGTAGGAGAGGCAGCTTGAGTCAAAGTAGGCTACCTAAAAATTGTCTGTCCTAATAGATATCTGATGAACTTTTTTTTTCAAGATATCAAATCATCGTTTTCTAGAGTTAAACCAAAACTTGACACAAAGGAAAGGTCATTTTTGACCAGAAAAAAGTAGCTTTTCTTTAGAGTAGCCCACACCCTAAAAGAGTGACCTGGCAATGCTGTTCCAGCACTATCCAGGTGCTGTGTTTGTGTGCCTTGTGGTCTCTGATTTCTCTTTCCATCCTCACAGCAGGGCCATGTTCTTATGATGGTTCATCGTACAGCTAGGAAATTACTCAGAGCGTGTTGCTGGGCCTCTCCTACCTAAGTTGCATTTTGGCCTCTGTTCCCTCTTTGGAGAGAACAAGGGAGAAGGTCCAGGACCTCCATGGAGGAGGACACAGATACAGGTGGAGAGGAGTGCCAGATGTGGCAGGGGAAGGTCCTGCTGGCTGGTGGCACTCGCTCTTCACCAGCTCATTCTTGATGGAAACCGCTCTCAGCTCCACCACAGAAGAGTCACAGGAGTTGTGATGGTGCTGTAGTGGGCACATGGACCACTGGGTTATACTGGCATTCCAGAGTGTACTCTGCCCTCTCTGAGCACTACCACCTTGTCCTGGCAGTCCTTCCTTTCTGCCCTTCTTCTGGCCAGCTGGCATTTCGGGGCAGCTGGAGACGCAGAAAGGAGTCCCTTCGCAGAGGACTGCACATCTCATCCCATCCCACTGTTGCTATTCAAAGGCTTGCTTTTTTGGAAAGATAACCCACAGGAGATGATCCATGAAGGAAAGAAGTAGGATGGATGTCTGTTCTTTGCCAAAGTCTTAAAGTCAGAGCTGGGTAAATGTTTGTCTTCATTTTATTACAGGATAACAAAACAATCAAAGCTTAGGCAGAAACATTTGTGCAATTGTGTCACATGTCAAGAGTGTTTCAGTTCCTCCCTTTTTAAAAAAAAGGGGGAGGATCAGAACAAACAGTCTTGCCTCAGCATTAATAAAAAGGGATATTTAACTTCTTTTTTGTTTCAAGCTCATGCTTAGGCTAGAAGGCTACTTAAAATAATGTGTAGCCTGCTGTTGCTACAAGGAAAATGTTTTATTTTTAGTTGACCCAAATTTTGACCCAAATCACATTTTTTCTTTTTTCTCACATGAGAAAACAAAACAGAACTGAAAATTCATTTCAGATATTTCAGAAAAACCCCACTTTATTTTCAACCTTTTGTTGGGCCAATATACTATTACAAAAACAAACAAAAAATAAGCAAACTCACAATCACCGATGATAGCCCCAACAGGGAAAGAATCCCAGGCCTTTATTTAGGCTGGTGTTGACTTTTATTTCAGCAAGGGTTTGAAGTTGTACGGATCTTCGAGGTTTAACTATATTCAATCGCATCGGAAATGAGGATGTAACATTTAAGTAGCTGCATTTGTGAAGGACTGCACTTTCATACCTAGGTGTTTGAATTGCCCTTGCTGTGCAAAGTGGGCAGAAATTGTAGAACAGAAAGTTCCATCTGAATTGCTCTATGAAGATCCTGCTGAGCAGGGAAGTTGACCAGATGACCAACTGATATGGATGCTGCAGTGCTCTCCTCCAACTTTACCCTATCTGTAATTCTGTGATTCTGTGCCCAGGCTGGAAAGCAGGGTGGTTTTCCAAATGCCCATATGAATTTTCTGGTTTCAAGAAAATTTCAGTAACATCTTCTGGAGGAAAGTCTCTGCAGTGATGCTGGGATGGCAAACATCTGTGCTCTGAAAAAATTCCACCTGGCCTAGCCATGCATTCAACCCGACTGAACTGTGTCTTTAAGGAGAGCAACAGAGTTAAAAATAGTTGCCTGAGAAATGAAAGGCTTGTAAATGCTCTAAATGCTTTTTTAATAAAAGGAAATTGCTGCAGGAAGTGATTCCTTATATTCCAGGGTCTGTCAATTGTTTCCAATCAGTGCAGCTTGGGGTAGCTATTATCTCACTAAGTTGTATTAATGTGTTTGTTGTTGCTGCTTTTCCTTTTAAAATAATCTATGGGATAACTTGAGTTCTGCTGTTTAAGTTGTGTTTGTAGAAGCTGTTCTGTGGGGCTCCTTTCCCAACTCTAATGCCTCACAGTAGCATCCAGTTGTCTCCTCCCTTCTTACTCCTCTCTGGACAGTTGCCCAATTAGCAGGATTTAGTGCTCTGAAATGCTTCTCCTCTCCATTAATTCTTCCTTCCTTGAACTAAAAGACCCTTAGTACAGCTCGTCCTCCACCCCAAGATCTGAGCCCTTTCATGAAGATCTGTCTCTGCATAGACCCATGTCCCAAGACCCAAATGCTGGGAGCAGTTCATCACATGGCCAACAGAGAAAGCAATGGGATGTGCCTGATCAGGATCCTGTAGCTGGCTGCTTAGGGGCTACATAAAATCAAGTTGTGATTTGGAATGGGTCATGGCCCTGTGGACTGCTGCAAATGGGGAAACAGTTTGGAACCTGGGCTCTGCTGACATTCTACAGTCTCACAGAATGCTCAACCCCAGCAAAAAAAAAAATGGCATATGGTGATTTTTTAGCTGGCAAAAACTTAATGCTAGTAGCTGGTGACTAGATGTAAATGAGAAAAACTCAAAAAGTTTGTAACGGTAATAACTTGATTCAGAACCTTGAGAAAATCAAAGCATGTCACTCCCAGTGTTGATGACAAACTCCTTCGCTCCTCTTAGGGGTTTTTAGGGGGTTACAATCCAGACTTGTCCTTCTGGTTCTACTGGAAGCTGGTTCTGAGAACTGGGATGGACAACCCCCACTCCACAGTCAGTGCGAAGTTGACACCATTTCCAACTCTTCCAACAGCTTTAAACATCAACCATTTTAAATAACATCTACTACTAAAAACTGTTTCCTGCTTTACTTGAAACTACAGATTTCTGCCCCTTGGTGATTGAAGTCAAAGGGACCTTTCATATGAACACACATTTTCCCTCTGTACTTATCACTGGTGAGGTCACACTTTGAGTACTGCATCCAGTTCTGGATCCCTCACTTCAGAAAAGACACTGAGGTGCTGGAGTGTGTTCAGAGAAGGGTGACAGAGCTTGTGAAGAGTCTAGAGGGTAAGTTATATGAGAAAAGGCTGAGGAAATTGGGATTGTTTAGCCCAGAGAAAAGGAGGCTCGGGGGTGACCTTATGGCTCTCTAGCACTATCTGAAAGGAGGGTGTAACCAGGTGGGGTTCAGACTCTTCTTCCAGGCAACCAGTGACAGGACAAGGGAACATAGCCTCAAGCTATGCTGGGGGAGGTTCAGGTTGGACATCAGGAAGAATTTCTTCATGGAAAGGGTTAAACATCAGAAGGGACTGCCCAGGGAGATGGTGGAGTCACTATTTCTAGAGGTGTTCAAGAAATGCCTGGACATGGCGCTTAGTGCCATGGTCTAGTTGACGTGGTAATGATCAGTCAAAGGTTGAACTCAATGGCCTTGGAGGTCTTTTCCAGCCTAATTGATTCCGTGAATGAAGGTGGTGGACTGTCCTTCCGGTTTCTAGCCGGGTACCGTCAGGTAGTCCCAGTGCACAACAGCAAGTGAGCCACCCCCTGCATGGGAACCCCACGGAAGAACAGGGTTTGTTTGCAAGTACCACACACCAGAATCATCTCCACAGTCCTATAAAGAGGTAAATATGAAACAGCCTATCAAAGATGGGATACAGACAACAAACACCCTGTTCTATTGTTGAATGCCAAAGGTAGATTTGTATGCAGCATTTTAAATAATTAAACAGCAAAACAGTGTTGCCATCTGCCAACGTCCATCTGGTGGAGGGAACACAAAGCTCTGAGTGAGAAGCCGCCACCAGACAAGATCCACTCGCTAACAGGAGATTCCAGCAAGCAGCTCACGGATGCCTTGCGGTGCTGTCATCTCTTCTGCTCGAAAATAGCTGGCAGTCTCGATAGCCTCTGCTTAAACAAGGTTGCTGGTAGAGCACGAGGCTTTGCCAGTACAGGCAGAAAAATGGCCTGTAGAAAAATAGGCAGAAAAATAGAAGAGGTTGCAATAAATATTTTGTAATCAGAAACACTATAATGGCATTTGTAAATGCAGGGACATGCTTGACTTCAGTACCTTTGTTCAAGTCTGGCTACGCTCATTCCTGCATTGTAAAAAAAAGTAATAGCAGTCAGAGAGATGTCTACAAGGTGGTGATAATGTTCAGAGACAAAGAAAAGTCTCTATAAGGAAGGATTCAGGAGGTTCAGAACGTACTTTACACAAGAGAAAATTAAGAGGTGACAACATAAAGGTGGTAAAACAATGCAAAGTGAAGAGAACATAGTCATTCCTAGATACTCTTTCAAATCTCCTTTCAAATAAGAGTGAGCAGCAGCCTAGTGAAATTAAAAATACATTTTATAGACATCAAAGGGAATGCTGGGGCTGGTTCATGGCTACTTATGATTGTGGCACAAAGCAGACTCATTGAACTTGAAAATTGCAGTACAGTATTTTTTCTTCATCTTTCTCTAACCTTTGGAGCCTGTTGTTTTTAGTATTTTTATAGGGTTCTGAGACATTTATGCGAATATTCAAAGTATGCACAGTTATATAAACATGGGTATCAAACCACAGAGGGTATTGTCTGTCCTGCTATACACTGCTGTAGAGTAAGAAGTGTCCACTATAGACTGATGCTGAGCATCCTAATCCTCCTTTGGTAGCTCTCCCACAGACCTTCACTCTTACAGACCATTGAACAATGCCAGAAGTCACTGGGAACTGAGGGCACTTGCTCATTTGCAAAAACAGGCTCATTGCTTTCAAAAACCAGAATAATACAATACTATTACTAGCTGTGATAGGGAGGAAGGTTATTTCAGGGAAGACATGTTTTCACTGTGCGCAGTCCTCTCTGTTATTTGTGTTGCAATAAAGCCACAGGGGCCAGACAGTGTTCAGATGGGCATACGCAAAGAAATCTCTGGACCGGACATCACCACTTCTTATGGAAAACTGCCAGCTGAATGCATTTTCTCACATCCTAGTGACACTGTCTTTATCCAGTTTCAGATTTCCATCTTACAAAACCAGTGGCCTGACACTGGGAAATACTACCAACTGCAAACAAATAGAAAAGTGAATACAGCAAGGAAGTTTTTGAGGTGATCTTTGGGGAACAGAGATGGCTTTTCTTCTACAAATGCTCAAAGAACACAATTTTGTCAGCTGTCTTTATTGCAAGTCCACTTTTTGTTCATAATAAGGAATTTTTCATGCATTTGGCTGCACTTTTCACTGCTATTAACAATATTTTGCATAAGGCTGATAAGGCTGTCAATGACTCCCTTCAGTTACCAGGCCATTTAAAAGTATGATGTTATAATTCTATTTTGGACTCTCTTTATTTATGACAAGTAGCACCTCATACCTCCTTCTGGCTCAGCACTGCCGTTCATAGCTGAGAAGGACAGAATGGTTCTTTTGGGGAATTCAATTTTATTACAGGCTGTGCAGGCACAGCCCGAGGAAAGAGTGAGGTGAAAGCAAACAAAAGTTGCACGAGTCCCCAGTGGATTGCTTTGTACCAGGCATACCACGCCTTCCCCCAGTAATTTACTTCTTTCGTAAAGGGAGAGGGATGCAGGTAAACTTTTCCTAAACAGACAAGAAGTAGGCAAGCACTTCCTTCAGAGAAGCCACAAGCTGGCCTGTGCAGGCAGGGGAACTTGTAGTGAGTGGTGTTACTGATGCAGTGTTGGAGCTGGCTGTTGGGCTTCAGGGACCACAGCACCATCACCTCCCTGTCCTGCTCTTATACACACATATTTACACATCCAAACTGGAGTTTTTTGCTTGAGTGTTACTTTTTGCTCAAAACCTGAATGAGTAGAACTGGGGGAGGGGATAACGTTTTTGTTGTTCCGGGAGTTTTCTTGGTGGGAAAACTTTGGTTTTCGGAGTCACAGGACTTCTAAGAACAGAGGGAGCTTCTTGGTAAGAAAATAGTGTCAGGAATATAATTTTTGCTGTGGAAGCATTTGTGTGATTTCTTGCAAAAACTTGACTTTGTGTGTCCAGAAAACAACAGCAAAAATTGCTCTCATTTCAAGCTAATTGCCTGTTGCCAGTTGAGGTTCAGATAGAACTCAGGTGGTAGATGACCTTACCCCAAGGAACCTCTCCCCAGGCTCTGTGGTATCTTGGTCTCCTATTGCTACTGGTGGAGACGAGCAGACTGCCTTGGAGGATCGAACATCACTCCTGGTGCTGTAGGAGATGCATTTTACATCCCTTATACTAAATGAAGTGAGCCTGCTCTGATGTATTTTAAATTATTATAGCAACATTTGGCACTTTCCATTTAAAAGGCAAGTGCTAAAATAAATTGAGGCATCTTCTTATTTAGATACCGGGAAGTTGCAGAATAAAGGAGAAAAAAGCAAAACAAAACTAAACAACCCAAACCAGCCAAAATCCAAATCTGTGCTTAAAATCTCCCCTGTCTATTTAAGTTACTGTACCAACTCAGCTCAGTATCTAAAACAAAGAAAATGAATTATGGAACAGCATGAGGAGAGCTTGTTAATTTTCCCACTGATGCACTGTGAAATGAAAGCTTTATTCTAAGAATATCATATCCTCAGGGCTCTGTCTGGGTAGACGCTGACAAATACAAATGTCCTTACAATTTTTCTTTTATTCTTGCTTTATGGTGTATTCCAGACTGATTTCCAAAATTATATATAATAATATATAATCTGTAGTTGTGGCTTGGAGTAGTTCAAGGCTGTGATTTTCCAGGACATAACTGTGTCCCGTTTGAAAATGGAAGATCAAGTGCACATAATGAAAGGAAGATCAAATTCTAGAAGAATTTGCTTATTTCTTAATCAATATTAATATATGTGACTTTAATTTCAGCATCTCTCCTCCTGTTGTGTACCAAGGGAATATTAACAACAACAGCAGCTTTACATTTTTATAGTGCCTTTCATCAAGAAGGATTCAAAAGTGCTTTACAAACCTCGGACAAAATTCTTCTTTGATCAGCACTGAAAATCTCTTAATCCGTGGTGCAAATCTCTGTTGCACTTTCTGTGCCTTTTTCTGCACATAGGGCTTCCATTGATTTCTACAGGAAAATGTGTATGTGTGAAACAAGTGCGGAATGTGTAATGGAAATCTGCACTGCAGATAAAAAAGAGAAAAAAAAAATGTACACGTATGGATCCATTGCCCATGACAGAAGTGCACTGCTGCTGGAGTGGAGTGGACCCCCCAGTTGCCTTCTGTATTCATTAGGAAAAAGATCCAGTCTCAGTTCCCTAACTGGAACCCACTCCTTGGTGTTGCAGAAGAGGGTCTTCGTTAAAGAAGGAAAAGAACAAATATTCACTCTTGCACACAAATTTACTTCTTTGTTACAGGGAGTCTTCCCTACCAGGCCCTTTAAATCTGTTCCTAAAAGCAGGGGGTCAGATCCCACTGCCAGCTGCCAGTAAGCAGCTGCTCTGAGGAGAGTGCTGTGGGTGCGAACAACTTCTACCCTAACAGCACCTTCCTTGGCAAATGTCCTTGGATGCTTTCTATTGCAAATGACAGGAGAACGTGCCCAAAATTTTCAGAGCTTCTGTACTCTGTGTGTGTGTGCGCAAATTCTGCTGAACTAAGTGCTAGCTTGGAAACCTTGCAAAGTCTCCCAAGAGATTCCTAAGAAAACAGTAGACTTAGAGAAGCCATCCATGTTTTAGTTTTCTAGTCTGCTAAATCAGGAGGTGCAGAGATGATGCAGCAAACTGCATTTCCTGCACTAATTCTGAGTTCAATTTAGGCAAAACCCTGAGTTATCTCTGTCTAATGATGTTTTTTCACCCTTAGAGCTAATGTTGTTTCTGATTAGAGTTTACAAATGCTAAGGAACACTTTCCTCTTCAATCATCAGAAAATGATGAGCAACATCCCACTGAGATGTGTGGTGAACCCAAAGTTATCATTAATTCTGAAACACTTCTATTCAAGAATCAAGATTTCAATCCTTGCACTGAACTCATAAATCTCTGGCCCTGTCATGTCCTATTTTACTAGGACATTCTGTTTCTCATGAGTAGGATCTTATTTTTAATGAGAAAATCATTCAGAATTAAATATCCCCTGGGGATGTTATTTGAAGGAGTAAAACGCCTCACTTGCAAAGGCAGGTGTAGTAACGTGATGAGGAATCTTTTAACTGGTTCATCTGAAACTGAAAGAGTAGTATTGGCTGTATCAGTGAGAAAAATATTGGTCCACTTCAAAATAAAGTTTGTGGTCATGTTGATTTATCTCACCTGAGGAGATGCCCAAAGAATTTAGTCCTATCTGTTTAAAGCTTTTCTCTTCCAAGTGGAGTATGCTGTTTAAGTGATTGCTTTCCTTATATTTCCTCCTGTTGGTACACCTACATCTGAGTTTGTACTCATGTTTTTAATATTTTCTAGCTAACAGGATTGACAATTAGTATGCACACTATTAGCAGCAAGAGTTCATGTCCTATCACTGGTGCTAATCGGATGTTTTAGAAACATGATTGTGCAGTGTAAATGTGATCCAATGCAAAACTGGTTTCCTTTTAATTGTCAGCATTAAAAAGGCCTAATTATACACTGTAAATTTAAGGGCGGCTGAAATTCATTAGGAACTCAACGGGAGCCCTTCTTTAAGTGTCCTTGAAAACCCCAGGTCTAGCACAGTCAAAGTCAAGGTGTATAATGCTGAGTCCACCCTCCATCCACAGACCAAGAGCCACCATTGCAAAGTACTGCTGTGGCTTTGGCTTCCGAAACTGGGCCTTGGCTTGCCCTCCATTTAGAGGGAAGAGTTCAGTGGTGTTTGAAGGCAGCTAGAGAAAACCTTAAGTAACATGATCCAAATAATTAAACTTAGCAATAAATTGGTGCTTTTCATCTTCAAAGTGCTTTACAAACATTAATTAGTTGGGCTCAGCAAAACCCTATAGAGTGAAAACCACTCAATCCCCATCTCCTGTGAACTGACTTCCTTGGCTGTCCCCCCTACACACTATTTTTAGTACACTCAAGAGCCTGCCTCACTTTTCCTTACTTTCTCTTCACATGGCATGTACCTTTTCTGTGATGAAAACCATGCCAGGTTAGTAATGGGGAGGGGAGGAGTTTTTAAAATTAAATAGCCTTTTAAAACAGCAATTAGCTTGGGTTTTCCTGGAAGAACTGAGGCATATGAAGATCAGAGGCAGATACCTTCATACCCTGCGCCAGCCTCCAAACCTTCAAAACTTCTGTCCCCTTTGAACATGAAAAGCTCTGTTTCAGGCACACCAAGAGGTGGATCCATTGGCTGCTGGTCAGCGTGAGCGTGTGTCCCACTGTGAACAAAGTTACAGCAAATTTCAGTGCATGCCTGGCTGCCAGGTTTCCTCACCCAGAAACGCATCTAAAAATACATCCATGGGGGGAGAGAATGCCATTCTCATGGCTCTGGCATCACTTTGTCACAGGGCTCTGCTTCTTCCTCAGGTTCAGAAACATGTCTGTGTGCCTGAAGTCTGGTGTCCGTGAGGAGACAGGTTCAATGTTTTTTGCAAATCTGCCTATTTCGTGACGCAAGTGAACAATTTTTGCTTCAGCCATTTTATTATGGCTGCTCTCCTTGCACAGGTGTCTGCTTAGCCCTGGAGTGGCTCAGCTCTTACTCCAGGAGAGCTGCTGGAGAAGCCCCATTCTGCTGTTGTCTTCCTCTTCTCCTTTGGTAATTGTTGTTTCAGATATTTCCAGTTTAATTGGTACTGTATACCAAGTCCAGCTGTGTATTTTCCTATGTGCCTGAGCTCCTGATGACCCTCTTTAAAGGTTACCCTATTGCAGTCGTGATGCATTAATGTTATCAAACAGCTGTTTAGGCACCAACCCTTCAATTTACTTGCCTGTCTGTCTGCCTTTCCTGAATTTGACATTTACTTTCCCAAAATAATGGAGCAGCCTTCCTACTACAAGTGGGAATATGTAAGTGAAGACAAAGACCTGGTGGCTCTCAGTGTAGCAACCTTCCAAAAAGAGAAAGGCAAACTGCTGTTGGGTTTTTATCCTACTTGTTTGTAAATAGGACAAATATGCAGGCAGTCCAAAATAGTCTTTCTTATTTAGTGTGGCAGACCCAAAATCTTGCTGAAAAGCACAGGTCTCCTCGTTGCACACCAGCCTATGATGAGAAAGCCCAGGGGACAGCAGCATTCATGGTTTTCTGCATGATTTTCACCAAGCTGTTTTGCTTCTCCATGTCCCATGTCCCCACATGATGAAGTGTTGTGGGAATAAGTAGGGAAGGGTGGAAGCAGAGGGGAGGTGAGCAACCAAGTTCATCCAGGAGGCACTGGGGGGGGTGTATAAATGCTTACAGACTTCCCACTGTTGCACTACCCATTGGGTTTCACCACTTCCCATCGACAATAGCTTGACATCACTTCCTGGAACAAAATAAATGTATTAAACTGTTTCCTCTATAACTTGTAGTTACTCAGCTACTTATTTTTGGCTGGTAATATTAACTGGAGCTCTCGGTTTGACTCTGTTTCCTGACCAATCCCAATGCATTGTCTGTCTTCTAGCACAATCTTAAAATAGTCTATCCTGGTCTTTGCGAAAGCAGGCATGGATGGATTTACACACTTGCCTTGAAAATGTTTAGGGTTTTGGAACTGTTGCAGAAAATATTTGTAATGGAAGCTGTGTGACACTTTAATCTCAAAACCAGAAAAAGTTCATCAAAAAAAAAATTGATTTTTTCATCCTTCAGACATTGATTTTATCTCTACAGAATTACCCCAACATTCCAAAAGAAAGAGCTATACCCCCCCAAAATCGTCCATAATAAATTTCCCTGTTGTGTGCCTATATCAGTCTCATGCATATCACTGGGTTTTCTGCAGGAGTATGAAGTGCCCAGAATAAACATCTTCAACATAAACACTGGGAATGCAACTGCTGAGCGGCAAATCCCTTCATAGCAATACCTTTTCCTGAGAGAAAAGATGTGATTTGGTGAACATAAAATGGTTTGAAAATTTCAGTGGGTTATTTGTGCTGCTGCAAAACAAAATCCAATAAAAACAATCTAAAGCGTTCATTTTGGTATTGAAAAAAAATTAGTGACACTTCTGTTCTACTAAATTCTGCCACTTCTGATATTTCTTTCAATTTATTTTGTAATTAAAAAAACTTGTAGATGCTGAAGTCGGAAAAAAAACATTAATCTGAAGCTGAAGAAAATGCTACGGTTTACGTAAAGTGATTGCCAAAAATGTTGGAAAGAATTCTTTGTAGGAGAGCTGCAAATGAATTTCTCTCATGATTTCTCAGCATAGCCAGGAAAAATAAAAATCTCAGTTATTCACACCGCTCTGTTATTGATTCTCCTCATTGTTCTTTATCTGATGGCTTCATACAGCAAAGTAAAGCAAGTGGGAGAAGACAGTGGGGACTTAAGGCCATTTATAACTCCAGTAGGATTATATGGGCTTATTAAATATTTGTTTCCCTCACTGGACCTTCACTTACAGTTAAGGGGCAGTTATTTCTTAATAAATCAATTGCTTGTGATCAGTTATCCATACCTTTTCTTTTTCACAAGTCCATGTAAAGGATGTCAGTGTAAATGAGAAGAATGCCCCATTAAGTTCATCATACACAAGACCTTCCAACTTCACCTCATCATTAAAACTGTAACAGACCTCCACAGCACTCTTTGAACTCACCTTTCTTTGCTAGATAAAGGGCAGCAGGTGAAAAATCACAACAGCAACAAACACAAACGAAGGGGCTTTGAGAGAGTGTCTATTACAGAAAATGACTATTGTTCACCTAGTGCCATTTTGGGGCACAGCATGTTATAGGCAACCTGGAAAGCAGCCATCAAACACAAAGAGCATTTTTAAAGACCCTCAAGTGGAACCTGGAGTTGGTTTTGACTGTTTGTTTGCTGTGCCACAGACGGGGCTTTGAAGAACTCCTCCAGCCACTAGCCAGGGAGGCAGCACCAGGTCTGAAATGCTCAGGAAGTGAAAAGTTTCAGACTTTAGTCTCATAACGGCAATTTTGCCACCTGTGCTGTGCCTGCAGCCAAAGGCACCAGTGGTCATGCACAGCTCCTTGGATATGGACACATGCAGTCACGGGGCAAAGTGGTGGAAGAGTCCCCACGCTGACAGGGAGAGAGAGCAATGAGCCACCGCTTTCTGAAGGATTTCTTTGCACTGAGTGAAGGTAGCCAGCCTTTAATCTGAAGACCACGTAAACCATTTTACTTGATTCTAGTTTTTCTGGTTTAATTTGCTTTATCCTTAGGACTTTGACTGAGTCTTCATCTCACCGCTTCTTTTTGTAATAGAAGAAATGGAAACTGGGATTAAGAGACACCTTCCACATCATAAAATTCACAATTAAAACATTAAGCAAAGCACTTTCAGGCATGAGATGAAGCATTAAAATGTAGACAATTCCAAAAAGGTTAAGAGTATTGTTTTTATCATATACCCACATTGGTCATCTTTCTAGATGTGATACCATATAGTTGCACACTTCCAAGTGTAGTCATTAGAGATGTAGGTTTTGGGAGATTTCTTTTGCTCACCTGCTTTCCCTAGCAGTATGTCCTGCACCTCATCCAGTGAGCAAAGCACACTGCAGTCGCCCTTCTCTCTTTGCAGAATCCTGATGTTGCTGTCAAAAACTGCAGCAACAGGATATATCCACTCCATAACAGAGAAGGAGCTTTCTGCCAGGACAGGAGGGGAGTAACATTCCTCCCTGCAGCAGACAGTGGGGATCAAAGGGACTTGTGTCCCAGACGAGTCAAGGCTCCTCAGGAGAGAAGACAGCATGTGACTGGGAACACAAGGGAAGAGGCTGGGGGAGCTGGTGGTACCAAATCAATCTTCACGTGAGAACTTCTTGGCTTTTCATTATTTCCCTTTCATGAATAAGCACCCTTCCAAAATAGCAGGACATATGTTCAGTTTGCCTCTTCCCAAGCCACAGGTGGCTTGGAGATTGAATCTGCCGGCAATGCTGCCTGGGCCAGCTTGCCAGGGCAGTAGAGCAAAGCGTGACGTCTGGTATGGGAACTGCAGTGAGGAGCTCTGGGGACACATGTAATCACCCAGTGTGGAGCTTGGGCAGACAGTGGGGTTAGCACCTCTGCTCCATGGAGAGATGGGAAGAAATGCTGTTAATAACTTCAGCCGCTGCAGCCTCTGGGTCTGGCTCACCTGAGAGGCAGTGCCTTTAGCTGTAGGAGCAGAGCCACAGCGGATGCACAGAGGCTTCTTAACAGAGCACATCTTTTGTATCAACTCCAAGGGAATAATGTCACCTACCCAGCCAGCAGCTCTGCTTTCCACAGTGCCTGAGTTTTTCCTTAGAAGTTTCCTATTCAAGCGCTTAGCCTGACCAGGGCTGACCTTGCTTAGCTTATGAGATGTAACAAGATCACTGCCTGAGGTGTGAAATGACACTGGAATGGAGGTCATGATCTTACGGAGAGCATCTTCCTCCTCTGCTGCAATGTCTCCTGCTGGTTCCCCTGCCCCAGTATCCGACTAATCAGGCAGAAACAAATGCACCGTGCTTCTAGCACACCACTGGCAGAATATAAAAGTCTGTCCTTTTGGCTATTTAGTCATCTCAGTGGTATAGAATTTTTTTTTTTATGCATATGATTTCAAAGATTAAACAGATCCTTTTTTTAATTTTTTTTTTTTTGGTCACTACTTCAGCAGAAACAAAAAGTGTTTTTCCTATAGCTCTATGTCCCTGAGATATCAAAACAGTTGAACAGACAGACAAACAGACAGTAGCGTTTAAGCAACGTGGACAGAACACCAGATCAGTCATTCTGAATGAATAATACATTTAAGCAGTTATACGAATGGCAGAAAATTCATCTGCATCTACAGTGGAACTACCTGGACCCATTTCAAGCTGGAATATTCTGCAGAAGGTACAGAAGGCACCTGTATTTTGTTATTTCAAATAATAATGAATTTGCGTATCCGTCAATCTGTCACACACTAGACAGGGCTGGTTCTGTGAATGGCCATTACTATACATAGCGCTAGATAGAGCTGTGGGCAATATATAGTTTTTTATTTACAGGTGATTAGAATAACACAGTATACAACCAACATTCATAAATGACTTCTCACGTGAACTGCTCTGAGAAACTTTTTTTTTTGTAGGGAGCCATGAGTTGTAGAATGTTTTTATCGTGATGCAATAAAGAATGAGCTTCAGAAGCAAACTTAGCAGGATACACATCGAGATAAATCAAGCCCAAATAAAAAATAGGCATTGAAATTCAAGTACAGGTTTCAGTGGCAAGGCTAATGGACAAAAGAAAAGAGGTAAAGTGCCCTTCTGCTGAGTTAAACCAGGCTTGGATCCATGAGGATATTTCAATTGTCTTGTTTATTTTTATCATTAAAACTAAGCTGACTCTTGAAGGGGAAGGAAAAACAAAAAGCCCCAAGGGCTGTTAACCTTTCTTCAGGAGCAAAAGAGAAGGTCATCAAAAGTTTTATGACTGTTATGGGGATATAAAGCAAAGGCTGCTTGTGAGGCTGGTCTGTGATAAATAAAATGGGTGAAAGCTCCTGCACTGCTGCAACCAGCAGGTTCCCATAGGAGGTGGAGGGGGGTCCATGACACAGCAGGAGCAGGCATGGGGGATTCAGGGAGGTAACATTTTCTCCTTACTGTGGAGTAATGTTTGTTAAACTAAGGCTGATCTGGTTGATATTGATGCATCTGCCTATAAAACTCCTCTTTGAGGAGTTCTGCCAAAGGCAGCAAAGTTGGCATGCAGACAAGAGGCTTCTACAGAAGGGAACTGGCTCCTACTCTGCTGTGGGTGGTAAATCCCTCTCTGTGATGGGATGATTTGTAGGAAATCCTGAAGAAGTACCTCAGTGTTTTGCCTCATCTGCTGTGTCACAGTAACCTGTGTTAAAGGAGAACACAAGGCTGTTGAGTCGGGCAAAGATTTGTTTGCCCATGTCTGTCTCAAGGTGATTAACCTTGGAAGGTAGTTACAGAGTAAACGAGAAGCAAACAGCCACCATTCATCAGCTGGTGCCCTCGATACAAATCCTGCTTTCAGAGCTCCTAGATCAGAAGGTTAAAAATGTTGCACTGCATGGACTGCAGCAGACGTTTTGTGTTTGCTTGTAGGTTCAGGACAGCAGTGGGACAGATGACTAGGGTATACTCCTGGGACTTTCACTGAAACCGATTTAAATGGTTTTGGGGGGTTTAAAGTAGGAAAGAGAAACCTTTGCAAGATTAAGGGGAAAAGCTGATTTTCTTACCTTAGGGGGAATCCCAAAAAAGCACAAGATACCAAAGAAGGGGTGTGACCAGAGACATACACTTCTCCTAGGATACTGCACATTCCTGATCATCTTCATGACTAGAAATAGTGCACAAGGAGTAGTCTCTCTAGGAGTCAATTATGAATGCCAAAAATAATGTTGCTTTTCCCATTCTCTATCTCTCTGATTCTTCTCTGCCTGTCAGATGGAGAGCTGAGAATCCAAGCTAGTGTACTTTTGAAAATACAACTCAAAAAAGAGGAAGAGACAAACAGCCTCTGCCAAGTGGCACAAGTTCATTCCTTTTCATTTTTATTTAAATTACTAAAATCATGCAGATTACTTGAGATCAATTTTGTTCACCTTTGCAAATGGCTGAGCATTTGCGTTAATGCTCAAAGAGTCTTCATAAATCTGACAAAGGAAGGGAAAAAATCACTTTAATGGAGAATCAGCAGGACTTCTGCTTTCCAACTTCCGCATCCTTCTAAAAGCATGCTATGAGAGAGAGACCAAAGAAGTATAAAGCATATAGTTCATACATTCCCATGAAAATTAATTCCCTGGATATTTGTGAGCTCTGTAGCATCCCTGACCTCTGGTATGAGCTACAGGGAGACAAGAACATTTTTTTAAAATCTCAGTCACAGGGAGCACTGTCCTCAACAGATCAAATGATCACTAATCAGGAAGAATGTTTGGTTATTAAATGCATCATTGAGTCCATTAAATATCGCTCGTTGGGTCATAAATTCCTATTAAATGTAGATAATCCATCATTGTGTCAGGGAGATAGAAGACAAAAACAGTAAGAGGTCTGCCAGCAATCCACCCCTGCCCCTGAATCCCTCCTGTTGCACACATAAAGACAGGTGGTACTGCCGTCATTTCTACTCTCAGCTTAATCACTGTGCTATGGCTCACACTGTTCTTTCTCTGGATTTCACACTCAGCTCACTTATTTCTCTTCAGGGTCTTCTTTGCATTGATTATGCTCTCCTGTCACACTTACTCTCTCCCACTCTTTACACAGGTCTTAACGGATCGCTTTCACAAGCTGGGTGTCCCTGACAACAACCCACCCATTATTGCCTTTGCAAGATGCTCTTTAATATTTGCTTTTCATAGAATCATGGAGTTGTTTGGGTTGGGAGGGACCTTAAATATCACTTCGTCCTGAACCCCCCACCACACGCAGGGTCACTTTTCACTAGATCAGGTTGCTCAAAGCCCCATCCAACCTGGTTTGATGAACACTTTTTCTGTGTCTCTTTGGAAACAACAAGCTTCTCTGGGAAGGGAATTCCCAAAAGCAATGCAACCAGGCTTCCTTCCCATTGTTTCATCTGACCACACTGATGCGTGTGCCCACCATGCGGCTTGACATCTCTGGCCTTACACATTGTGAGAAAAGATAGTAAAGTCATCCGTAAGGGAAACCTCTAGCCTAATTTAAGGTATAATTGTACTTGTGCTTGTAAAGACCTTGCTGCAGAGCAGCTGGGAAAGCTAGCTGGTTTCCTGGAGTGCGTGGGAGGCCATGAGTAGGTGGTAACTAAATTTTTTAACAGAGTTTGGAGGCTTTTAAAATCATTATTACTATTATTTTGGACTCTACAACAAGATTACAAATCTTAGCAGTTGTGTAGCTGTATGCAATTTACCTACAGATACGTGTGATTATATATGCTTCTTACCAACAAATGCTACATCAAGAGTAGGAAATTATTGATCATTCTGTTCAGGCTAAAATGGTTTTCTTTTCAGTCTCCAACAGTGTTTTGGCAAGATCATTTTAAAAATAACTACAGTTTGGAATCCAGATTGCATTCCCTGCCAGATTTTAATGATCACTTCAACCAGGGATGGGTGAATTTCAAAACGCTTGGAGACTCAGTTCAAGACAGTGCCCTCCAGGCTGTGATATTTTTAGCGATGGGCAAACCCAAAAATTTGGGTGGTTATCCAGAGTTCATCTGCACTGCCCAAATGTCTACAGTCTGCAAAAATGGGCTGGAAAGTTTTCAAGGAAGATGGGTTTTGCACTATTTCCAGTACTGCCTATTTCTGCTCAGGTCATGAATCCTAGGAGAAAATCCTCTTTCTTCATACTAGTTTGCTGCAATTCAGTTGCCAGTTTTAGGTTAAAAGTGCAGAGTCTGGCAAATGAACTTCGAAAAGCAGCTGGGGAAAAAATGAATGCTTCTGAAAGTGTTGGGTGGTGGTCCAAATATACTCTTATATTGAGATTTAGTCCTACTTATACCAAAACCAGAGAGAACTTTTATGGCTGATCACAATGGAAGATCTGTTTTGCTCCTTCCTATTAAAATATCCACAAGTAACCTTCTGCTACTGAGGTAGTTCCAATTTAGATAGGAGGAGGATTCCCTGAGGATTACAGCTTCCTGGCAGTTTTGGATAGCTTGCTTGTCTTACCTTCCATGCCAGATACTGGCTGTGACATAAAACTGTTTTGCAACAAATAAATGAGTATTTAATGTCCTTCAGGCAAGGAACTGCAAGTACCCAAACCAATTAATGACCCTAAGCCAAATTTATCCCTAGTTTAAGCTTAAACAATTTCAATTTGGTTGCACCAGTGGGCAATCAGATTTAATCTAGATTTAATCTTTTGATTTCACATGAGAGTCCTGGCTGTGTGTTAGGTCTTAACAACTAATCAGCTCATCTGGCATTTGGGGTGAGACTGCAGATGGAGAGGGAAGGTGGCAAAGGTGGGTTGTTGAATACAAAACAGAAACTCTGGAAAATTTATAAATAAATAACATTATCTAAGGCCTCATCAGGAAAGACTCTGAAATGCTTCTGCCATGGGAAAAGTCCAGCATGCCATATTTCATGAGATTTTAATGACACAAATGCAGCAGTTTTAGACATAACTTGCTTCTGCTCTTTGGGGCATGAGCCTCTAAATCCCAAAAAGGAAAGCCTACATTCTTGTTTTCTTCCAGCCTGCATATATTCTTTAAACCTCGCATAAATACTGAAGCATCGCACTTTTCTTCCCAAACAGTGCTTTCCTTCACAATGCTTATCCCAGCCACTCTTAGCACAGCCTTTTCCTGGCTCTGTATCACAGCACCATTGAGAGAGGCAGGAAATTTCCTCGAGATAGCAATTTTTGAAGGGATTCAGGATCCACTACTCAATTAGCCCTGTAATTCGCAGCAGCAGGGACTGTTTTTCCATTGCAGCAGTAAGGAGCAACCCAGTTCAAGTCATGCTTTCTGCTGCTTTTTGTTCCTGCAGGGGTTCACCAGTAAAGACATAGGCAGAGCTCGGACCTCAGCACAGCAGGAATCTTTACAGCAGCATATATTTCTGGGTTTTGTTCTGAAGGCATAAACTTGGATTATTTTGTGCCATGCTACTTCTTGCATTAGTGCTCATTTTGGAGTGCACAAAGCCACTTGGAATAAAAACAGAAGCACAGCTGAACAGCCCCGCTCAAACAAAATTCAAGTGGAACCCCTTGAGATCCAGTGAAAATGTGAGCACTTGGGATTGGGGTCTTTTTTCTTTCCAGCTTTGAATTCATTTGTTCTTCCAAATTTGGGCCAGGATTATAAGCCAAAATATTCAAAAGCTCCAGGTAATATTTTTATAGCATATGGTTTTGACCCCTCAAGATGTTAAGAACTTTCAGTGAGATCTGGGGAACTGCTGGCTTTAGTGGAGGTGACAAGAGTTTCCACCTTCCTCAGTGATGCTTCTGTCTTTTAGGCTTTCAGCTTTCATGGCTCATGTCCTTCAAGTTTGAGAATCTGAGACTGAGTATATAATGACCCAGGTTGGAACCAAAAATAGTTGGGTAGCATCTCTGAGAGCTCTCCCCATCCCTAGCTCTGAGTGTAGCACTTTTCTGTGATGTTTTCTCAAGCTAGCTTATTTGAAATGCAGTTCCTGCCTGGAGCCAAAGTTTTCAGAGCTGATCTCCTGCCTAACTAAAAACTCATATATATATAAGCTCCTAGATTGGAAGCCAAAATGTAACCACTCAAGCTGGAAAATTTGGGTTCCAAAAGAGCAACTTGCCCTTAAGCTGAAGATCGGTGACAAACGAAAGGCACACACCATCTATTTGTTTAGGCAAACAATGTCACTCTAATGGAGACAATCACTCGCCCAGGGCAGAACTACTGACATCATTTTGGAGGGTTGAGCAGCCCAACCTTGGAGGTTTGCTCTTTGCTTGGTACTGTCTCAGGCTGCGGTGAATTGGAGCACATGCTGAACTTTAAGCAGATGCTGAAGCACTTTGCTGAATTCAGGTTGTCAGAAAAGCTGAGCTTGTTAATGCTGAGATCACTTGAGTGCTTTTTTTGTTGAAATTTTTCACACTTAATTTGTTATGACAAGGGAGATAAAGTAGAGACTATTAAGTCTAATTAATGGCACATGAAGCAACATTGACATGCAAGTGTGGAGAGAAGTGAAACAGTCGAAGTGTATACTGCTGCCGCCTCACTCATCTCTTTTCAGAGTGCCACTGTCATGAAGGGTCTGATTTCATACTTCTCTGAATATTCTGGGCTACTCTTTGACTGCAGATCTGAGCAAGAAGCAGCATATACACCATGTTGCTCATCTACAGCATCATTCCACTTCCAAGCCACAGCCCTGCTTTCTGCAGCAGGCAATTAGGCAGAGAAAAGGGATGTAACCTCTTTATGGTCTGAAGCATCAACAGACGGTGATGTCCGTGCTCCTTTCCTTCCACTCTGGAATAACTCATACGGCATTTTCTACAGGAAAGACAGTCTGGCAGGTCAATGGCCTCCTGTAGCCTCCTGCATTCATTCCTTCTTCCTGTCCCAAGCCTGCTGGATGACCCCTTTGTGAGAGGAAACTGCTGTCTGAGGTTTCTGCATCAGGCTCTGAACATCCACACGAAGCAGTGATCAGCTGCATTGGACATGGACAAACACACTGAATACAACAGACACCAGCAGAAGGACAGTTAAGCACACACATTAAATAATTAACTCTCACAAAAAGCTGGTGAGGCAGAATTCACAATTTTGCAACAGCAAAAGGCAGAAACAGAAGGGTTAAGCAATTTGCTCAGGGTTGCAGGAGAAGTAATTGTCAGTGCTGGGATTAAGATTTAGGAATTTACAACTCCTGGTCCTGTGCACAGGCCATTAGATCATCCCTGGCACTCCAGAGAACCAAGCTCCTTTTTCTTTCAGTAAAATGCTAAACCAAATGCTCTGACCTTTCCTGGAGTTATCAGATTAAGTGCTTTCTTAACTCCAGGTTACAGAGAGCAGTGGGGGGTAGGGATGGGAGGAGTGAGGGTGGGAGGAAGTGGCTGGTATGTGCAATGCCTGTGTAAGGGGATTTTCCTCCATCCGTTTGAGGAGTGTTTGCTATCTGACTGACTGTGGCGCAGGAGGGAGAGTACAGTCACCTGATGGAACTTTTGGGAATATTTGCCCCATTTTAATTTGAAGATGCCAATAAAATATTCCAGAGACTGCACTGGGGGTGTGGGCAGCTTTGTATCATTCGCAGGAAGTCAAGGGCTGTCCATGCATTTGAGTCCTTACAGTATATATAATGGCCAGACTTCGCGAACGAAGAACCGGGGAAGGTCTTTACACCTTCCAGCCTGCGCATTGGATTTTT